>OZ002740.1:347279491-347625985 GCA_963924295.1 Dioctria rufipes | reverse complement strand
GAACGTGTAGGGCTTTCTATTAGAGGGCCATTAGCTCGTTTTAGTTGAACCGCGCTTTTGTGAGGTTTTGCACATCTAGACGTAGTAAAACCATGCTGGAAACTGCCTACAAATGGCTTAGGGTGGAAATAGAGTGTATCACAAACAATAGCCTCAAAAATTTTATGAATAGCTGAAAGATGACCAATTGTTCTATAATAATTTATGTCAATTCTGTTCCATAACTTCCAGATAGACAGGACATTTTAAATAAGTGACATAAGATGGGGATAACTGGAATGCTGCATTTCTTCAACAAAGTAGGTGGGATGCCATCTGGGCCAGGTAAAAAGCTATCCGCCAAATTCGAAATATGTTTTCAAATTTTGGTTTCGCCAAAAATAAGATCCTTCAACTCAAAAGCAGTCGAAGGAAGCATCGTCAGGTGAGTAAAATCGCAACAACTAATTGACAATTGGAATCACTAAAGGCAGATTAAAAAAAAAAAACAGCAAATTGGCAATAATTGTGAAGTCAACTTTCTCAGCAACACTAAAAGATAAGGATGAGGGGAATCCATTAGATCTGTGTTCAGAATTAACAAAGGACCAGAACTGTTCAGGTCTATCGAGCAAAGAAGTCTTTAATTTGGATGCATATAACTTGGGGGAAAATAATATAAAAACAAATAAATTTGGATTTGCATCTGACATACATACATATAATGTACATCAGGAATATCGATTTACTCATTCCCTTAAGCTCATGGGTAGATCATTTCACATTCCGTTTCACAGAAATTGACGAAGGTTGGGTTTAAAATCAGTCAAATGGGATGGTTTTCATTTGGAATTACTACGATTGAATACATAAGTAAAAGTAAACATTTGTCCAAATTTAAAGCTCATGCGAAATAAAAAGAATAGAAATATTCAAGACAAACAAAAAATTGTTCAAGTGCACATATCGCGACATATACTATAAGATGATATTTTTGTTTATTCTTATCGCAGAATTTAATTTTCTGTACAAGTCTATTTATTGCAGGACGTGTACACAAATTTTCATTGGATTTTAAAACAAACAAAAAGAATTACATTTTGAGCACGGCGTATGCCATCATCTGCATTTTAATTGAGATGAATTTTATTTTCAATGGAATAACCAAGAGATGGGAGACATCATTCAGTACGGACGTTTTAATTATTGCAATGCAAATATCAGGATGGACATTCCAACCGCAGACTAGGAAATGAACATTCGGAAGCTGACAATTCAAAAATTGTGTCCGTAATTATTCAGTCTGTGTACATTTTTCTGCAAATGACTGTGGTTTTTCACAGAGGAAATAAATATTCAAAGTGATATCGACAAATATTATGTAGATTTACAGAAATTTTGCTGAGTCACGTAAAAGAACCGCAATTTCATTTGATTTTAAAAAACCGCACTGATAGAAAAATATTCCTCATTCTCTTATAAGAAAAAGTAAAAATTTGATTTTTAAGAATTTTTAATTAAAAGCTTACTAAAGGGTAAGTGAATAATTTTAATTGTGGCATTACTTGAGTTTTATATCAATTAATCGTACAGAAAACTTATTCCGATTATGTTATACATGGAAGTTCCATACGTCAAGTGTCACACATTTTGACATGACAGAGCTCTGGCATTTAGAATTTAGCAACTGTTAAGTACACACGAGAGAGACTTATTATGGAGTGGTATAAAATTAATGAAAGAACTTTCAATTATCATATAAACTAGGGGTACAGGTTATTTGAAGATTCGAAGTCGAAGCATGAACGATTTTTTTGAAAATTCGAAGTTTTCGAAATCTCTCGATGGTGAACAGTAGGCCGACCGCAATTATAACCATTTCGCTGAGCCTCATTTCGAAATTCGTTTACATATATATATTTTACATCTAAAGAATTTAAAAATTTTCGACAATAGATAAAGATAAACATATATACCGATACGCTTATTTATACTTCTTGTTTTTTTTTTTAAAGAGTTTATATGTGGGAAATTGAGTGACTTCCATCATTGAACTTCGATGTAGGCAATCAGAGATATCCATACTGATGAAAAATCTCTGATCGCTAAGTCGAAAAGCTAATTTTTTCTGCACTTTGAATACCAATTAAGGGTGATGTTCCAATTCTTGCACAGTCTTATGATGGCACTAGTGTCATATCTGGTAAAAATTGAGGCCTGCAAGCTACTACTATAGTGAATGTACTGAACGAATTTTTCCAGACCCAACATGCCACTCTTGGTCAGCATAGTGATTTCATAGCAACTACAATAGGTATTTTTGAAGCATGCAGTAATCTGTTCAAAATTTGGACAGACATCGTGCAGTTTCTGAAATGCAGTAGATTTCAATAAAACCTGAGCATTGAAGAACTCATTTTTGAAGATATTGAACTTCAAGTTTTATTTACTAAAATCTCAAAATGGACCATAAAGGGTTATTCCATATCAAATGGGCGACATGTGTGACATGACCATCACCATTTTTTTAAATTTTACATACTTGGATGGTGTGTGAAATCAAAAACACGAATTAAAAATTTTCTCTATTCCTTGTGTATTTCGTAAATTATAGCATTTTAAAATTTCGAAAAATTCTGTCTTTGTTTTCATTCATACAAATATTCCTATTCATGAGAGAGTAATGAAATTGAAAGTTAGGATTTCAAGCTAGTTAATAAAAATGCCATCTCAAAAATATATGCGAAAGGGGATATCAAAGATAAGGATTATATCCGTTATTCTTGAATATCCTGGAAAACGTATTTTTAATTATATTATTTTTTTTTTAATTTTCTACCTTATATTATCCACTAAAACCTATTAAAATTTCAACTTGAAATCTCAACGGGATCATAAGGGAGTAAAAAATCATGAAAGCCTCAACAATCATGCATTTGCTCATAATAAATTCTTAATTTGTTGAAAATTTAATGAAAATTCCTGGTTCCAATGCAAGCATTTAAAAGGGACATGACGGATAATTTGTATAGTTTAAAATATTTACATATAATATGTTTCCTGTAACGATCGACTTAGGACTTTTAGTTCGTTTATGCTAGCAAACATACTTACTGCGAACTGATTTAAAATTGTGCTAGATTTACAATTTTCTTTTCCATAGAATTGGGTTTTCTTAAATAAAAATTATTTCTATGACTAAAGAATGAAATAAATGGAAGCAAGTACAAATTTTTGCAGCAATTTTTTTTATTTGGTACATGCTTAAATTGATAGCAACCGGGCTGACATTCCACACCTCAGCTTATGAGCAGTTACAAAGCACAATTTTGATAGTGATTGTTTAATACCAGTGATAAATCAGTCACGAAAGGCTAAAAAACTAAGTGGTGCCTCGAGTATTGCTCTGAAATTAACGATTCGGCGATTAGGTTAACTTTAGCGTCTTAAATGATTACTCCCAACTGACTCAATTGACCGAATCTTTTATATGAGTCACTTATACCGAATGACTCGTATGACCTGAGTCATCAAAATGACTGATTTTGCCCATCACTAATACTTAGCCCATTTACGGTCCCTTTTGATGTTAGCTCATCGGGACCCCACTTGGCAATTGTTTGCTCAGTTGGGTGAGGGGTTGGGGGGGGGGTGTACTTTAGGACAACTACAAGAGTTAATGAACCTTATTAGGTTCCCCAGCAAGTGTTCAACTTTCGTAAATTCCTCCTCGTCCATACAGCTTCTGCAGAAGTCATTGTTAAATTAATTTTATAAGCAATTGAAAAGCTCGAAGGATTATCTAAATATTTTTCAAATTTTATGTCATCATCGTGGTAGACTGCATTGTTAGTGAGTTATAAGGTAGTTCATGTATTTCAAAAGAAAATTTTTTGACCTCTTATACTTCGCAAAGGACGTCTTTACCGACCCAGTCCTCTTCCGACCCCTTCATCAATCGACTTTTTTTACTTCTTTCGACAAGCCTTATTACCTCCTTTATTAGTGCAGAATTGATGTAGACCAACATGTGGTATGTAGATAAGACAATTTGAACTGATTAAATTAGGTATACGAGAACAAAATTTAGGATTCTCCTGTGGATTGGAAGGGCCCATTTTTGACTTCATCGACGAGACAGTTTTGTTCCTTGTACTTCGTTACTTCTGTTCTAGTTAAATGAGCTATGAAAGTGACAGAAATCTGAATTGGCTGTTTGCGGCCGTATGCAATCTGCAATTATAATAAAAAACTGAACGAATTTCAATTACATATCGGTACTTAGAAATATTTCGGATGGAATAGCTTCATAAATTAAGGAAATTTCCGTAGAAATATTGAAAGCTGTTACCACAAACTAACTACCTCTAGCTAAGTACCTACTCAATGCGGATGTTTTAGGTAGGTAGTGTAAATATTTCTGCAATTCCTTTATGCGCAATTTACTAAAATTGCTAAAAAATATTATATACATACATATGTAGTACAATATACGTCTTAGCGTTAACTCAAGAAAGTCCTACCGATGGAGCTCTAAGACTCCTAGATCCAGCATATTTATTACATAAAAACAAAGCTCTACTAGCGTGGATTAAAAATGAAAACATGCGAAAATTTATGAACAGGAAAATCTCCTTGAGGTATGATGGCAATCTTCCCTACTTGAGAGTACTTGGGTGGAATGACAAATTTTCCGGCACAGTCATTTTGATGCGGATCAAATCTCACCCAAGAAAGAGCTTATATTATGGCTATATGCAAACATTTTTTTTTTTTTCATTTAGGCTATATCTAGGCTAAGCTAGGTAGGTGAAAATCCAGAAATTATTTATATTCTGTCAGGGAATTAAGCCATAAATTTGGAATATATGTAAAATGCATGTACATAAATAAATATGTTGCAAATAGAAATTATAATCTTGGGGAATTTATTAGAATATTAAGCGTGCGAATGGCGACACGCAGGGATTTTTATTTTATGCGTACATACATAATCGTAAAAATTCAAATATGAAATCCTAATATACCGCACAGATTTGCGTATTTATGTGGAGGGTGTGTCTGTAAGCGTTGCATAGAAGGAAACACGGTAGAACTAGTTGGAAAAAATCTGCTTTGTGTGGGAGAGTAGGAAGGCATGCCATAGTATATTAAGCGAAACTTGGTATATTGTCATTGGGATTCTTTCAATTTTTTTAATTTATTTAACTCCTGTTGGCCAATCGGATATTGAACAGACGCAGAATTTCATGATAACACATTTATGAAAAATGTAGTGTATATCTTGCTAAAATCAATACAATTAAGAAGCATTTAAACGGCATACAATTTAATTTGGTCCTGTTCTCCCCAATTTACCCTTTCATGACTTTGTAGGGGGCAGAGGCTAAATTGCATACATGGAGGACATACGACAACGGTTATTAAAAAAAATTAGTCCACCCTATTGTTCTTGCATATAGGGGCGGATTTACAAATAGGCAGAGCAAGACGACAAATTTTGGTGAGCCGCTAATTCTAAATTAGTACAAGGAAACGAGATCGAAGTCGCACTATCCGTGACGGACAGATTCAGAGTTATAGTTTTTAACGTGGTTCTGCTTACGACAACTTGAATTAAAAGTTTAATTTTCTCATGAAGTTGGATAACTAGGAATCTAAAGATATCCGCGAGGCTGCATCTATCTAGGAGATTTAGGTGGGACTTTACAAAACAAATGTCTGATCCAGAGATATCATTTATCGTCCCCTTAGCCTACATGGGGAAAACAACTATCGGCTCTGGAGTTATACAAATTCATTCCGGAAAAATGCTTTTTGGAATACCGCTCAGGATGTTGTTGAGTACATCAAGATCAAACTGGTCGTTTCCAGCGGTAAAACGAATGAAGATCTATTTAAGATCCACCACATAGGAGATCAGGCTCAATTCAATTCGTTCTAGGGTATAAAAAGTTGATAATCATGAGAGAGTATATTAAACTACTGGAAAGGGAGAAGGCTGCAGTTCAACATGAGCTATCAATCGTCACAAATTATCTTGAAGTCTTGAAAGATAATGATCTTGAATTCCGCATGTTCCCTTTGGTGAATTAGAAAATGTGTGTGTAACATAGTACAGAAAAATCATCATGAAATTAAAATACCTCTGACTGAAGAAGACCTCACCACTGCTTATAGATCCAGGAAATACAGCAATAATAATACAAATAGACCTATAGTAGTCAACTACAATAATTAGAATCAGGGCCAGATAGAGTGGGGGCATTGATGGCAATATGGCACGGGCCCCAAGCTAACGGACGGCCCCCTAAATCCATGGTAAATGCAACTGAAATAAAAATATATCTTTGTCACAATTTTTAAAATAACTAAATTTTTGCAGAAAAATTTTGCACAGCAAAGAGTTGAAGAGTATAGATAATCTTATTTTAAAAATTCAGGAAACACGTGAAGAATGGAACCAAATACTTTCAAAATCAAGAGAGATTACAGGAAATTCAAAAATTTAAAAATTGATTTGAATTGTTTCCAAATATGTTCGTAGCTACCGCAGAAAAGAGCTCTAGCATTTTAAAAAGAGTGAAGAATTTTAACAGATCAACAATGACTCAAGAAAGGCTAAATGGATTATCAATGCTTCAGATACATTCTGACTATGAACTTTTCAACGATTATAAAGGAATTCTCAGAAAAAAATTTCCAAAGGCATTTTTAAAGTAATTTATTTCCCTACACTCAGTCCAGTTATTAAGGCAGTTACAGTACCTACTTACATTTTCAAATTTCGCACTAATATGTTTTGAAAAATGTTACTTCAAATAAAGTTTAAAGATTTATTTAAATAAACTTCATAAATGTTCATTAAAAAG
Organism: Dioctria rufipes; assembly: GCA_963924295.1. NCBI lineage: Eukaryota > Metazoa > Arthropoda > Insecta > Diptera > Asilidae > Dioctria > Dioctria rufipes. The sequence goes on along the minus strand of OZ002740.1, from coordinate 347,619,134 downwards.
AAAAAAAACATAATTAATTTGATTGACGTATTTTTATGATTTTAAGACGGAGGGGGCCCATTTCTCTGGTTCCTAACATGCCACAGTTTCAATTTAGATACCAGCGAGCCTGTAGGCAATACAATTTACTATCCGTAGGTTTTTGTCCTGAAAGTGAGAAAATTCATATAAAATTAGCCTAGACCTAGACCACGGAACACATTAGAGACATCTAGCGTAAAAGACTGAAGCCCAACATCTGACAAAACCATTCAATTTAAGACGAAAAATGAATAGTTGCAGTTGAATGAAATAATACAATTTTTCGTCGGTGAGATATCGGGAGAAAAAGCAAATACTATCAGAGCCAAATAATTAAAAAAAAAAACGCAACTAAAAATGAAAAAAAAATCGACGTTATTCACTAGATCTAGTCTGTATCTTTCTCAAATCGTCACAATCTAAAGGAATGGGAATACCTATTAACAGGAATTTGATTTACAAAACTTCAAGTTTTGAAATTTTTTAGAAGTTTCAGAGCAAATATCTCCATTCCAATACATTTATTTTTTATTTTTCTCACTAGACCTCTTCGTTAGGTATAAGTCATTATTCTGCTACAAATAGTTTGCCAGAAATTCGCATTGAAAAATGTATGAAACTTGCAAATCTTGGTACAGACTTCTCTTAAACTCTATTATCAAAATATTAGAGGTCTATGAACTAAGACTGAGGATGTGAAACTCATCATCTTGGTGAACAATTATGACATTATACAGGGTGTTTCCTTAATGGTGGTCCATAGAAAGGGAGATGATAGTACTCACCTTGGCAGAAATTGTATAGCGGGAGGGGGGGGGGGGGAGGATATCAACCGTTTCGGAGTTACAGGAAGATTAAGAAATTATGCTAGGTTTTCATGAAACACCCTATATCTTAAAAAATAGAAAGTGCACGGTCACCGTACAAAACTTATTGTATTCAGAACTTTATGACCTTTCCAACGACTGCTCAATCAGCCTGTTCCCAACGGAGTTGTGCTTGTCTAAACTAAAAACTTCGGATCTTCTTCCAAGTTTTTTTTAATTTGACCTCTATTATTTTTGCAAAACGGTCATTAACATAACTTTTTTTTATAAAAACTGTAAACTGCAAACTCTCCTTTTAATTGGATCTATTACATCCTACACCCTATATGTGCTATGTGCAGGCGGTGAGGAGTTACTAGCTCACAACCTATTCAGGTCATACCGAAATTAGCTGATATTTCTTCACAATGACGTGTAAGGGGACAAATTGTCTTCGAAAATAAGTTTAAGAATAGCCCTGAGAACAGGTTAAGAGCTAATAATTCTTTAACGGCTACAGATAGCACATACGGTGTACTAGGTCAAATTAAAGAGAAGGGTGTACAGTTTATAGTTATTGTAAAACAAAGTTATGTTAATGACCTTTTTGCAAAAAAAAAAAAAAAAAAATTAGAGTCAAATAAAAAAATGGTAAGAAAATCCGAAATTTTTAGTTGGAAGAGGATGGTTGAGCAGTCGTTGGAAATGCCATGAAGTTCTGAATACAAGCAGCTTAACACGGTGACCGTAGGCATTGTATTTTTTAAGATACAGGGTATTTTATGAAAACTAGTATATTTTGTTAATCACCATCTAACTCCGAAACGGTTGATATGACCCTCCCCCCTGCCAAACAATTTCTTGTTCTTCTAGGTGAGTACTATCATCTCCCGCTCTATAGACCACCACGGAAAAAACACTCTGAATGTTTCAGTGAATACTCTTTGCAAGACTTCGACTCCTCGATCATCGCTACCTGGTGTACAGAAAGGAAAAAAACCTAAGCCTGACTTCCAATGTGGAAGGAGAGGGATGTCTGATAGCCATTAATAAAACGTTAACACAATTCAGATTGTGAAGATGAACAAAATTCAATGGAGGGTGATAAATTGTTCTTGGAGTATAATTTTTCCACTGACAAAACCTCGAGCGTATTTGAAAACAAACGTTTTTCGGTAATAAAAACTCTTTTTACCGAATACAACAAAGCCCTGCCTAGTAGTCCTTCGGTAGAAGATTATTTAGCATAGGAAAACTAAAGTGAACTTCTAATAGGTGTCGTCTAAATAACTAATTTTGAAATGCAAGTGATGCTACATATCAATGGAAAAAATATAAAGTAAGACGCTGATTCTACGAAAAAATGTAAGTACAATTTCCTTGAATTATGGCGTTTTCCTTACAGGTTTTACAAGTTGTTGAATTTGTGCATTATATTGAGAGGAAGAGAAATGTTGGCTAAGAAAATTAGAAAAAGCTAAATTAATATAAAATAATATTATGAATGACTTTTTTGTGAGCTTTTCTTATTTGATTGAAATTTCAGTTTCAGTTTCAATTTTAATTAAATCAGAATCTCCTTATGTTATTTAAAGCCTGATTTGAGTCCGCTCAACTCAAATGATGAGTCCGCTCAAGTCCGCTCAAGATTGAATCCGCTCAACCAGTGAGTTCACTCCAATTTCGAGCAATGAACCACCGCTCAACTGTTGAGCGGACTCACTGCTTAAGTTGAGCGATGAGTTGAGTCAAAATTTGAGTCCTTTACATCCCTGACATAAATACTGGATATTAGCTTTTACCTAATATTGAATTCGAAAAGAATATATATTTGTTTATATAATGTGGATCCAGCTAGAGGGCGCAGGCCCCCCCCCCTCCCTACTGAAGACTACTGAAAAAAATTGCATAGATCTTCTGAATTTTTCCTAACAAAATGATTCACATCTATTCTACTGCACCTTTTGTAAGAAACATAATTTCTGGAACGTTCAATAAGATACATTAGGAACGGAGGGGCTAGCTAGCACTTTGGCCTTCGGTCATGGTTGTTGAAGTCGGGGTGTTTAGAGCAAGACAGAGCCTATTCATGTTAACGCGATGGAAGGTTTGTTTTTATTGAAAACAGCTGCCAGAGGGTCTTTGATAAATCTTCCATGTAAATGCGGCTCCTTAGAACATTATTGGCGCGGCGTGGCAAAACAAACATTTAAAGAAACAATTATAACTCGTAATTGGAGAAATTCGGCAAAACTACACATCGGCGAATAAGTCATTGTCCATTGTTGTAGTGAGTGTTATTAAATTTAAAGCAAGAGATTAATTATTAAATATTTTTTGTTTTATATTATTTCGTAAAATTGCATAGTTTTTATAGAATACTTAGCCCAAACGTTAAATAAAAATAAAATAAATCTGCAGACTGAGAAAGTCACAATGAGTATCTTAGATAATTTGATTGGTCGGTCTGTTTTGCATCGATGGATGCACATTTGAATTTAGTACAATTCTAAGTCTTGAGAATTCGTGAATACATTCGGTATTTACAACACAGCAGATCTTAGCAACAGCAAAATCGCTTTTGGTTTAACGATAACTGCAACAAGCAACAAAGGTTTCTCGTCCCAGGTCAAAACTATCAGAAGCAACTTCAGCAGTTCCTCTATTCCGTCACTACTTTATAATGAAGTGATTGTTGACTTCCTGAATAAAACTAATATTTAGATTGTTAGATTCACTTCAATTCTCCTTTCCCACCCACTTTATATCTCCTTTGTAGATGTGTACAAGAGCCAATACACATTCACACGAGAGATATGTTCAAGGTTCTTAAGGATATCAACGTCTCCATAGCTGCAGGTCCTGATAGTTCCAAGCCACTGTTAAATAAAACCTGTGCCCCATTCTTAGCTAAAGCTCTGCGAAAACTATTCTACTTGTTTTATTCGACAGGAAAATTTCCAATTGCTTGGAAACTACCTCACGTTCAGCCTATTCCCAAGAAAGGAAAGGGTAGTGATCCCTCAAATTATCGGCCAATTACAATTAAAAGGTTTTTGAATCTATCATTAACTCGAAATTAATGAGGTGTCTAGAAACTAATCAAACCCACAACGATCGCCAATATGGCTTTTCTTTTTCTGACTTTTCTTACAGAACGTTGAATCCTTAGTCTTCTCAATTTTGGTGAGTCCAAAATTGTTGCCATAGATATTTCAAAGCCAAAATTAAATCACTTTGCCTTTTTCGTCCTTTTCTATTATGAATATAAAGTTTCGGTCGCTTAATACGGATTATACTAGATGGCGTTTACTTTCAATCCCATCCATTGTTTTGCCGATGACAGTACCTTTGGTTTTGCTTACTCCTTTGACATTCTTGGGGACTACAGAGGAAATGTCACATCTGTCAAACTAGATTGCATGATTAGATCCTTGAACCACCTTGATAATATCCTCGCTTGGAGCAAACTGAATCGTATCGAATTCAATTCATCTAAGTTCCAAAGCTGTCCTATCTCTTTAAAACAAGATCATAATTTTTCCACTCCCGTTTCTTTTGATGGAGCACTTCTTGACGATACACCGTCTTTATGCATTCCTTACATTAATATTTGCAGTATGTTAAGCTGAACAGATCAAAACTTCTCTGTTGCCCAATAAGCAACGAAATATCTCGGAATTCTGAAAAGGTGTAAGAAATATTTCAGCACATCGCTTCTAGCGCTCCTCTACAGGTCCTACATCAGACCTAGAATGGAATACAATTTCCATATGTAGGCCGGGGATGGTCGCACAGCCGTAGCTTCGTTGGATATTGTTAAAAAGAGAGCCATCAGCTTATTGGCGATGTGGCAAAAACTTGTCATATGGACTCATATGAGCACCGCCGCAATGTTGTTTGCCTTTCGCTCCAATATTGCTACATGCATGATCAATGTTCTGATGAAATGTCTAGTCCGATTCCATATTCCTCCATGTAATACTCGCACTGCAAGCCGGGCACATCCTTTTACCCTTCAAAATACTTTCGGTCGTGTGCGAACGTGGAGCAGTCTCCAATCTTCTGTCTTTCCTCCGGCATGCCGTCTGCGAAAGTTTAAGGGTGACATACATCGGCAGCTTCACCACTCTCCTCACATTCTCTAATTCCTTACTTTATCACCTCCTTGCCATGCTCTGCTTTGCATTCTAGTTCATAGGACATCTCCAGAGCTTGGCTTAATAATATAAAAACCAAAAGAAGTCAGACTTTCTTAGCTTACCGACGAAGTTATATACGTACAAGGTATGTATTGCATCTATTCTGTGACTGCTTTTTTAAATAAATGTAAATTTTTAATTCCTGTATTTTACAAAGATACAATTTATGATGATTCGTGAATTTGAATAAAGTGCGTTTCCCTAGTTTTACTAACTAAAATGGATGATTGCGAAATTTTACACTTCCACCATTTACAAACCAAAACAAAATGAATAATCTAACATCCCCTTTGACTTCCGAGAGTGGCAAAGAACGTTGAGCAACTTTCTTCGTTTCTAGTGGTAGCCACTTGCTAATCTGTTCGACTCGTATCTTTTGAATGATAAATTTTGTGCATTTGACATTTGCAAATGGTGGCGAGTGTCTTCTAACTTTTGTTCAGTTTTCAGCATATACCATTTTTAGACCATTGTTGCCCCCCCCCCCCCCCCCCCCCCCCACCGGAATCCTAGATCCACAACTGTGTCCAGTCCTTGATTTAAAGATTTTCAGTTAAAAGATACAAGCTTGAATGATTCCCTGCAACTTTTATTATTGGAATTCTTTCATTATTCTGAGTCCAGCAAACATCTTATATGGGATACGTTTCAGATTTAGTTTGAAATTTTGTTTTAACTAAAATATGACTTTAAAATGGTTGCACATACACAATGCACTATATATGTGAGAAAAACTATGCATAATAATGTAATAAACCACAACGAATTTATCTTCCCGACATACAGAAAATCAGTTTCAATTAGAATGAAAATCGTTTTCATATCTCTAACGCTAACACAGTTCTTCACACAGTTTCCTTCCATCCCTTAACAACATTCAATTTATCTTCATAAAATTAATAAATCTTCATTTCGCCTCTCAGTTCCGGAGGTAATATGCACCACTATACGTCACCACCCTTGCTAATGAAATAATATGAAACTAAAAGTAAAAATGGACAAGGCACAAGTGAGACAATTTAATAATTTATAAGGTGTGGCATAAAAAAACTCATAAGTCCGTTGAAGTGTGTGTGTGTTTTACAGAGAAAGTGATAAAAATAATTTTGCTCGTTTAAGGGTAAGGACAAACCAATCTGAAGCCAATCATGTCAGGATTGTCTTCCATAAAGAAAATTATCCAGAAATTAGATAGGTACTTACGCTATCTTCTCTGATGGTGAACGCCACGGAACATCATCATCTAGTTCGTCCTCGCTTTCATCGCCCTCGTCTCCATCATCGTTCCCAGATATGCTGAAGGAAGATGATGTAAACATATCCGGGACGGGTAAGATTGATGGACGTCTGCTTCCTGTATAACGGGAAAAAACAATGTTTAATATCATAGAGAATTGTGGACTTTAGTTTATGCCGCTACGTTAGCGAAATATTATGTTAATATTAAAGTCTTCATAGGATAGCTGAAAAGATTTTCTAGTGGAGACACACCACACTAATATTGTGTGAAATTCGTCTCCTCCCTGTGAGGAAGTCTAGCCTAGAGTAAAGGTTAATGGGATGCGTGCAGAGCTCGGAAACATAATGTAAGGGTAACCTACTTAGTTTCATTATGCCACAAGGACTACGTCGCTGATATCTTTGCATTTAAGGATCAATTCAATATTCACATGGGAAATATTGATTGGGAGATACAAATTACCGCTTAATTCCATACCACAATTCCACGCACATTTATACACCTTTCACACTATTCTGACTTACCTCTACGCTGACTCAATACGTCAGGACTAAGAAGATTCGGATTACTTTGCTGCGGCAGTTCCAGGTGATTTCCAGTCATCATCATACAGTGTGGTGTTGTGGTAACTGTCGTTGCAGGTGTTACAGGCGCCGATGTCACAGCAGTTTCCTTAAGATTCTGCTTTGAATCTGAGACTATCACAGACGTTGGATTCTCTGATGCTATAAATTAGATTTCAATTCGCATTTCGTTATAAATTTTGCTAATTGGAATTATTTAAATTAAGTTTAGCGTAAGTGTAGTAAGTAATAAGGGAGGGGGGAGCCCAAAATTTAAAATATTCCATTCAAGACGAAAATTAATTTTAGTGCAGCAAAATGAGATTTGGCGGTGGAAAAGCATTCCGAAAAAGGGTGGGGAGGCTGGGTTGGGAGTGCAAAGTTAGACATCTTCTAGGCGGGAGTGTACCTACTCCCTGTAATGTACGTAAAAGAAAAGTTTGTCGATGGTATTCAGCGTGAACGATTTCCTGCGGTTTGTTCTTATTAATTGTGTCTGTGTGTAGCTCTACGCCGAAATTCCATAATTATATCTCTTAACAAAATTTTTAGATATGTAAATTACTTTTAATTTAAATGCTAAATATACTTCATGACTTTTGATTGAAGCTGATATAATCAGGAGAAAGTTTTGTGTAAGTGTGTGTTTGTGTTAATTTATATTTTGGGTTTGGAAGCAGAGGTAATTGAAAATTATTTAAAGCATTTTGTCAAGAGATTAATTAGATTTACAAGCAATTGTTTTTCAAAAAGGAATCGTAAAGATGATATAATTTGACAATTGTGTAAATTGAAGTTTTTTATTTTCATTATAATTGTAGCCATCGACCTGGAAATTCAGAAAAAGAAAACTTTGTTTTCACCAAAATACATTTTCTGATTTTTGTAACTGTTCTCGTTAGAATGTTTTAGGTTTTCCTCACCTGTCAACCTCTATTAATAATAATTACGGCAGCAGTGATAAATAAATCTCATTATTATTTCTTATGTTTACATTTTAAATCCATCCCTCATTTATCATTGCCATTTCATGTAATTTTCTCTTAGAAGCAAATGGAATGTAAAAAAAAAAAGGTTTCTCATAATCTTAAATAATGAAAAGAAAGGAGAAATAAAACTCATCTGGTACAGGTACCAATTACTCTTAAAAAAGTACTGTTTATCTTTAAAGCTGCGGTAATTAAAATTTTTCTACACAAATTTCAAGAATATATAGAGTGGGTGAAACGAAGAAAAAGCAAGTAAAAAGCTAGAATTGGTCGATAAGACCAATTTTTGTGATACTATCGATACACGCCCATATATAATTTCGTATGGTGACATCTCTGTGAAAGTTTGATTTTTGTAGTGGTTTTTTTCGCATATATTTCTAGAGTGGTTCGTCGGATAGTGAAAATAATTATGACAAATTTTACATGACTTCATATTCTGTTGAGTTTTTAAGTATAATAAAAATATCTAGGACAGTTCGTTTTTACAGTATACATAAAAAATCTAAATTTGTATATGCCAACACCAAGATAGGGTTGCCCGATTTAGTTCATTTTTGAAGCTTTATTTAGTATTACTATGAAAGCACAACCCTACGAATGAGTTGCTCGATTCGTTCCATTTTCGTAATCAAATTTGCATTTTCTTTTAAAAATCTATGAGTAAAATTTTAGCTCTCTACGTCGACGCGTTGTCAAGGTCTGTCCGAATATATATTAAACAAGTAAAAAAGCTAGAATTGGTCTAAGACCAATTCTTATGATACCCTAGATGAATGCCCGTATTAAATTTCGTATGGTAACCGATATATTCAAGTTTGATTTCGCACAGAAAAAATGATTATAGCCAATTTTATAGGATTTCGTATTCTGCAGAAGTTTTTAGTGCAATACAAATGTCTTGGACTGATCGTTTTCAAAGTATACGTAAAAAACCTAAATTTTTATATGACAACACCAAGGAGTTGCCCGATTTAGTGCATTTTTGATATTTTATTTGCTAATGTAGTAAAAACATCATGCACGAAATTTCAGCTCTCTACGTCGACGCGTTCTCAGGCAGTGTCCAAATATATAGCGGAAAACGAAATTTTTATATGGCAACCCCACGAAGGAGTTGCCAGATTTGTCTTCTTTGTTTTCGAACTTAATTTTACTTTTTTTTTAAGTCCGTGTACAAAATTTCAGCTCTCTAAGTATACGCGTTCTCGAGTTATCGTGGGCACAGACGGACGGACGGACGGACGGACGGACGGACGGACGGACGGACATGCAAAAATCAAAATAGCTTTTAATATTATGAATGGGTGTCCAATCCATTTTGCTCTACCATCATTATTTCGAGGTGTTACAAACGGAATGACAAACTTAGTATACCTTATAGATTTCATCGGGGGTATAAAAATTAAATTTTTGTATGGCAACCCTACGAAAGAGTTATCCGATTTTTCTCATATTCGAACTTAAATTTAATTTTTTTTTTTATAAATTTTAGCTCCCTAAGTGATCGCGTTCTCGTGTAATCGTGAGGAAGGTCAGATGGACTAATGGAAGGACGATTGGACGGACAGATAGACATGCAAATATTAAAATAACTTTTAATATTATGCGTGGGTGTCTAACCCATTTTTCGCTACTAGCATTATTTTGTGCGTTGCAAACGGAATGACAAACTTAGTATTCACTATGATTTCATCTAGGGTATAAAACTTCATATACCTACTTATAATAGCTGAAATATTGTAGCACCATGTTTGTGAATGTATATGATAAAAAAATGTTTTGCACTTATTTCTGGGCAGGGGCCGGTCGCACAACCCTAGCCTTCAAGCTCATTGGAAATGTGGCAATAACATTTTCCAAAATATTACGTTAATCTTATTATATATTAGATCTGTATACCAGAAAGTTATCGTACAGTCTGTGGGAGATAAGGGAGGCAGTGGCTGGACTTACACACAGTGACACACTGGCCTGGAATATTTTCTGATCTCACCCGTCTGGGCTTCTTCGCATGCAATGATTGAAAGAAAAAGTTTAATCCACATTCCCCCGGGATAAGGAATAAGTTTGAAAATAAGAAGCTTGTGGAATTAATGGACAAAGCGTTCCAAAAGCGTTTAACTATGAATGTACAAAATCTGGGAAGTATGCGCATGCTCTGAAAGGTACAGAGGTGTGTACAGAGGACAAATATCTTTTAATTCTATTAACTGAAGCGCAATTCTTAAAATAGACTTTCCCAAATTTGCATTTTATTTTATTTTATTTTTTTATTCAAGTAAAATTATATGGTCTGGAGAGGGGTGTAAATCTTAATTCAGTTATTTGTGACTAATTTATGTGTCTTTCCAGATTTGACACTGCGTTCTTCTGAGGTTGAATTGGAGTAGGTCTACTTTCTACTCTATTGTAACTTTGCCAACTTTGACAGGTAATTTTTTGTTATCATTTGGTGCATGCATTTTTTACGGAAAGAAGTACAAGAAAGATTTTTTTAAAGAAAATAGAAAAAGCTTCACTGAAAATGTTGAACTCGTTTACCTTTGAGTCTAATCTTGTTTGGGACTGTCTCACTGTCTTGAAGTAAATAGTCCAAGCAAGCAAGGTGACACTGATTTGGGTGCCAGGACATGAAGGCATTAAGAGCAACGAGATTGCGGACCGCCTTGCAATGGAAGAAGCCATATATTTATTTGTTATTTGTTAGTCACCTCCAAGCTCCGATCATGCTTTGAGAGGACAGAATTAAAAAGCAACGCTGGGAAAATATCCCGAGGCTGAGACAAAAGAACATTGCAAAGTATTCGCAACAAAAGACAAAAGCATTCCTCACACTCAGTATAAAGGAGTTAAGGCTCATAACGGGTCTACTTACTTCGCTCCGCCCACTTAGATACCATCTTAAAAAGATGAATAAGTTCGATGATGAGACCTATCCCTTCTGTATGAAAAAAGATGAAAGCGCTGAATATGTCCCTTATGACTGCGAAACTCTGAGCCCAAGAATATCATAGGCTTTATAAAAAATCACAAAAGGTCTTATAGGTTGCGGTCACTAGATGAGAGTTGGGAACTCTGGCTTTGTTTGATTGCTATTTCTATGTGTTTATGTTCTTGCTCGCTTTAATATTTTTTTAGTATTTTATTAATATTAAAATTGTAGGAATTACAGTTCTTTGCGACTTAAGGCCTCTACAAACGCTTGCTTCTGCTAATTACATTCATGCCAGACTTCAGTCTCAACTCAAGTTCCGAATTTCGCTACACACGCTCATGCAAGTCGTACGATTTGGCCATGTGCTAGTCGTACGATTTGTTTGAGCGTTCGTAGCAGCCTTTAGATACTGGATCATCCACGACTGCTATTTCGTCTCGAATATTGACATACTGTCTTTCGTCAACTTCTTTCCGATTATTGGACCAGCCAGAAAAAAAAAGTTTTCTTTTTAATTTTGTTAGTATTGGGTCTTGATTTGTGACTGCTTTGATATTTTATTTCTTTGATTCAGTAACTGACAGGGATGAAATAAGTAATTTTCAACTTATGGTAGTTTCTTCATCAATTTCGGGAGGACTAAATCGTAGATAATGCAGCGCGAGACAAAGTATCAGCAATGAACTTTTTTACATGGTTTTTAAAAGGTGTCAGTACTCAACAAAAATTTCAATTTAGACACCAACGAGCTTGTAAGCAATAAAATCTACTATACGTAGGTTTGTGTCCCGAAAGTGAGAAAATTCATATAAAATTAGCCTAGACCTAGACCACGCACCACATTAGAGACATCTAGCGTAAAAGACAGAAACCCAAAATGCGACAAAACTATACAATTTAAGACGAAAAATGAATAGCTGCAGTTCAAATAAATTGAACATTTTTAACGAGAAGTAACCATCCTAAACTTTTTTTTGCACATAATTATTAAATATACCTTTTTGTTTTGTATTTAAAAAACTTTCAATGACATATTACAATTTTTCGTCGGTGAAATATCGGAAGAAAATAAGTGTACTATTAGAGCCAAATAATTAAAAAAAAAAACACAGCTCAAAATGAAAAAACTCGACTTTATTCTCCAGATACAGGGTTTATCTTTCTAAAATAGTTACAATCTAAAGAAATGAGAATACCTACCAACAGGAATTTAATATAAAAAACCAAGTTTTTCAATTTTTTAGAAGTTTCTGAGCTAATGTCTCCATCCCAATACATTTATTTTTCCCGACGTTATTGATTAGACCTTTTCGTTATCTTTAATTTAAGGTGTAAATCATTATTCTGTTACAAATAGTTTGGAAGAAATTCGCATTGAAAAATGCATGAAACTTGCAAATCTTGGTACTGATTCCTCTTAAGTGACTACCAAGTAATTCAAAGAATTAGAAGGTAGAGCTGGAACATGACAAAATCTAGAATAATAAATCCAGGAGTGAGAAAATCCCGAAAAATTAAAAAATCCGTAAATGAAAAAATTTAGAAGTGACAAAATCCAGAAGTGACAAAATTCAGAAACGTCAAAATCCCGTAATTGTAAGAATTGTTTTAATTAACATTTTTTTTAAATTTTAAAAGTGACATTAACTTTGTTTCGCTATTCTCATATTTAGACGCGTCGTTATTGTTATATTTTTCTGTGTTTTTAATATAGTTGGGAGTTTTGTGATGACATATTCATCTGATGGAAAGCTATCATCTTTGTGAACGAAACAGGCTAACTCAATAATGCCTGGACATGGGTCACGATTTGTGAACGGGCGGTCAAGAAATATTATATGAAATTTTGAAGTATGTTAATCGTGATTTTGAGAAGATCATGATCCAAAATGCATGCTATTTGGAGTTAGAATAAAAAATTTAAAATTTTGGAAATTACTATACATAGAAAAATTTTTGCATTGAGGTATTATCCTTTTCTGGAATTTATGGATTAGTTCTAATATGGTACATATCTAGATCTGTGCCTAGGTCTCATTTATTAATAAGTGCATAAATGAATGAATGTGTGTTTTTGAAGTGGTACTAAGGGGTGAATAAATGTAAAAAATATACATAATTTGTTTATTGAAAAATTTCAGAGCTCATGAAGAATTTAAACCAATAGGAAATCCACAAAAAAAATCCAGAAAAGATATTTGAGAGCGCGAATATCTTTACTGGATTTTTTTCTGGATTTACTATGAATATTGTCTTTTCTGGATTTTGTGACTTCTGAATTCTATCACTTCTGGATTTTGTCTCTTCTGAATTGTGTCACTTCCAGATTTTGTCACTTCTGGAGTTTGTCTCTTCTCGATTTCATACCAAACTCCAGTATAAGAAATTTCTGATACTTTAAACGTAGTTTGCGATTTGTTGAATTACCAACCCACGTCTTTCTTTCAATTAACGAACTTTATAAAGCAATGTCGTGTTGTATTGTTGGTATTTTCCATATATTTCATTATAATGCATCATGTATATTATGTACAATATGGGTTTTGTGCAATTTGTACATCTGGTTTTTCGTGATTTGTAATAATTTCAGCAATAATTTTTAACTGAAGCATTTCTCCAGCTATTTGCTTTTACAATTATGAATTATTCCATTTTCCGAAAATTTGAAACCCACCTGTATTACAAATTTGATACTTAGTTAGTATTCTTTTGTGTATGCTAGTCAGAGTGGAACGAAAGGAAAGTGAAAATATTCTTTTTAACTTTTCATCTTCAAAGGCTTTACACACACACAGTAAAATGATTACTGAAAATTTGGTCAAGATCCAGTCGGGCTTGCGCAATTAGGGTTCCATACAAAAACTTTATCAACCAACAGTCGATCGATCGAACTTAAGTATTTTTAAATCCAATCCAAATATCCTGTGATAATTGAAAAAGGAATGAATTTTGCCACATTGTCCTTTCTTAAATATGTGTATTTCCCATCTATTAGCTCTATGTACATTTCATATGTTTCAAACACTCCTGTACTGTCAAATTTCAATAATATTCAAACATAGGGACGCAAGAGTGATGCTATAATAGTTGGAGTTGGTATTTTCAATAAGACTTGTCTCAGATATATGAGAAAAAAAAACAGCAACTACGAGACTGTCGAAAAAGGGGCAGTTTTCCTGTTATCTATAACTCCATACCTACACTAACGATGATAACAACAACATTTTAGCTTTCGAAACTTAGAAGATCAGGGGAAAGGGCGAATTGCGTTTTTTCACACATTTTGAATTATATCTTTATAACCAAAAAAAAACCAAAAATTTGAAAAAAAATCCTTGAGCTCTTTCAAACTATAAAAGAAATTTTTTTTAAGGCACCCAACTCACGCCCATTAGAGTTTCGAAAACAAAATCTTTCCTAATCTTTAACTGTCAAAATATGTACACGTCATGCAGGTCTTCACATTCTAACAAATTTTAAATTCCTACATTAAGTCATCTTCGAGAAAAACGTCTGCTGCAGTCAGACAAACAGACAGGTATACGGCCATAGGAGCTATCTTATAAGGTTTCCGTTTTTTCTTTTGTTGTGAGGAACTCTGAAAATTGATAAGTAAATAGAAAATATTTTATGTTTTTATTTGCTACGGATTATGCACAATTATTAGTTTTGGTTCGATAATTGTCCACCATTGCCTTTGTAGCTTCACGAAGTTTTGACCAATTTTCTGAAGCGAGACGTAACTGATCCCAGCTTCACAAATTCGTATCCTCCGGTGGTCGACTCTAAAGATATGCGGCGCTTCGGAAAGGATGAACTTCAAACTTTGTAGGAGAATTATATACAAAGTCCCTCCCTCCTATGTAATGACTGATCTCTTGTGGTTTTTCCGTCACGTGAACCCATTAAAATTGCAAATTACAATTTCTACAGATTGCAGCTTAGGCTTAGTCCTTCTTTGCTATGAAAATACTCCATAATCGCTATATGCCATTTTTTTTTTCAAGAAAGATAGACAACTCTTAAGGTAAAGACCCATTGCGTATTGCTTGAATTGCGCTTGCTGCCTATGTAATAACCCAATGAACGCGTTGAAAGCGGCGGATGTTAGTAAGTTTTATATTATATGGAGATTTTCAAAAATAGAAGTGAATAAAAAGAATAGTCTTGAAGTTATTGTGAATTTGGTCTTAATAATTTTTATATGTTATGGAAGCATATAAGTATACTCGTATGAAGAACGTTGGTTTTGGGTTAGAAAGTTATATTATGGATTTTTCCAACCACATCTTATTATTTCTTAGGGATTCTTATTTTAAATGCACCCATAACTGTTTACTAATTCAATAATTATTACTTCATATTTTTGTCCATTATTTGATTCCCGTTGATATACTATAGAGGGTTATTGAAAGAAAAGAAAAAAACTTTACCGCTTCCAATAATACCAGATTTGAAATTTCAAACAATATAAGCAATAAGAATTGGGCATTGACTACGATGCGGTGCATCCAGCGCATTTTTTATTTGATCAAGAACCATATAAAAGCCATATTTTAACTGATTTATCAACGTAATTGAGCACGCATCGCTATCATCGGGTCTTCAGTCATCACTTTTATTCTCAAATATACTTTTTCACAATAATTTCATAAAAATATCCTTCCTAAAAAACTTGAAATGGGCCGCGACTGAAATCAGCAATGTAATTAGGTAAGTAGTAGAAAATCTAGTTTGCTTTCCAGTATGCATCAGAATAACTTTTTTTTTTATTTCTCATTAAAATTTCCATGCATCCACACTATTAACCCTGTTAGATGATCCTAAAACCTTGCATTTAGAGCATTGCAAGCAATTTGTAAGTAATTTTTTAAACAATATGAGAGAGTTATAAAACTCATTATAAAGCTCTTCATATGTATATGGATTTACAAAACAATTTGGGAGCCATAATCAAAAATGTTCCACTAATTTTATTTTAAAGTCATCAAACTTTTCAAGAGAAACTTTGTGAAAGTTAATTGAATTGAGATCCCAAAGTTAATCTCATGAGTTTTCTTCTACATTTAAAACATATTAATCACGTAATCTGTTTATCCAGGCAGAATGGAAAATAAAATTTTCATTTTTATATACGGTGCAGAGACCACGAAGGGTTCATCTGAAGATTATCTGGAAAGTTGAAAATTTCAAGGTATTTTGTTTAATTGATTGGGATCCCATGGCAGTTGGGAGAGAGCTGTGTTCGCAGTATCAAAAAACTTACTGAGACTAAAAATGTTGATAAAACTATTATTATTTATATTAAATAGGTACTCATATTTATATTTCACCTCGGAAGATGTCTAATTTTGTACTAAATCGAGATACATAAATCAAATTTAATAAAGCGTAGTAAAAATATAAATTTTATTTTTAATAAAAGCAGAATTTTTTACGAAAATAAGAAAAGTAATAAAAGGAATACCTCCTTGTTTGGGTTAAATTTTTACAATTTTACATTTCTACAATATTTTTTACTTAAGTATTTTACATGCCAGGTTTTGGTAGATGGGCGTTCTATTGCATGTATAATAAATATGTATATATATATTCAGACAAAAGTCAATTTTGCATATTTACTTTATTATATGTACATACAAATAGTTACTTATTTTTTTATTTATCTATTATATATTGTGTAATATTATTTTGTGTTTAGGTGTTTTTTTTTATATTGTACTACAATACGGTTTTATTTATCGTCTATGAATTTCAAGTGTGCCACACGATCTTTCGTAATGAATTTTTTTAGCCTGGAAATGACGTTTCTTTAACACTCAGAAAAAGGTGCACACCAAAAGCACATTTAAAATATTTTCACAATGACACAAAATATAAAAGCAACAGAAAAAAGGTATTTTGTATTCATATGGCTCTGCAATAATTTAGTTATTCATATGATACTTCCGAGTACAAAAGTGTTTTAGTTAATAGTTTATAAATTGTTCACAATTTACTAATTTCTTAGTTATATTCCTTTTATCTTTGTTTATTTAATATGGATTAGACCGTGTCAGTGAAATACAATATCGATAATTGTGTAGAAAATTGAATTCAATAAAAGAAAACTCTTTTAAACATAATAATAGTAATAAAAAACATAATACAAAGGAGTTAATTTTACTTTTAAAGGTTTTTGATTGAAGGATATGGTTTGCATCTTTTATATACCTGTCAAAGGAGTATTTCTTTTGAGTATAATAGTTTTACGTATATATATATTTAGGTTTGATTATCACGCTAAATAAATTGAATATTAATATTAATAAGTGCAAATATCATAATGCCATGTAATTCTTGGTTACATTTTATTATAATAAAGGTATAAAGAAGTAGAATGATTTCTTCAGTTTGACTATGTTTATTCGCCAGGACTTCATTTATCAACATGTTATTTACTTACTTTAATTACCACCAATAGTACTTAACTAATGTATGTAATTATGGAAAATACGCTCATTGCAATATTTTTAAAATGTAGTGTACCTACTGCATAAAAACTTATATAACATAAAAGTTAGTTATGGACAAAATAGAAATGATAGATAGCTTTAATATTGAAAATTAATTATCCTAACAAAGTCATTGAAGCAACGGAATTCTTCGCAAAGACAAATCATTAAACTACGCGAGAAGAAAGAATTGCAGCAGACAAAAAAGGAGCTGTTCCACGTGCACGAGCAGCACGTAGACTTATATATTTAGCACTTTTACCTAGAATTAAATGATACGTAAGTGGAAAAGCACTTAACGAAATCTCTAATGTAACACGAAACATTGTCAATAAAAATACCACAAATATATAGAATGACCAATTTAATGTTTTTAAAGTTTTATTTTTTCGCAAAAAATAAAAACACAAAAACAAACAATTTTGAGCTACATAAGTCGACAATTACTATTTCAGTAAACTTATTTTCAAACAATTTAATTACAATATTTTGATAATACTTTAGATATAGTTAGTGGACACTTTACTAATATTTGGGCCAAACTTTACCAAGTAATTAAGATAAGTTTTTCTAATAGTTGTTTTGTTTATTTTGTGACTAGTACTAAAGTTCGGCATGTTGGTCTGTAATATTCATAATCTCATAGCTCCAGTAGGTAGATTAAAGACGAAAACGATAAGGTATAAAAAAGTGATCTCCATCTTCGGAAAATTGGCTACAATAAGAACTATTTGGAAAATTATTGCATCAATTTTGACCACTATGATAATTTTCGTGTTTAAAATTTCGCCAATTTCTGAAAATAAATTACTTCAGTATTTTACGAATCCAGCGATTACTAACTGGCAGTGAAGTGATGTGATTTTAAGTTAATATTTTGTTCCAACTATTAAAGAATTTCGAATTTTAAGGATATTTGGCATAAATTGATATGATTTTCGAAAACTCTGTGTCCAAATCTCTTCTAAATCTATATATGCACATGCAAGGATTCCATCTTTAAATACATACATATATGCAAACAGCTTCCCAATGTGTATACTATATTTAATGTATGATAAGTGGAAGAGATATGGCAGCAATATTTATGTTTATGAGTAAATGAATTCAAAAACAAACTTTTTATTTCGGATATGTTTTTTCTCGAGTGGGGATGGGGTGTGTGCTCTAATTTGCATATAATCTATACTTTTATCCGCAAATCACACAATTAATTTCAGTAGTTAAACCATTGCCATAGCAAAAGATTTCATGTCAGATCGCAGCCAACGAGTCAATATTAATAATAAGTCATTCTCAGAATTGCCTTTACTTCGTAGGTTACCTCAAGGTTCAGTACTGGGACGTCTGTTATTCAGTTTATTCAACAGCGATCTGTACAGAGCTTTACTTTGCTCGAACTAACTGAAGTACCTATGAGAATTCTTGTAATTTACAACAACTGTCAAAAAGTGCAATATTAGTTTTCAAACACATTTAAATTTTTTTTTTTTTCACTTCAAACCATACTTTACAGTCTTTTTCGTAATTCAGTCGATCGGGAAATGTTCATGAGTTGCGTAGTGCAGAGATTTTTTTATACATGTTGTTTTATATAAATAGTCTCCATAGTGTAAATGTGCATGAAGAAGAAGAAAAATTGTAAATACATCCAGGTCATAGGTGTAGCGATCTCTATTAGATTGGTTATAGCAGAAAGAATTTGTTTCGATTATAAAACCATACGCATATGGTTAACTCAGCATTTTCAGACATGACTAAATTATTTCGCAAACATAAAGCACTTTCCAATAAGAGGTGTTATTTTGATATTCAAAGGAAAATGCCATTTTTTAAGATAAATGATCGGATCTTCATTTCATTATAAAGAGGAAGATATGCCGTTAATAATGGAAAATAACATCAGCCAAATGACCACCACGACCACGCCTACAGGACCATATCCTTTTCATGAAATTTTCCATAACCAAATCGCAAAGTGGCTGCCCTATGTCCTCGATAGCCTCACGAATTCCATCTTTGAGGTCTTGAATCGACGCTGGGCTGTTGGCGTAGACTTTCTCGTGGCCTTAAAGGAAGTAGTCGCAAGGTGTTAAGTCACAAGATCTCGGTGGCCAATTGTGATCACCTTTTCGAGAGATAACACGGTCCGGAAACTTTTCCCGTAAAAGATCAATGGTTTCGTTGCTTGTATGGCACTTAGCGCCGTCTTGTTGAAAGTAAACGTTGTCCAGATCAATACCATCCAATTCCGGCCATAAAAAATCATTAATCATCTGTCGATAGCGCAATCCATTCACCGTAACTGTTGCTTAAGCCTCATTTTCGAAAAAGTAAGGTCCAATGACCCCGCGGGACCATAAACCGCACCAAACAGTCACACGTTGAGGATAGAGAGGCTTTTCAACAATAACTCTTGGGTTTTCCGAGCCCCAGATGCGACAATTTTGCTTGTTGACGAAGCCATCGAGGTGGAAATGGACCTCATCACTCAAGATGAGTTTTCGATGGAATTCCGGATCATTTTCATGCATTTCAAGGAGCCATTCAGCAAAGACTCGACGTTGTTGATGATCGGCCGGCTTGAGTTCTTGTGTTAACTGAACTTTATAAGCCTTAAGACCCAAATCTTTATGCAAAATACGGTGTAATGACGTTTGTGGAATGCCTAATTGGAAAGAACGACGAGGAATGGACAAACCTGGGTTTTCTTCAACACTTTCGGCTACAGCGGCAATATTCTCCGCTGTTCTTGAGCGACGTGCACGGGTTTTATTCTTCACATCACTAACTTATCCCAATGGCTCGAATTTTTCTACCAATTTCTGTATTGCGGTCCGACAAGGTGCTTCACGACGACCCAAAAATGTTCGAATTTTACGAACCGTTTCTGCCACATTTTCACCATTTTTATAGTGAATTTAATAATTTCAATGCGTTGTTGAATCGTGTATCGTTCCATTTTTATTAATGGTGTAGATTCTACTTGTCAAATGTCAACAAAAGACAGCTCCAAAAGTAACATCTACGGAAATAGCGGGCTAATTAAAATAACACCTCTTATTGGAAAACCCTTTATTAACCTTTTACATACGGAATTATCAAACCTTTTGCAAAAATTATTGGACCAATGCAATGAAACTCAATACAAATGAATTGATTTTTTTTTATCTCTTATTTTTGCGGCTCGTAATACAGATTTTGTGGTCATATGCATATGTATATATCTACATATTATCCCAACTAAATAGATAGTAAATGTAGAGTCGTTTAAGCCTCCAATTTTGCCAGCAGTCAATTAGCAAACATTTTAGTTAGTTGTGAGTACTGCGATTTTCAAAAATGGGAGTTAATTTTGTTTTTTAGGCAATTCACTGTCTATTTTTTTATATGTTTATAATATTATGATGTAATTACAGTCGGTTAAAAAAATGTAGCCCCATCTGAAATTATTGGTCAGAAAGGGAGCCACCCTATGAGCCTACTATACTGCTAATCAACCCTAATGTGGACCCTTTATTCAAGAACTTCTAATACATCCAGTGGGTCTCTACGGAATGTCCTCATAAAAGGTATACTTAAACGGGTAGAAAAGGCATTGGAATTTCTCATACCATATGCTGTAAACAACGACAAAACATGATGAACATGTTTTCACAAATCTCTCGAAAGAACCAAAAGTACGACAGACAAATTTTTATTCTAAGTCTCCAAAATTTGCATTCAAATTGTATTACAAAATATATATTTAGTTTTGTTTAACAGACCTTTCTGTCTCTTAGATGAGTTACACCACTTCAGACCGCTCCCACCTACTATACTACCGCATTTGGAAGTTTTAGGCTGAATGAAAAATATATATATATGTGAGTGAGTTCTGGAATGCTTTCCTTTCAAATGCAAAAAAACAAAAACTAACTAAAGCCGCCCTGGAAGTACCTCACTTTACTTATAGTTGCCTAATATTCTCATGGCTGGGGTCAGTTTGTCATAGAAGACTCTTAATTGCATACAATGATACGTTACGCTATGTATTCGCACCACTGACTTATAACAATGGACTGAGCGATTTGCTATTTCATGTGGCACAAAAAATATTGTGTTTCTATATATCACCGTTACAGCACCCTTTAAAACGATTACATAAAAAACATGTAAAACTCAAACAATCAGATGAAATTGTACACCCGTAAATCGGGTTTAATTAAAAATATATATTTTCTTGTGCTCAAGTGATATTTCAATCGATTATAAGGAATTAAACTCATTCCGACTTTAATTTTCAAAAGTTATTCTTAACTGAATCCTGCTTATGGGCAAGAGAGACGGAGCATGATAAACACTATCTTTACCTTATTCCTTCTGCGGTGATTGCATCTGTAGCCAACATAAAAACATCAAATGGCATAGGCAAACGTTCCAGAATGCAATATTTTGTGTTGGTAGCTCCAACTCTGCCATAGGGCGAAAGAGAGAACTATAAAACTTGTGCCATGCTTTCCTATAGGAAAATGATTATACGCTCAGTCCATTGTTATAAGTCAGTGATTCGCACCCTGCAAATCAAAATCACAATCGAATCGAATTCGAAGTAACTCAATTCGACTAGGTGAATTTTACCTTCGAAAGCGAGTTCACTTGTTACGTGCATTAAAAAATCGATGAAAATTCGAGCTACGAGCGATGCATCTATTTCGAATTCTCGGAAACTTCGGCATGATTGAAAACGTCGTTTATAGTAAGAAAATCGAAGGCATTTCGAGCTACGAGCGATTCATCTATTTCGAATTCTCGGAAATTATGGCATGGTGCTAAAACTTCGTTTATGTTAAAAAAAAAATCGAAGAGATTTTGAGCTACGAGCGTTTCCTCTAATTCGAATTCATTTCTCTACAGCGGAACTTGCCTTGAACTAATCACATCCCTACAAACAGTTGGACGATTTTCTGCTGTAGCGAAAAGAATTCGAAATAGAGCAAACGCTCGTAGCTCGAAATCTCTTCGTCGTTTTTGTAACATAAACGAAGTTTTAGCATCATGTCCTAATTTCCGAGAATTTGAAATAGATGCGTCGCTTGTAGCACGAAATCTTTTCAATTTTTGAGGAATTCGTTAAAGCAAATTTTTTCTTTTAATGAAATTGCTCTTCGCCGGCATGCTAAGTTGATGTTTTATTGAGTGAAGTGCATATTATTTATTTATTCGATATCGTATTTACTTGATATTTGCAAAACGCTTTGAAATATGAGATCATACTTTAAAAATAAAAACAAACCGAATCCAAAACGAACCACCAACACATACAAGAACTCCGAAAGAAATTCAAGCTAGCGAACCACTGTCGCCTGTCGGATCGTCTATATATGATTCGGTATCGTGTTCCATTTTTTTTTCCTGCAATTCGAAGGTACGTCGCAATCGAATTCGACAGATTAAAAGCTCTACATAAACTGATATATAATCGGAAGCCATCGTATCTTTTCAACAAACTGAACTTCTTGCATTCGACTACAAATCAGAACTGTAAAATACACATTATTTAATAGATTTAATACCTGTTAATTACCACTACCAAGTATTTGAAAATTCCCAGTACTAGTACTCCTGTATTGAAATTAAAATTTTACAGTCCCATTCCCGGAATTGCAAATAATACTTTAAAATACCGGAAAGTAATTGAAATTGTGTACAAAAATATTTAGAAATATCCAAAGGTATTTAAAAAGTATTTGGGCATTACTATATAATTCCTTTCAATTCGTTTCAAATACTTTCAATTACTTTTAGTTACTTCGAAATGTTCAGTTGTACACATGATGTTTTACTATTTGGTCCGCCATTTCTACAAAATAACGTTCATTTAACTAAGTTTAACTATTGTTTTTTATGAAATTGCATATTGATATATAAAAACATAACAAATAATAAATATTTTACTAGAGCGTGTCTTTGTATTTTTAACCTCTTGGCCTACGATTTTTTTAAAAGCAAATGTACTTGTCTAGACTACTTAATTTTATTGCACCTCGAAAACAGGAAAAAAAATTTTTACAATAAAATTAAAAAGACAACTGATTTAGTTCATTTCATAATTAAGTACAATATCATGTTTAGTACTGAAGTTTTTGAAGTAATTAAAAGTAATTAAAAGTATTTGGAAAAAATTTAAAGGTATTATATAGTAATGCCCAATTTTTTTTTAAATACTTTTGGATATTTCTAAGTATTTTTGTAATAGAACCGCAAATTCAATTACTTTCCGGTATTTTAAAGTATTATTTGCAAATCTGGGAATGGGTCTGTAAAATTTTAATTCCAATACAGAAGTATTAGTACTGGGAATTATCAGTTCTAATTACTTAGTATTGGTAATGATAAGGGTAATGGTATTTGAATTTTACAGCTCTACCCTTATTATTGTATTAGTTTAGTGTAATTTCTTTTTGTTCTTCTTTGTCATTTTTTTAAACTAAATTTTTTGTTTGCTTTTTTTAATCTTAAGTTAATTTTTTATTTTATATAATTATTTTCACAATTCACTTGGTACAAAATAAGATTGTAATATTGTGGTTTAAAAAAAAAAAGGTTCTCCAAATTAAAAAGTATCTTGAAATATACCACATTATTCCTATTTTTAAGCTGATGAAAAAGTGAGCACTTTTTTTGGTGACGATTTGTTTCGGAGTTAGTAGTCAAAAGCGTTTATAACTTCATATCTTTGTTAACTTTAAACGAAGCCTTAATAAAAGAGCTTTCGAATTATGCATAAGGTGATGCTATCTGTGCCAATAAAATTAATTATATGGTTGTGAGAAAAAGGAGTTTTTCCAGAGACAAATTCAGGAGAAAGTCCGTTTTTTAAAAATAGTCTTACTTTCAGCTCATGAAATTTTTTCATCAGCTTAGGAGGAGGAATAACATGACATACTTGAACATCTTTTGATGTGGAGCATCATCTATATATATATAAATACAATAATTCAACACGAAAACAATCAAAATGGACTTATTTTGGACCCGGCCATGTTCGATTTGGATGAAATAAGAGAATAGTTCGTATTTTCGTCATTTGGAAAGAAACATATTTCTGGGCCAACTGAGTTTCATGATCCATAATATGTCAAATGGCGCATAATACTTTATAAACTTTACTTCATAATAAAATATCTTAATGTTGAACGAAATTTGGTTTTGTTAATAACTGTATTTTCCTTTTTTTTTTAATAGGAGTATAATTTACTATTGCGGACCTCTAGCACTTCTTATGTTTTGAAGGTACATATGTATAAGCCACCATCTTTGTATGTATGTGCAAAAAAGTACGATGGTGCTCGGATTCTAGGGTGCTGGAGAGTTGTTGGGGAAAAAAAAAAAGCATGAGTAAGCTATTTTCGTATTTTATATATAGCTGCGAAGGCTTCATCAAAATCGTAGATGGTCGGTTTCCAAGGTGATCGGCGGAATCTTAAGAAAAAGAGAAAAAATCGGAAAATGAGGTTATTAGTATTGGTAGAAACTTCAATATTTTCTTCTGTAGTATTGGGATATTGCTCATATAATTTATACTCAGAATTTATACTGATTTCATATATGGGATTAGCTTGATCTTTTTGTCAAGCAGCAGACAGAAACTCAGCCGTTCTGAAGAATATTGAGGTTTCTGCCAGTACGAAACGCTCTTGCTTTTTTCCAGCGTATTGCGGAACTTACGGACTAATACAGATAGAATCCAGTGAATTAATCTGATATTTTTTTCTATTTTTTACGGCTTTCCACTTTGCTTTTGTTTTTTGAGTCACACCAAGATTTCAAACTTTGTGGCTCAATTGTAAAATTGTATGATAGAATAAAGACATAGTTTACTTATGTATGTACCGGAGCATGCCAATAAGTAGCTCCACTTGAACAAATACATATATAAATCTTTACCCGGTGACAAGTTATAGACATTATAAAAATTATTTGCAGCAACAACGGTGGCGGCAATCTCTTTGCTAGATTAGTTCTGCCCGGTAGGATCAATACACAATTTATTATTCATTATACATTTGTTCATAGTACGAGATTATCGAATACAAGAGGACATCAATAAAACAAAAAATAAAAATAATGAATGCAACTAACAAAACACAACATTGTTTATATGCATGTTTGATTGAGGCATATGTATGGAAGAATTTCGTGTATCAGACGACGACAGGATGAGTAACATTTAGTAAGCCAGCATAATATAAAGGACGAGTGAAATGCATTTACATGATTCATTTATGTTTCATATGAAAATCGTGAGGCACATAGAAGTCCACAGTAAATTTTTAATGGTAAAACTTTTACATTCAATATGTATGATGTAAAAAAAAAAACATAAAACTAAAAC
This sequence comes from Dioctria rufipes, assembly GCA_963924295.1. NCBI lineage: Eukaryota > Metazoa > Arthropoda > Insecta > Diptera > Asilidae > Dioctria > Dioctria rufipes. Next base: position 347,593,504 of record OZ002740.1, on the reverse strand, counting down.
TAAGTTATAAACATTACATGCGTCAGCCTTTTGTATATATATTTTGGAAGAGAGTTTGTACATAAACACATACATGCATAAAAAACTACCTCATAAATTATGAGGCTATAAGTGCTTTGGTTTTAATATTAAAAATTAAATAGAATGTAAAAAAGATGTCCGTGCATGAATCCAAATTGCTACATATATTTTATAAAATATTCATTAGCAGCTGAAGTGCAGGAGCTTGTATCCAATTTTATACCTTTTTGATCTGATTTTAATCAATATTCTACGAGTACAAGAGGTAAATTTTTTAATTAATAAATTCCTGTAAAAAATCCCGACTAATATTGAGAATAGAATTACCCTGAAAAAAATTTCAAATACGTAGAAAGATAATACATTTTAAGGGCCAAAGTTAAAGCTGATTTTTGCTAAAATTATGGCGTGAAGTAGGTTCGATTCATGTTTGTTTATGGGGAATAATAACAAAATTATATAAAAAAAAAAAAAATAATTACCAGTAATAGACCCAAATGCTAAGATAACAACAGTAAGACTATAATTTTTTCCAGTAATATAGCGGAAGATGTTTTTGTGTGTGGCGTAACTTGTTTGGCGTGTACTGTGGCTAAGATAATACCTAGTACCCTATACAGACTGTGTCCATACTGACTTAATTTGTAATTTAAAGGAATCGAAGAGGTGAAATTTCACGGACATTTATATGTGAAGTTCCTCACTATGAGTAGAGATCATGGCATGCATGCCATCAAGAAAACTTGGAAGTATGTTGAAAGAGAAGAAAAGTGCAAGGGATTTATCAAGGTATATAGAAGACAAGGTATTCCCATTAAAATTTTGACACATTGCAGCTGATAGCCTGTGATGTAATTCTGTGACTAATGTATATAAGTTTTTATAGGAAAGACAGAGAGAGGAGAGAGAGTATTGTGTTCTCTGTACCGTACTTTCCTATACATTTCACGATATTACGTCATCTAATGGTGGAACATGGTTTGTAATGGGAATACCTTGTATTTTATATACCTTGGGATTTATGATGGCTCTAACTGCTGAATTACTGCAATTTCACTAAGAAGGGGTAAACTTTGCTCGATTTGAAATTTAGCCGAAATGTTGCACAAAAGGTCCTTGATGAGCTTCATTTGTGTGATACACTGTACATTTGACTCCATAGAATTGAAAATTAAGTCAATATTGAGACAGTCTGTCTAGGGTTTATGAGTCAGAATGGGGTCCCCTCAAGAGATTAACTGATCGGATACACTTCCACATGAAGTTATCCCAGCATCACAACTACATATACAACTGGTTTGTGGCTTTACTTACCGAATAATAGATTCTTAGAAAATTGAAGGAACCTGATCCCGTTTTCAATCAGTAATTCTTCCTTATAGCACACCTTCCTCTCCTTAAGGGATATTAAAAATTTGTAAGCAACAAGAAAAAGTTTATCTCCGCTTAGTTGATTGATTGGCAATTGGCAGTCCAAACCTTAGAACATATTATAGCAAATAGGAAAGGGTGATACTTCCCAAGTAACAATTTTCCCAATTTTTTGTGACTGAAGGTGATGGGTTATGTAAAAATTTCAGTGGTTATATAAGAGTTTTATAATATTACCAATTGGTGACGTAGTTATATTAGAGTTTTTTAAGGTTACTAATGGTTATCGTGGAAGTTGGTTACTAAAGGTTTTATAACTTGGTGATGGAAATGTTACAATCACCGGTCTATATAACTTAGACTAACCATTACTAGAAGGTATATAAAAAAGTTTTGTAATTGTTTTGATCACCACGTTATATAACTTATTGGTAATAAGTGTTTATTGCGGTATCCGTGGTTACCCTTATATAACTCGACAACTTTCAGTAATTTCGGTGACTATAATAAAAATTTGGGAACTTTCGGTAATACATATACCCACTATAAAATATCGTAACATTTTTTGGTGGCCCTTTAGTAACTACAGTGATCGTTATAAAAACAAATTACTTTTAGTGTCGAATGGAGCCATTATAACACCACACGGCGCGCCCAACAAAACTTATTTTAAGAATAACTTGACACATCCTTCGGTATTACTTTAAGATATATAACGTTACCAAGGTAACACAATATAACCAAATTGTATATAAGATCACGAACGTCTGATTTTTGTCACTATAAGATATAAAACATTACCAAAGGTTACATATTATGACTAAAGGGTATATAAGGATCATTTTCGAAGTATGGTAGTTTCTTCAGTTTATATAATATTTCTAGAAGTTTTATAAGGGTCATTCAGTTTATATAATAGAGACAGAGTTTATATAAAGCTACTTGAAGTTTTATAATGGTAATTAGTTCATTAAAGTACAAGCCGCCATTTTTTTCATCTATGCATTGCAGATAAAAAAGAAAATGTCGGATTAGTCAATTTTTTATATTGCACATATATGGCTTCCGTTTTATTTTTATATGAAGAAAATACATCTTTTTAGGTATATAACATTTCTAAATTATGTTATGTTATTTTTATGAATTAATATCACATAAGTAAAAATTTTTAATTTTGTCATATTTAATTAAAATTATTAAAAATTGCTTATTTTTGGAGGGGTCTGTATTTTTTAGAAGTATCTACGATGATATTCACAGTAAAATTTCAATTGCAGCTGAACTTCACCACATAGGTATATGCCGAAAAATTGTACTTCTGAAATGTAAAAATATTCAACCCTTCCATTATAAAAATGCAATACAAAAAAAAAAATCGAAATTCTATGTCAAGATAGGTTTCGTAAATATTTGCATATTGTTGTTTTATAAAGGTAACGAAAAATAATTTCCCTAACATTTCAATCACTGAAAGTAATCAGCCTGAGAATGCCAAGCGTTGTGGAAACGTTACCATCACCATTACAAACAAAGTTTATAAAGGTAACCGAAATATTACCGCAACCACTGCTATGACCAAAATAAATTAATCGAGAGCACCTTGGGTTATATAAGGGTTTTATAAGAAGTTATATTAAGGTAACCAGAATATTTTGGTTACTCATTTTATAAAACTTTTAGTTATATAACGTTGCCTAAATCAAGTCACGGTAGCCTTTATATAATCCTCCATTTAAGCTCTATAAGGGGTTTATAGTGGTTACAAAGAGGTTTCGAGTACTAGTCTATATAACTCAAGTTATATAATTTGGTAATGGAAACCTCACCGTTACTACTATATAAAAAAATTGTTTCTTGGGTTTGTAAAATTCAGGTACATGAAAGTAATCGTAATTTTTTAAGAGAAGGTCGTAATACATCGGAGAAGTGAGAGGCTATGTAAGTTCTATTGTAAAGAAGAAGAAGTAGAAGAAGAAGAAAATAGAAGAAGAAGAGGTTTAAGGGAGAAAATAGTGAGATCGTCCATCTGTGGGTGAAAACTTTTACTAGGATACTCGCGACTATCAGATATTTTTTTGGTAGAACGGCTGAACTGGCTCTTCCCATTGCCCATTGGCATGTGGGTTGGAACGGGAAAATCCTCTAGCCCGCATGCCACTTGATGCGATGATACCAGAGCTTCGTTTTGGGCATCACTTTTCTGTGGGTTTTCATGCAAGGGAATCGTGGGCTGAAGGAAGTGTCTTATCGTGCCTTCCATGGTCTACTCGGAAAATTTTCACCGTCGGCTTCCTCACTAGTGAGGTACTGCTATTTACTTCCTTTAACTTGACATAAGGTTGGAGTACTCACTTGAAAGATACTCCAGTGTCATCCAGACTAACGTGTTCGTCATCGAAGTAGCAGCGAAGATAGTCCTTGATATGGAAATCACGGGTAAGGACATTGCTTTTATCTGAGATAATTAGACAGCCTTGATGGCACTGAGTGGACCTCGGATAATATCTAAGTTACTGGGGGAGTGGGGGACGCCTGTGAATTAGCTACGTGTCCACATCAAGGCGTCCATCCAGTGCGTTCGTGGGCATATGGGAATAATGGGTATGAAAGGAATGACTATCTAGTCAGGTCAAGCTCTGGTTCTCCCTTCTTTGAACCGGAACACGCTGAACTGAGAATATTACCTCACCTAGACTTGATACGACAGGAATGGACGTAATGTTATCTTCATCGAGATATAGTTTCAAAATCGAAGACTATTTTCATGGCAGAGATCTTCATTGTTTAATCAGTGTGACTCTGAGAAATAATTTCACGGGATTTCAAGAATAGGTGCACTAGGAACCCTGAAATTATTTCTCAGAGTCACACAATTACGATATTGGATTTTCAAATAAGTATAAAAAAAGCATGTATAAAATATCGTGACCTTGATGGATGATATGAATGCCCAAACCGACCTGGAAAAAGCCGGCCTCGAAAAGTTTTTTGGGTTACAATAAATTAGCCTAAGTACATTAGTTATCTCTAATCAGATTATCTTGGATGCTACATTCCTTAATATGACATGACGTACTATTTCACGTGGGTTATGCTAGGGAGTTTCCTTACAATATAATTCTTAAAGCTTCATTGTGATGCCACGTTTTCAAGTATTTAATTTTATAGATTATAGAATCATTCACACGAGTTGATGAACCTCTTACTAAGTCTCCTAAAAACCTTATTTCTAACATTTTTGTTTGTCCGATCGTCAACATAGTCCGCGTGTTTATTTAGTTGTGTTTGTCTTCAGGTAGAAAAACCAGATAATTGTGGGGGAAATTCAACTCAAGCTAAACAAAGAAGATATTGGCCTAAACAAGTCAATTCTCAGTGATTTTGGGTCTATTTTCACTGAGCGCTCCTCACTCAAGGATTATCTAAAAACATAATGGAACTTATTGTAAACCATGTAACTATGTAGGTCGAAAATGTGTGAGACGAAACCGAAATGGTTATTCAGAGAAAGCTCTGTCACTGTCTGGATCTCTTCGGTAGGCGATACTAATTCCATATCTAAATGAATTGCATGAAGTTGGAAGGAAGCGTTGGGGTCCAATTCTAAATTTATGTAGAGCGTCATGCTGGAATTTATGAGCAATGTATCGTAAATCTTGAAAGTGAACAATGGACTTGGTTGTTTCCTAAGTTCACGGGATTCCTAGGAGTCAAAACTTCTATCCAATCCATCAGCAGTTATCTTGAGCTATGCCTGTTTTTTCGGTAATTAAGAAAAAGTATCTAGCTAGCGTGTTTTAAATAATGAATGCTATCCACTTTTTTCTAATAGTGAATTCTTTTCTGCGACTCGGTGTAACCACCGCCACCGAATCTGTAATTTTCTGACTCTTTTCTTCCCATCACACCAGTAGGGAAGAAAGGAGCACGAGAATGACAGATTCGGTGGCAGTGTTAACACCGAACCGCAGAAAAGAATTCACTATAAGTATTCATCTACAACAGTCGTTAAATGGGGCCTGTACGCATTCTGTATCTTGTTTAATTATATGACTGTGTGAGGTTGCGCATATCAATATGGTTCTTTGGGTTTACGGTTCCGTCTTTCAATCATATATTAATCTTGTGCGCGCTATTTGAAACCTCGCGCCATCTATGATTGGAAAAATTGTAAGCCTATTGATCCAGAGTCCTATTTGCTTATTTCGGAGCTCTTACTATGTTGTTTTTTAAGTAATTTTTATCAACTCACCAACCCCTGACTAAATAACTTTGACCCCGAGTGCCTGAGAGTACAGTTCGTCTCGAAAGAGTTTTAGGGTAGTAAATGTGGATGGATTTTCATGGAGTTTCTTCGATTTAGAATGAGTGAATGGGGAGCTTTCCGATGGGGTAACATTTTCTTACGTTTTGGGTAGCCTTGGAGTCGGGGTGGTAGCTACCACCCTTGGGGTTGTCCAATTTGGGACGTATGTGATATGAGTGGAGATTCGAGAGGCGAGAGCCACAATTCGAGAAACGGGTTTCGAGAGTCGAGAGCCCGGATTCGAGAGCCGTTATTCGAGATTTAATCCAAGTTGTAGCATTTCTTATTTTTGTGTATATCACTGAGAAAGAAACTATTATTTTACTTTTTAGTGCATTTTATTAAAAAAGTTAGGTAAGTATTTTATTTCATTTTTGCTAGACATAGACAAATTTAGAGCCTATTACATTGCTGCAGTCAGGTAAGCAGCATAGAATAAATTCATGTGACGCTTTAATTTGGATTATAGTATTACTTTCATGTATTTGGCTTCAGATCTTAATGCTAGTATTAAATTGCGCTGCCTTTTGAGGTCAGATCCCGTTCCAGCTGAAGCAGTTTAGTTCGGTTCAGTTTTTCAATGGTTGAGGTTTAATTTATAACAATTTTATGTGAAATTTATTGAGCAAGCAGATATTCTCGAAAATGATTTAACTTAATAATTAACAGATTTCAGTAAAATATTTTTATTTATTCCATAGAGTCATTATTGTAAGATTCTAATGAAAAAAATAAAAATAACATTTTTTAGTACATAAAGCTCTGACCAATATGTTTACATGAAACTATGTCTCTACCAAAAACTTTTCAATCGAGTAAGTGCGTAAAGATATTTTTGGTAGAGCTCCATCAAATTCAATACAGAGTTCTTATACGTTCCACTTTATTTTGTAATTTTCATAAAGCTTCGGTAAAGTTCTAAAATAATTAATATCAAACTGGGTTAAAATAGGAACTAATTCGCAATTAAATGTTCGATGGTGTGTCACACCAAAACTATTATTATAAAATATGGCTATTAGGTAAGATGGAGTGATAGCTGCGGTAGCTACATTAAAGTAGTTAAACAACCGTTTTCCATTAACAAAAAGAATAATTAGGTAGAGCTGTACAGAACTATTAAATCAGTTTCAATTTTCGATTGAGGAGATAAAGACAATAAACAGAAATAGAATGCTCTGCAAAATTCTGTTTACACGATAGAATAAGAATTCTATGATAGAGTTTCTGTATCTATAGCTCATAGGTACCATAACTATCTAGTATCTACCATATCAACGTACCAATACTAGTAGAGTTCTACTACGATTTCCCTACAGTATACATTAGGCTTTAAAACATCGAAAGAAATATTTCTTTTGAAAGGACATGAGAGACGTCAAATTATTCTACAAAAAACGTCATAACTACCATTGTATAATATTACTTGAAGAGCATTTCAAAGGGGATGTGTTTTATTGTTTTATTAATATTCTTAGATGATTTCCCCATTTCCCTAAATAATTTTCGCAGCTTGATATATATCCCGAGCAATAGGGTTTTCTATTTAAGGCCAATTTTAATTATCTACCTACCTGAAAAGGTCCAATTAAAAAAAAAATACAATACACACTCACAATGTCAATACGGAATAATTGTTGAATGAATTGGTTCTAATTGAACCGATTTTTGATGAAGAAAATCTCATGGTTACTTTTATGAGAACAGACCTTAAGTACCTTTTTTCTTCCATACTTTGAAGAGCTTTTCCTTTGTATTCCTTTTCTAATTACGTTAATGATTTCGAATATTTTTAATAACCATAGATTGATTTCTTAATTTCAATACAATCGAAAATGTTGAGGGTCACAAATAGGATTTTGGACAACTTATTTCTCATCACTCCAGATCCCGAAAAGCAATTTTAAATTTCCAATCATTTTTTCTCTCATAACTTTAAAATTATTTAAATATATCATTTCACCACGTTTCTTAAATCCGAATAAATGGAACTGATGTGATGTAACTACCTTGAGGGTAGATGAATTCAATATTTTGTATCTGAGTTGTTTGATTTACCCATTGAGGAAGCATTGATTCCTGTATTGAATTAGGTTAATAGCAAATAATTGCATTTCATGTGTGCTGTACATGGTCTGAACTTAAGTTAAAGATTTAAATTTCCTGAACTTTCTTTGTGGAGAAAAAATTTCCTCTGAGCATGGTCCCTTACGGATACCCTTTAAGCATTACATTATTATAATTAAACAGATGTTTGAAGAATTAAAAAAAAGGATCGCCTCAAAGCAAATAGAACTCCTTTAATATCTTACTTAAGAGTATGCGAACAAAAATAAGTTTTAAGTGTTTTGCAAATAAAAACGCATCAGCTGAATATTGATACCACCAACTTTCAGAAAAAAAAAACAAAAACCCCTTTAGCCTCAACAACTTAAGTTTTATTTTGAAGAAAACTTTTCTCTTTTATTACAACTACGTTACTCTATAGACACAGAAGAAATGTCCTCAAGAACCAGTATCTGACATAACTGTGGAAAGCTTAAAGAGTGTCAAGTGACTCAAACTTATGTTAAAAGCGTATCAAGAAAACTGTTGAGTAAGATAAGCAGAAAACACCTTAACTCGAATTATAATTTTTTGTTTCGTTTTTTTTTTTTATTTTATTGATTACCAACAGTAAATGCTCCTTACGGCAACCATAATTAAACATTATGCCGATAGCAAATTTTATGTTGACCACAATTTTCATTAGGTCATTTCATCAAAAATAATCAATAAGGAAAGGAAACAATATTAGCAGCAATTTCCTACATAAATCGATTTTATTGCGCTGTCAGTAAAACTGAAATTGATTTGAAAGTGATTCTGTCGAATAACATAAATTTTTACAAACAATAAAAAAAACGAAATATAAATATTTCGCGATTGCGATATAAATATGCAATAAAAGTACGCAATAAAAAAAATATGAAAAATATATCAAGAATTTCGTTTGTTTAACCTTCATGTTCATGGTGTTTGTTTTTTTTCTTCATATTTTACACGAATAGGTACCTAAGTACCTTCATGTATTTCTCGTATGAAGAATGCGTAATTTTTATGGAGATTCAAATTAAATAAGTTTATTTAAGGATTTAGCACGGAGTTATATATTTTTATTATATTAGAGGGACTAAATATTTAAAATAGAAAAAATTGAATTGGTGTTGCCTTTCTACCTGGAAGGTAAAACATAGGACGAAAGGAACATGTTTGCTGCAAATTTTTTTGCACGATGAATGAAGCAAAATTATTAATTTATTTCATTTGGATTCAATCTGTTACAGAATAAAACTGAAAATTGTTATATGTCCTTGGTTTTTTAGTGTGCTTATCGAAGATTGTCTACAATGGCTAATCAAGAATTATCTAGATGAATACTGCATACTCACTTAACAAAAAAAAAAAAACTATTTATTTTTGATTATAGACTGACTTATGCCCAACAAGTGGCGTAGTGTCAAAGGCAATTAGAAAGTGATTGTGAAAGTGAAGACTAGTAGGGGAGTGTCTTTAAGCATTTCAATGACATTATGACCTATGATCGGAGGAGGCCTACTGCCTATTGTGCATCAGTTCATCATTTCTTACATTTCATATTTTATTAATTTGCAATTGGTGCCTAAATTATGTCAGTCATACAAAGGCAACGCCAAAAAATGTTATCAGTAAATAAGGGGGCACTAAAAATTTGTTTATTTTACATAGCAATTTGGATTATAAAAAATGTCCGCTTCAAAATGTCAGGATTTCATTACTGCCATGACGAAACGAATACAAGCACAGAACACTAATATGTTTCGCCGAGTGGCTTAGGTTTTCAGCCGATATTCCGTTTCATGTATTTATTCAATGAGTTCGACACTCTTTTGACTTGTGCCCATAACTTCCATTTAAGGAAGAATTTGGTCAATCATAGCACGTCTTTAGAAATGTCTGGGAAAAACGAACACTTTTGCGGAACATTGCAGATACATTGGGTGAAAAGTGAAAAAAAAAAAATATTATAGGCATTTTAAAAAAAAAAGTGAAATACTGTCAAGGTTATTAGCCAGTGCTGCCTAGGTTGGCCAGTCGACAAAAAATGTGCTAAAATAATTGAAAATTACCTAGGAAAATTAATTGAATCAAATAAAAAGCCGAATTTGGGCATTTTTCTGTTTTTTAGCAAAAGTTGATTGGCACATTTTTCAGGGTCGCATTTTCGACAAATGTAATAGCTCGTCGTTATATTGGCGCGCTTCAAATGCCCTTCGCTCTTGCATTGTCGGAAGAAGACGTTTTCTGCGCTTTTTTGGGCGGGCAGGGCAGCTGCCTCTAGCAGGCGTTTTATTGACAGACTTCGTTAGAATTGGTATTGGACGTTTTTTGGTCATCTTCCAAGCACACAATCGCAATGGGTCAACCCTGACTACAGAAAGTGGCCAACTTTGACGACAAGCGCCATTGCCGCATCACGTGACACCACAACTAAACATGTTACAGGATTGAATTCTCCTCTTGCCGATCGCATTTTTTTTCTCACTTTCTGCTAGTATTCACTTGCGCAAAAAAAAAATTTAGCTTGGAATTTCAAACCACTCAGTGCACAACACATAAGGCCTAAACACAATTGCGACTACCGGCGATGACTACATTTTCGCACATCGCCGCGATTGTTAAAATTTCTAATTTCATCGCCAACTGCATGACTACCAAATGCGTAATGTTGAACTTTGATAAGATTTATGGCTCTTTAAGTTTATCGCACTGATTACTGGCCCTATAATTGAGTCAAGCAGGAAAAGCACGGCAAAATAAAATTTAAAGTGAACAAACAAAAAATGAGTTTTGAGGAGCGGTTGATGGAGTGCGTTCGACCGCACGAATATTTATATATGTAATTTAACCATCAGCAATTTCGGAGGACCGATAAAAAGGAAAAAACTGTATATTTTCACCACGAATACAGTACGAGACAAAGAAATCATATCAAGAGATATGTTCTGCTTTTTCATTGTCGCTGCAATTGTGTTTCATATTTGTCCACGGAGGACTTTGACAGTGGTTGCTGCTCATAATTGTCGCCAGTCGTCGAAATTGTATTTAGGCCTATACTTTGAGTTCACTCTGCAAGTTTCTAATAGTGAACTCTTTTCTGCCACTCGGTGTTAGCATTGCCGCCAAATTTGCCATTCTCGTGCGTTTTTCTTCGCAACTGGTGTGGTAGGAGGAAAAGGACCAGGAAATGACAGTTTCGGTGGCGGTGGGTACACCTAGTCGCAGAAAAAAAAAATCCACTCTAATATCACAAGAAGTTCGCTGTTACTGAGAGAAGTTTTCCCGTGCTCAAACATTGGTGGCGTTAGTGGTCAAAACTAAAACAAACAAAAAAAACAAAAAAACAAAAAACTCAGATGGCCAACCCTGACGACGTTCCCCTACATATTTGAGTGCGCTAAATGCGATAATAAATGGATTCCACCATCACCCTTCAAAAGATCTAGTTTAATTAATGAAGTTGCAGCTGTTGAAGATGCTTTTGGTGCACCACCATATCTAGAAATTGAACTGTAAGAAGATGATTCTGATGAAGAATACGAAGTTCCAAATGATAATCTGTCAATACCAGTTTTTGTTGTTGGAGATAAAAGGATATGGAAACAAACACCAGCGTGTTTAATGCCATCATATATTACGTTAAAAATCTGGCTCTGTAAAATCGGCAGTAATTTTATCTGCAATTTCATTATTGGGCAGGATTTGTCAGTAGCGTATACAAGATGTGATTTTTACAGGGGGACATATATGTCCCTAGTCCAAAGAGCCGTCGGCAAAACAGGACTCTGAAATCCCGTCCTGATCCCATCTGGACACTTTATTTCTTTTGCAGGTCTTGAGTTTCAAGTCTTATCCTATAAAATATCGGAAGTCAACGTTTTCTTTATTTTCAATAAATTAATCATAATTTCATAAAGAATAGAACCCATTTATTTATTTATTTATTTACAACCCACGCAATTCGGGCCGCATTTACACAATTTTAAAAAGAAATCTAAAACCATACAAGGTTATATTTGATGGTTGATTATAAATGTCGACGTGTATTGTATCCTGTACATTTTTCTTACTTTATTATTATATTTAAAACAATTATGATAGGAGACACAATGTCAATCTAGTCCGTTTTTTTTGTTAAAAATAGCAATTATTTTTTAAATGCAAAATAAAAAAAAAGTAAAAATCTAATTTGATCTTATTGGCGATCAGTGATATCTGTTGAAGTGTTATTTCCCTACGTATGTGATTTGTAACCATGCCACTATATTTCGCTGAATTTTATAATTTTGTATGCTTATCCAACTATAATAAACGAAGTAAATTCGCTTTTTGTCACATTACGGAAAAGATACGCATCGTGGTGTTAAAAAATTAAGAAACCGATAAGTTCCAGGGAAATTTTTATGCTGTTTTCGGTAGGATGAAACAATAGAACTATTATGTCTTACGACCGTTCTTAGCCCAAAAAATCGGAACGGAATGTTTTTGGAACGAAAAATTACTTTATTTGGAACGTTCCAATGGAAACTTGATTTAAAATATAACAAGTAAAAAAGGTAGAATTGGTCTAAGACTAATGCTTATGATACCCTAAATGACTGCCCATATGAAATTTTGAGCAATTTTGATTTTTGCAGTAGTTTTTCGCATATATTTCTAAAACGTTTCGTCGGACAGAAAAAATTGTTATAACCAATTTTATAGGATTTCACTCTATTTCTAATCTTCATTAATGATCTGCTATCCCTTACTTTCAATCCTATCCATAGCTTTGCTGATGACAGTACCCTTGATTTCGCATACTCCTTTGACACCCTTGCGGATTCCAGAGGGAACGCCGCATGTGTTAAACGAGACTGCATGATTAGATCATTGAATAACGATCTTGACAATATTCTCGCTTGGGGCAAAGTGAATCGCGTCGAATTCAATTTATCTAAGACCCAAAGCTGTCTCATCTCATTAAAACGAGACCATCACTTAACCACTCCCGTTTCGTTTGATGGTGCATTAATTTCTGAATCACCGTCACTAAGAATTCTTGGCATTAATATATCCAGTAAGTTAAGCTGGACAGATCACATCTTCTCGGTTGCCAAAGAAGCATCCAAATGTCTTGGTTTTTTGAAAAGGTGTAAGAAATATTTCAGCCCATCAAATATAGCGCTCCTCTACAAGTCCTACATCAGACCCAGAATGGAATACAATTCCCATATCTGGGCCGGGGCTGGTCGCACAGCCTTAGCTTCATTGGATATTGTCCAAAAGAGAGCCTGCAAGCTCATTGGCGATGTGGCAATTACTCGTCATATCGACTCGCTCGAGCACCGTCGCAATGTTGGATGCCTTTCGCTCCTTTATCGCTATATGCATGGCCAATGTTCTGATGAAATATCTAGTCTGATCCCTTGTAGAATAGTTCCTGCACGCAATACCCGCGCTGCATCCCGCGCTCATCCTTTTACCCTTCAAATTACCTTCGGCCGTACACTTAAATTCCGTGATGCTTTCTTATCCCGAACTGTGCGAATGTGGAACAGTCTACCATCTTCTGTCTTTCCTCCAGCATACAACCTGCAAAAGTTTAAGGGCGACATACATCGGCACCTCCGCCGCTTTCCTCATATCCCTTAATCCTTTCCCTATCTCCTTCCTGCCACGCTGTGCTTTGCATCATAGGGTATCCCCTGAGCTTGGCTTAATAATATAAAAAAAAAAAAAAACAAGAAAAATGTGTAGGACTGATCGTTTTCACAGTATCCGTAAAAAAACTAAATTTTTTTATGGCAACACCAAGAAGGGATTGCCCGATTTATTACATTTTTGTGATTTTTCTTTTACTATGAAAACACCATGTACCGAATTTCAGCTCCCCATGTCAACTCGTTCTCAGGCATTGTCCAAATATATAGTGGAAAACGAAATTTTTGTATGGCAACCCCACGAAGGAGCTGCCCGATTTGTCTCATTTTCGAACTTATTTTAACTTTTTTTTTTATGTCTGTGTATAAAATTTCATTTCATTTCTCTGAGTGTACGCGTTCTCGAATTTTCGTGCGTATAGACAGACAGACAGACAGACAGACAGACGGGCGGACGAAAGGACGGATGGTCATGCAAAAATCAACATAACTTTTAATATTATGCGTGGGTGTGCAAACCATTGCTCTACCATGGTTATTTCTGTGCATTACAAGTGGAATGACAAGCTTAGTAATACCCTATAGATTTCATTTAGGGTATACAATTTTAAGATATACTAACACGAAACTGGGACATGTGGTAACTAGCTACTGTTCAATGATTTACCTCCGTATCATACTTAATAGTCTCCCCACCTCCTATGGGAGAAATTATACTATAAGTTCCAATTATTGTTTGGAATAATAGTGTTATTCTATAATGTATAGCGAAAGTAATTTTGCGAAATGTAAACTTATGAACAAAATTTTATTAATCGGAGTCGTCTGTCCAGGAAAAGTCACGTGAACTATTAAGAAAGATAATCGGCCCACCAGAAAAGTTAATGCTGTGATGTACTATACACTACGATAAAAGAATGGACATTCTTTGCTAATTATGGCAACTACTTATGCCAAAATTTTGCACATATGTTTTTCAGTAGCTTATTCTTTTGTAAGAACGCGGTATTAGTGTCGCATTCACTTTGTTTTGATGATGATATTAATCTCACACTTAGATTAGAGGAGAGAACGCCTGCTCAAGGTAGAAACGCTATAGGCTGGTATGAAAAAATGTTTTTTTTTTGTACCAGAAATAGGAATCTATCAGACAACTTATAAAATTATGCCATCAAAGCATAGTATGACATTTTTGTACAACTATCAAAGAGAAGCAATTACATAAAATCATCTCCCTCTAAACAAAACAATCAAACAACATGCAATGAAAAGTATAGCATTCGAACACGTCTGGACTCTGTCTATGATATCACAACCGCAACCACTACTTGGAGGAGGTGGTATGTAGTTCTGCTTCCATCAGCAATCGAACAACATCCAACAAAATGTATAGCATTCGAACTTGTTAGGAATTTGCCTATGACGTCACACATATTTGTTGCTCGTTCGGCACTTAATAGCGTAGTTAACTAGCTACACTCAGTAAGAAATGATTCTAAGCCTCCTAAGCTATGCAATTGAAAAAGTGCTCCTATAGGACCTACAAACACTGCTGTACCGGTAGCATGTATTAGGTTTATTGTATTCTATTGATAAATCAACGCTGTATTTGTTTCAACTGGAGGTGGTTTTATTTGTGCTTTCATCAATTTCATGTAGGTAGGTCGATTAGGAAGCACTTCGGTTGTAGGCAGGCAATTATGTTCAAGCCGAGAGGAAGCTGTAAATTTTTTAGGGGAATTTCAATTTGGATCGGAGAATTTTACTTTAGAGCAAAGACGTCTTGAAATATGATATTGACGACGAGAAGGTACAGTCGGGGTAAATAAACAAATGAGCAATTATTGATATTTTAATTTAGCTTGTTTAGAGTTTATTTGTCGCCGTGATGGCACAATTGCGTTCTGCTATTTTGGCTATTTTGATCTGCCGTACTCATATGTAAATCAGGAAAATCAGATCAATATTCTGTAAAAATGTTACCTATACGTATTACTTTACCTATGTGTAAGATATTCCCGATTTTCGTTTTCAAGAATGAGCACAAATAGTGGAAAGCCGTTTAATCCTAAAATTGCTACATCTCAAAATATTAATTTCTCAATATCTGTTTCGAAATATACTCTGATATAAACGTATTTGAAATCTTCTATTATCATATTTTGCAAATTTAAATTATAGAGCTCAAATACCGTTATTAGCAGGCAACTTCTCTAGTGTGTTAGAATAGTCTTGAGTATCTCTCCATATTTTAAAGTTATCTTTGCCTTCGTTTTCGAGAAAACGGAAAATACCCAAATTTTTTACAGCTTTGATTGAAACAGAGTGCATAATATTCAAGAAGGTACATTGCGACCTGACTATGATCGTTAAGGAACTAAAAACTACAATTCATGCCTACTCTCACATCCTCAATCGTGGGTACTTCAGCTTAAGGTTAAGAGCAGGGGAGGTTAGTTCAGTAAGACCATGCGGACAAAGCGACCAGAGTTGATCTATTGTGTCCTCCCCTTGAGTGGTTCAGTTAAATCATTCACCTTGCAAATCTTATTTGAAGAGATGTTTCTCCAATGATTTTCATCCTTGAAGATATGTTTCCTGTTGCAGTTGCCAATTTTCTTCAAAAATTAACTCTTGGAGTTCTTAAGAAGTAGCTATCGAGAGTGGTATCGATAATTTATTAGAACCCCTGCACGCCATCCCACTGACGATTGCTCCTCATACTACCCATTGCCGCGTAGCTGCAGAGCTCCGTGGTTGCATGAGCATCCCAGCAGGAGGATTATGTCTGTGACCAAAGTGTGAATGGCCTTGTAAACCCTAGACAGACGGACAAAATCAATGATCATTCGTTCGTAATTGAATTTTTCAAAAATCGCTTTACCTTTGAATTTGAACTTGAATTATTAAAAATGTGCTGTCAATTACATTTAAAAATTAAGAGCTTTCGTTTTAATTCACAAAATCTTGGGTAAGTTGATTTTTGAAAAAATCAATTACGAATGAATGATCATTGATTTTATCCGTCTGCCTAGGGTATAAGTTAACTTGGCCAGTTTGAATTTAGGATCATTTCATGGGTTGCATCGATTTGGTTAGGGTGATAAACTGTAAGATATTTTTTATTTTCCATTGAAAGCCACTTTGACATTTGTCCAACATAGGGTGAGCTACCGCTGAAACTATCTACGTCATTTCATAAACAAAATTTTCTGTCTTATCGTACCCTCTTAAGATCATTGATAACTTATTCGGAAGTCTGCCTGATTGCCAGTAATGGAGAGCTCTACGGGACGACCTCGAAGGCTTAAAAAATCAGTTGAAAAACGTGATTTCACAAAAGCTGATTTTTGGTGTGGCAGTAGAGAATGATTTTTCATGTTCAATGGTAAAAATGACAGACAATTTGGCTGTCGCGAAAGTGGTAGCAAACGGTAACAAAGATGCAGAAAAATGTGTAACTTACGCCATACCACGATAATTCGAGAACGCTTTTACTTAGAGTGCTGAAATTTTGTGCACGGGTTTTCTAAAGAAAAAAGTTAAAGTTAAAAATTGGGACCAATTGGGCAACTCCTTTTTAGGATTGCTATTCAAAAATTTCGTTTTTCACTCTATATTTGGACTGTGAATTGCAATTTGCTATGTGGTGTTGTCATAGCAATAGTAATTACTAGTTCAAATGGACTAAATCAGGCAGCCGCATCTTGGTATTGCCATACAAATCTTTGATTTTTCACTATATATTTGAAAACTTCCTGAGAACGCGTTAACGTAGAGAGCTCAAATTTTGTACAATGCATTTTCATAAAAATTGCAAATACAAGTGCAAAATTGAACTACCAAATCGGCCAACCCTTCATTTCATACTGCAACACCAAGGATTTTTTAATTTTTGAAATTTTATTGACTTTTTTGTGAGAACGCTATGTGTCAAATGTCACTACGTTGTCATGTTCTCAAGTTATCGTGGTATGACTTAAGTTATACATATTTTTCGGTGTCTTTTGTGCCGTTCGCCACAACTTTCAACTAACTAAACTGTCTGTGATTTTTACGAGTACTATTGATCATGAAATATAATTCTGTGTGGCCGCATCAAAAATCAGCCTTCTGAATAAGTTATCAACGATATTAAAAGAGAAGATGGGAAATTTTGTATATGAAATGACGTAGGAATTTTGGTCACTAGCACTTCGTCTATAGATCGTAGGTATGTAGTTTGAAGAACCTTTATTAGTCGGGGAAGACTTTCTTTGTCCTAATGTATTGTAAAGTGGGAACGATGTCATCATTTCCAATTAAAATATCTATAGTCGACATTGTCGATTGCGCTCCTGACTATGGTGCCTGGTAGCTATGAAAAACTGATCTATGACTTCGCAAAAGTCCTCAAGGTTTTTTTTTTAGAGGCAACCTTCGAAAGAAAGCTAATCTAAGGTGTAGATAAGCCTTGAAACATAAAGCTTAATTTAATTTTTCTTTTTCGCTCTGTTGAATAAAATAAATAGACGAATTCCATGCTTATATATGTAGAAAAAAAATCTATATTCGTTTTGTGTTTAGCTGTTTCTTTTTGTTACCTTCGTTGCTATGTGATGTTATGTGACCAAGACGATTTGTAATCAAAACATCGGATTTTTTAATTTATTTTCACTTCGTAGAAAATGTTTACTATACTCCGATTGATTACCTTTACCTCCAGGCAGGGGCGGCTCGAAACATAGGAAGCACTGCTGCCCTTGACAAAATGGAAAAATTCAAATTTAATAGACAAAGCAGTTTGCATTAAAATATTTTTAGAATATTTTAAACAAAATTTTATAAGATTGGAAAATTCACTGCTCTGGTAGCACTAGAAACTAATAGTAACTTTTTATATAAGACGCCCACTTTTCTCCTATAAACAAAATATCGCCGTTATAACCTTTTTTATATTAGAGCTATATAGTGATTTCGAAACGAAGTTTGATTTAGTTACTTGCTGTATTTTAGAGGCGCTACTTGCAGGCAAAACCATACTACTCTCATATTTATAGACGATATCTCGACTTTCTGACGTAAGGGTAAGCCAGCTGTGCCTCGCTTCAATATAAAATCAACTATGCCTTTACCTGATGTAGAGAAGGCATAAATTTTTCTAGGAAATTTAATGGAAATTTTTTCTTAAGAATTTCTATGCATTACTTTTTTCTTAGAAATTTACAGAAAATGTTTCGGCAGAACTTTTATTCACTTTTGTGGCAGACGAGTTATTTTCAGATAAAGGGTTTTCCAATAAGAGGTGTTATTTTAATTAGCCCGCTATTTCGGTAGATGTCACTTTTGGAGCTGTTATTTTTTGACAATTGACAAGTTGAAACTACGCCATTAATAAAAATGGAACGATACACGATTCAACAACGCATTGAAATTATTAAAATTCACTATAAAAATGGTGAAAATGTGGCAGAGACGGTTCGTAAAACTCGAACATTTTTGGGTCGTCGGACCGCAATACAGAAATTGGTAGAAAAATTCAAGCTGTCGGGACAAGTTAGTGATGTGAAGAATAAAACCCGTGAATATTGCTGCTGTAGCCGAAAGTGTTGAAAAAAACCCAGGTTTGTCCATTCCTCGTCGTTCTTTGGAATTAGGCATTCCACAAACGTCATTACACCGTATTTTGCGTAAAGATTTGGGTCTTAAGGCTTATAAAGTTCAGTTAACACAAGAACTCAAGCCGGCCGATCATCAACAACGTCGAGTCTTTGCTGATTGGGTCCTTGAAATGCATGAAAATGATCCAAAATTCCATCGAAAACTCATCTTGAGTGATGAGGCCCATTTCCACCTCGATGGCTTCGTCAACAAGCAAAATTGTCGCATCTGGTGCTCGGAAAACCCAAGAGTTATTGTTGAAAAGCCTCTCTATCCTCAACGTGTGACTGTTTGGTGCGGTTTATGGTCCCTCGGGGTCATTGGATCTTACTTTTTCGAAAATGAGGCTGGCGCAACAGTTACGGTGAATGGATTGCGCTATCGACAGATGATTAATGATTTTCTATGGCCGGAATTGGATGGTATTGATCTGGACATCGTTTACTTTCAATAAGACGGCGCTACGTGCCATACAAGCAACGAAACCATTGATCTTTTACGGGAAAAGTTTCCGGACCGTGTTATCTCTCGAAGAGGTAATCACAATTCGCCACCGAGATCTTGTGACTTAACACCTTGCGACTTCTTCCTTTGGGGCCACGTGAAAGAGAAGGTCTACTCCAACAGCCCAGCGCCGATTCAAGACCTCAAAGATGGAATTCGTGAGGCTATCGAGGACATAGGGCAGCCACTTTGCGATTTGGTTATGGAAAATTTCATGAAAAGGATATGGTCCTTATTAGTTCCGTAAGCTGTTGTCGGCATCCAAAATGCATAAGAATTTTAAGGAACACATTTCCAATTAATTTCTAAAGAAAAGATTGAGGCCTTTCCTATATCAGCTCAAGGCATCATTCATTTTATATTGGATCGAGTAATTGCTGGTTTGTTACATCAATTCGAGGAATAGTCGATTTTATATTCTAGCGAGGCGTAACTGGTTGTTCTACTTGCCATACGTCTTTGTATGTTATTAGTTAGCCAATGGTCTTATGGCTTATCCCTTGAACCGTTTGACCATACTTCAGTTGCAGAGCTTTTAGTGACTGAACCGAGCGTGAGCAAAACTGTTCAATTGTTCAATATGGTACAATTGGAACCTTCTGATATTATAGCAAGGAAGCATTTTCACACAACGTATACAACTTTTAAACTACTGCATGGAACGCTGATTTTGATTGAACCTTACTGTGGCACAGTTAAACGGCAGAGAGAGAGAGACGGTGAAATATTATCCGCGTTCTATACCATCCAAAATCCCATTAGGCTCGCTCAGCAAACTACATATAATCGAATTAAATTATTGTAGCGCAGTTACACCGCAGAGACGCTGAAGCCTTTGCAGCGTCATTATAGAGCTAAAAACATTTACTTCGTCGGACTCATTTATATTCAAGAATTTCCGTATGCAAATTTCTATGGGACGCTGAAGCACTGACATGTATAATACGGACCGTTGACAATTCATATTATAAGTGAAATCAAATGAGAAATTTATTTCACAGAGATATGAGGATGACAGGCAACTGTCTCCTTTTAATCTGCCATACCGAGCTCGGTTCGCTTCGGGTCAGAGATATCCTATTGTACGACGAGTTTACTTTTTGCGTAGGAACGAGGGCGTCGGTTATAGATTTTGTATCCATATCTATTGATCTTTTAAGCAACATTAGTTAATTTAAGGTAGATGATAAAATATATTCAGATGATTTCCCAAACTGTCTACTACTGAAAGAAAAAAATATCGCTAATCCCGAATTGTGCTGGGAAATTAAAAATCAGATTGGATTCAGAAAAAATCTTGAAGTCAATTTATATCGTCCAACGGAAATAAAGGGTAATGAGTTGTAAATTGATGATTTAGTTGCGGTGATAAACGAATCGTCTAGAAAAATAGTTAATGGAAAAAACCTAACCATAAATGTAAATGGTTCGATAATCAATGTGCCATCCTTAGAAAACAAAAAAAAAACCTACTTGCCTTTATTGAGAAAATCGAATACAGTTTTTAACCGACAACTCCATCTTACCGACAATAAAAATTATAAACAGATCTGCATATTGAAGAAACAAAATTATTACCACTCCATAGCTCAACGTTTAAATCAAATAATATAAATAAAAATCAAATAATATAATAAAGTAGTGGTCATTGGCAAATGAGTTAGTTAATTAAGACTGTGGTCAGTGCTGATATAAAACTATTTCAAAATCTGAAATCCTAAGACCACTCAGTTTCTCCTATGCCCAGCCATTACCATTAGTGCATGAATTAGATAAAGAAATTGAATTGGAAGAAGTAACCTTTGTGATAACTAAAGCGAAGAATAACAAAGCCACAGGCCCGAACAGGGTACCCTACGAATTTTTCAAGTATGTCCCTGCTTCATTCCTGAAAAGACTAACATTGATTTACAATCAAATATATGACTCAGGAAAAGTCCCCGAGAGTTTTGTAAGAGGTATAATTCTCCTGTTGCATATAAGAAAGGAGATATGACTGATGCTGAAAACTATCAGGGTATTATGAATGTTATTTCTAAAATTTTAGCAGGAGGTTAGCTTGAACTAGTCAATAAATATGACAAACACAACAACATTCTTACAGAAATCCAAGCAGGACTTCGACCTGGATACAGCACAATTGATAATATTTTTAACCTTCAGTATAATCCACCTCTCCTGGGAAGAAGACAAGAAGAAAGTTTACGCCTGTTTCATGGATTTCAGGGCAGAATTTGATTCCATTCCACGGAATGCAGTATTCTACAAAATTATGCACTTTGGGTATACCATCCAAACTAATCAACGTGCTCAAAGGTCTATATAGCAACACAAAAGCTGAGATTGAGAACGGAACAAATGTTTCAGAATATCTCAAAATAAATAAAGGGATCAAACAAGGCTGTATGTTGAGCCCTATCTTGTTCCTTTTTACATCACTGTCTTACATGAAAGCCTACAGGAAGGTGTCACCAAAGGTAACATCAACATAATGTCTCCTTAAATACGCTGATGGTATTGTGCTATTGATTGACTCCCCTGAAATCCTACAAAAAATGATTTATAATCTCGAAAGTTACTGCAAGTTTTGGTCACTGAAATTAAGTTTCGAAAAATCCAAAATTATGATATTTAGTGGTGACAAGTGAAGGAAATCAGAACACTGCACCTATGATGGTGAAGACGTACAAAAATTAAGCCATTATAAGTACCTAGGGGTTATTATCACTCAGAAGTTATCATTCACAAGGCATCTAGAGAAAAGACTGTCAACAGCAAATATAAGCATTTATGAAAAATCCAAGAGTATTAACATCAGACAAATTTTAAATGTTCCAAGCAGTCTCCAGGTCTGGTTATGTGTTACGCCTCAGAAATTTAGGGATACACAATCTACGATCAAGTTGAACAGCTACAACGATAAAAAAGCTTTTCGGTCTCCCCCAACATACCCCTAACTATGTATATGGTACAAATCAAATTCGTACTTCACTCTATGTAAATTCACACACTTGACTCGCACTTTTGGTACTTATTCAAAATATTTTCTATGAATGATGAGAGATTACCAAAAACCCTGGCTATGAAGCTTATGATACATAAGAATGGTTGGTACGAAAATTTATTGTTTCTAGTAAATAGGCATGGGGCTGATGCCACCACCATAGTAACGGATTTAACACGGATCCTAGAAAAAGCGCAAGAATTTATATGTACAGAATATATAGATAGAGGCAGGTAAGGGATTAGACATGGTTTGTATAGTGACTTGAATTATACTCTGAATGAAAATAACTATTTTAGAAAGGAGAACAGCATAAAAATAATTGAATGGAAAAAACTCTTTATGCAAACGAAAAATCTTTGAAAAAAGAAATTTCATTGCAAAAAGAGAGCGTTTTATATAAGCAGGTAGGCAGGAACCAAGCCGTACTGACGTTTATACGATTCCTGCTTATATGAAACGCACTCTTTTTGCAATGAAATTTCTTTTTTCAAAGATTTTTCGTTTGCATAAAGAGGTTTTTCGTCTACAAAGCATTAGGGGTGATATTCCGCTCAGTGGTTGCTTCGGTAATACATCCGGAACCAGACCTATTGTGTACCTGGTCGTAGTATCTAGGACAACATCGCGGTAGCCAAACATTTGTTTGCCTACCATGAACAGACATGTACACAAATGGCCATGATTTCACTAGACCAGCAAAAGGCTTTTGATAGCGGCTCGCACGAGTATCTCTTGACTACTCTCGAGGAATTTGGGTTTCCGTCCAGGTGGCTCGATATCATCGGGAAACTGTATAGAGATTCAGCGATTTCGATTAGACATCCAGGACAAGTTCTGGCTGTTATCTCGTTTCACCGAGGTATCAGACAGGTCTGTCCTTTTTCAAGTATGCTTTATGATCTCCCGTTGGAGCCGCTACTGGTGAATCTTCGTCGAATGCTCGGACAATATTCAGTTCATCTAGCATGTACCAATGTGAGGCCTCGTTACAAGAGATGAAGCTTTTCCAGTTGGTCGTGCTGTTTTCGAACAGTACGAACGTATAGAGGGCGCTAAAATCAACCTTAGCAAGAGTCAAGGCTTGTGGTGTGTGGAAGGTGGAGAGACTGTACAGATACTCCACTGAACATCCAATGGACTAATACTTGCCTGAAGTATTTAGGTGTGTATATCGGACGCGAGAGTAAATCAAATAATAGCCGCATCGCTCTGCAGAAACTCTCTAGAGCTGTAAACTCATGGCGTAGTCGACTGTTTTCATTATCCTTAATGCGAAGGTCAGTCGTGATAAACTATTTGATTACCCCGTCCAACGTTCATCTGCTAAAGTCTGACACGTTTGATGAAGGCTTCGTATGTCTTCTTCAAGCAAAAGCGATAGACGGAAGACGATGGGTTGCTGAAAGCACGCTCTGTCTGCCAGTCAAGATAGGTGGATTAGGTCTCACTAACTTGGTTGTGAAATCAAGGTGTCTCCAAGTGCGTGCATTCTAACCAGTGTTTTTCCAGAAAGACAACAAGATTTCTCAACTGTGGATGAATGTACTGGGAGGGATCGGCATAGGGGAGTATTACTACCTGCTCTCTGTTCGACCACCCTATCCTCGTGACTGGCAACAGGATCTAATCTCAACGATTCAGACCTGGGGCAGAATCAGGCAAGCATTTCACCTTAAGTGGAATGCTTTACGGTACACGCAATTCGCGTCGATTCCAATCAGGTTTAATCCTGAATTAATAGATTCAGTGTTCAGTAATGCTCGAGGTTTTGAAGCTGACACGCATACACTGACGGTTTTCGGAGATATTATTGTGGAAACTGTGTAATAAACACTAACACTCCACAACTACATGACCTGACTGCTTCTGTGCGGGAGAGATTTCGCCAATTTGCGACCAGTGATACTGGCACTAAGTTGGAAGATGATTTCGTTCTGAATAGACTACCTCACACACCTTTCAGCACACTTACAACACGTGTGCTCAGTGACGTGCTTATGTCAATAAGACCTCCGGAGTATACAGGATAAAATAGATGGCAAACACACTTCGGGGTGAATATGGGCGTGATGGGAGGGATAACTTGCAGATTAGTCTACAGTTATCCTCCTAGTTACAAAGATGCTGATGTAGCATTCAAACTGCTGCATCACAGTCTTGTGCGTCCTAAACAGTTATCACATATTGACCAGCGAGTTCAGAGGATTTGCACAGTTTGTGCTGGTGAAGGCACCCTGTTTCACAGGTTCTTCACTTGCGCAGCTTTGCAAAATCTAATGAAACTCGTGCGCGATATGTACCAGTTGATCCACCCGAATTTCGGCATTACTAGGACATCGTTTCTGTGGGGACCAAAGGTTTGTAGTAGGGTGAATTGTCTGATAAGCTTTGTGTTGACACTGTCCAAATCTACAATTCACTTGTACTACATGAGAGTCGTAGATGGGAACCAGAATACTGACCCACAACACCACGCACAAATACTTAAGCGATACTTCGTTGACAGTTTGAAGAGACGTTTAAGTCTTGAATATATGGCAACGAACGCAGACACATTCAACTGCACATGGTGACCACTATCGTCGGTGCGGGGTGTGTTTCACTGGTGATAGCAGGCCACAGAATTTGCAACACTAGTCCACGGGGCTTCTCCCCGATTAGGAATCGTTGCACGTGCTGTGGGAAGGACAGGTATTCTGTTAGAGATGCTAAGTTAGAGGGATGATGAGGGCAGTTTGTAGAGGTCTATGATACTACAGGCTGGCCTCGCGGGACTCTATAACGGTATCAGCTAAATTTTTACGTTCGTTCGTCTATTAAGTTTTTAATTCGGTTTCGGTCTCGGTACTAAATTGCAAAATTTTTTGTTGAAATTCGCTCGTTTAAGGACAATTTTATTAGTTTATGTTGGAAATTTGGAATTTCTTGGAACTGCCACTTACCTAATTGTCAAAATTAGGACTGGTTCTAAATGTTTGGTTAACTTTAGATCTTTTTCAAAATTCTTGTGTCGGTTTCTAGCATCTTTCGAGAATTTTGCCTTGTTTGTTTTCCTTTTGGTTGTGTCATTTTTCTTGTTCATTAGTTTTTCTAATTGTTTTAATTGTTTAATTGTCCCTATTGACCTTTTATAACTTTTAAATTAGCTAGCCTTTTTGTTTACACTTGGCACTTTTTAAAAGAGCCAATGAGCCACTAAATAAAGAGCATATACAATTAAAAACAACAGTATTGTAAAAAATCATACTGTTACATTTTGAAAAACTGATTCGAAAATCGAACTTATTTAACGACGAAAATGGCATTCTTATATTTCAACAGGAAGAATAATGGGGTATAATTGCTTATAGTAGAAATATAGTCTGAAAAGGGATGCTATAATTTACAAAATATGATTCGCAACCCTTCCTCTGAAGCCCACTGCTAATGCTTCTAGGCCACCACAAGGAAAATTTCGTAACAGTATTAGGGTACGTGCACAACGAGGCAAGGCGAAGCTATATCTGAAGAAATGATTGTACGCTGTGTTAGCGCGCGATATGGCAAGACACCTCAAGGCATCTCGCTTGAGTCAAATTTTTCATTTTTTCGTGAGGTGCAGCGCGATAATTTTGACTTGAGGACAGTTGATGGCTCGTTAGACGCGCCTTATTTCCGGTTTTCAGATGCAAAAAACGGATTCCAGATCAATTACGTAATTTCCGAGATAGACCGGTTTTAGTAAATTGACGCATATTCCTATAATTTTTTTCTTTGATATAATCGAAGAGTTCTTTACTCATAAATCATATAGATGATGAAATTTACTAAATTCCAGACGTTTCGTATTTATCGGGTGGCAAGTCAAGTAGAATAGCGGAAAGCACACTTATATGAAAATCTCAATATAGTTTCATTACTTGACAAACCTAAAATTTCTTTTTCAGAATCTGATAACATAATTTTTATACTCTCACTTCGCGATTTATCAAGAAACTGAATGCCTTGTTGTAAACACTACACCTAGAGGTATATCTTCACCTCACCTCGCTCAAATGCCTAGCCAACCCTCGCCTCGGCTCACCTCGTTTTGCACGTACCCTTATAAGAACACTAGGACGAGTAAATCACGCATTTTTTTTTTTATTTACTACTACTAAAGTTGACTTGAATAAGATCTGAGAATGAATCTTTCATTTCATTTTATTGTATCCAATTTGTCTCCAAAATCGGTTTTATGTCGCTTTAAGAATAAGAATTACCAGAAAATAAAATCTCCATTGGCATGAGGTATGAGAAGTGCTGGAAACATAATCAAAACGTGTAAAAGAAAAAAAATAAGTTAAACTAGCAATAATTAGGCTTAAATGTGATAGTCCTTGTTATACCAGCTCATCCAATGCTAATGACTGGATATTCCTAGTATATGTATAGAGTAACTAGTCGTAATACATACAGTGCAAATAACGAAATAGTTTCTCTAATATCAGACACCAGTTGTTATGTTTGTTGTACAATGTTTGTTGTTACAATATAAGAATTATAAAAATAAACGTAATTTGGCAGCACTGTAAAAGTTTTCCTTTTTGGATCCTCCAATATCATGGTAGAGTAAGTATTTATTTATTTTATAAGTGAGCTTTGGAAAAATTTCTATATTGAGCCAAATTATAGAGTAAATAGTTATTTCTTCCTATGAACTCCTCTTCTTCTTATTCATCACCATCTTCTTCTTCCTCACTGTTGTAGACATTTTAATAAGTAATATATTAATTAATGAAAAACTGTGTATTATTTATCCATGTGCAAAACCTTTAATAACGTACTTAAAGCGACTTCTGGTTTAGCGATATTAGTCATACTAACTAGCATTGAGACAGGTTTTAAGTGTCTGTCCTCTTCACTTTAATATAATTTTACAAGGGCGAAAAGTACAAGCTCCTTCACACACAAAAAAGCAAAACAGCCAAAGCCTGAAGTGAGTTTCTATCTAGCAAGCGCTACAAAAATAATATTCTTATTACCACCAAAACTATAGATAAGTAGGCACTAAAAAAAAAAATCATTTCTTTTTTTTTTAGGTATTTTCGGGTGGCACACTCACGCACAAATAATGTTGTAAAATCACAGTCAGATGGATGCCTTTTGATTGGCGTACCCATGCCAGAGTCTAAATTAGGACTATGCGGCACACGAACACATACAGACGGCACTGGTGTCAATTGTGATGGATTCACAGTGGTCATGGTGGTGGTGTTGTTGTTTATTGTTGTTCTAACTAAATGAATTTATCGACAATAAATAAATTTCCAAAAAACATAATAATTGTTTTTTTTTTTGCATTAACATTGTGTTTATATTTTCTGATTTTGTGAAAATTTTATTGTATAAACCGCTATATCATTTATATTATTATTTTATATGAACTATAAAGAAATAAGAATTTTTGCCGAAATTTTGAATCGAATTTCGCCAAAAGAAGTACTTATAGTATGTACGTAGGTAACACCAAAAATATAATGATTCATATTACGTACAAAGTTACATTATACATAAATATAAGATATTATATAATTATTATCAAAAGTTTACAATATCTCTTACTTTCTTTGTTTGTTCCCTCGGTGGTCTGAGTATGATTCTGATTGACTACGAAAGCAGAATTTTCCTCCTTGGTAATGCTCATATAGTAACAGGTATCATCCTTTTTCATAATGTGTCTGGGGCCAGGATTAAGAAGAATTGTATCTTCATAAAATTCAGGCAGTTCTGCAGGACGAACACCAACCAGTGCTACTCCATATCTAAATCATTATTTTTATTTTCAAATAATATTTTACACAGGAATTGAGTTTTGTATACAAAAAAAAAAAAAACTTAATAATAGAAATATAACAAAATTTTACACTTAAAATGAATTTCATGTAATATTTAATTTAATTGGATCTACTTACTTTCGATGGGAATGAAAGCTGGCATAAGTAAAGCTTTTGCCTTCATATTCACCAAAAAACCGACTGTCCCCTAAGACTATGTGATAAATTTCATTTCCAGAACACTTTCCATAGAGGCGATGCCACTCTTCAGGAGACTGTTGACCCTCCCTAAAATATGACAAGAATTAAAAAGAAAAACAGAAATTATCAGAAATTAATTCTTAAAAAAAAATAACAAAAAAAAAACTGAACCTTTCTGCTTTTATTCAGGGGCGAGAGTGAGTGTCCTTTGTTTTATAAGTCCACTCCTCTTTTAACATTTTGAAAGTGACAAATTTGCATGACTATGGGATTTTAATAAGGGTGGGTGTGCCCATTTAAATTACCCAGATCCTTTTGTCAATGGATTCAATTATATTCAAACTACCGTAAAAAGTAAAAAGGATTCAAGTTCGGTTCTTTTTTAAATTATATAAAATTAATTTTTCGTTCTGTTTTGCCATATTTTTGCATGAATAGACAAGAAAAAAAAATAAATTTATTTATGGAGGATGCTGAAGAAATCATCGACCCAATACAAAACTATTGATGACATCCTAAAAGAGATACATTTTTAATGGGACTGGCAATTTCTATGGGTCCATTCACTTCAATGGATAGAGTTGAGAAATATGACGACGATACATAATTTCGAAAGCCTCCCCAATAGCAT
This sequence comes from Dioctria rufipes, assembly GCA_963924295.1. NCBI lineage: Eukaryota > Metazoa > Arthropoda > Insecta > Diptera > Asilidae > Dioctria > Dioctria rufipes. The sequence goes on along the minus strand of OZ002740.1, from coordinate 347,564,307 downwards.
TCATAATATGAAAGAGATCAACTTAATATCGGCTCTAAGGGTTATTTGTCATTTATGAGCTATCTCAGGTCAGGAAGCTTTATGAATTTTATATATGAAAGGGAGTATGGGGTAAGTAGGTTGGTACATAAAATGGATTATTATTTTACTTCGCATTACAATTTCTATGCTTGACTTTGGTCTTTCAAAAAGATTATATAAAAAATAATTAAGATAATTAACAGTCGACAACATTCTCGTTAGGAAATTTTGATTATGAAACTTTTATGAACCTATAAAATGAGAAATATATTTGTTGATATGCAGGGTGTCCTGTACGTGGTGCGAAATCGAAAGGCTATGGATAGGTCATACTTAGACGAATAAAAAATGTATGAGGGGGAGGGGGTGGTGGTGGTGATTCTAACCGTTTCTGATATAACGAGACTTAAAAATATTTCGGTATGTTTTAATAGATAACCCTGTAACGTCTCCACGTTACACCTTATGAAGATAATTTAAGTGCAAAAAACGAAGAAAGGGTCACTTTTTGAGTACAGAGTGTACTAGGTTATTTTAAAGATGTAAGCTTTTCGGGTTCTTAATTCCAATAAGAAAAATGAGTGTGCATGACGTGTGTTTTGATAAAAATAGAAGTTAAATAAAAATAACCGACCAAGTGCGAGTCGGACTAGCGCACGAAGGGTTCCGTACCATCGTACAAAATTGAACACTAGATATGTACTTTTTATTTATTTTTTCAAATGATAGTAGGCATCATGTGAAAAGTAATGGGCATGTTGCTAAACTAAGAATCTTTAAGATCTTCAAGACAAAAGTGTTGTAAAAGTCAGAATTTCTTAAACGTCTCGTGTTGCTAAACTCAGCCTTAAGAATTTTTCTTTAAAGACAATCCAGGGCGATTCGAATGCACTTGATTGCCTTGATATATATATGTGTGCGTGGAGCATTTTTTTGCGTTTACTTTTTCTTTCATTGTGCTTACTTTCATTAGAATCGTGCGGTTTAAAAAAGTTTGTTATTTAGAAAATTTTAACTTCATATATTTAATTCAGAACTTTTAATAATCTGATTCATTTTTAAATTTTTTAGAAATACTCAAAAACACGATGATTATAATACTTGTCAAAACGATAACGATGTGAGCTCTCAAGTGTTGTAAAACTCAGTCTCAATCACATTCAGATGGTTCAGTTGACAGCTGCCTGACATGCAGAAAAATTCTTAGTTTAACAACACGCCCAATGCTTTCATTTGAAAAAAATGCCTACTTATGATAATAATAATGAATAACAATAAAACGAGGAAAAAATGCCGAAAGAATCACGTTTTTTGTATGGGGACCCACTTTAATTTTTAATTTAATTTAATTTTTATTATTTGATGTTATAGCGGCAATAGAAATACACACTCTGTGAGAATTGCAACTGTCTACCTGTTACGGTTAAAGACATACCGCCCGGGGACAAACTGATAATAATAAGAACGAAAAACACCGAAAAAATCACGTTTCTTGTATGGAGGCCCCGTTTAATTTCAAATTTTATTTTATTTTTATTATTTGTTGTTATATCGCCATGAGATACAACCTGGTAATGGACGGACAGCTCCCGTTGTTACCCTTTGGGTACGAAACCCTAAAAACGAGATAAAATTTCGAAATGTTAACTTTGTTGAGTCATAACTTCAAGGTGGAGGGGGGGGGGGGTGGAATTTATAGACCGTTGGAAAGGTCCAACCATTATCTATCTACCAAAGTTTGAATCATCATCATAATATAACGTGGAGAAGTTACAGGAATCTATAAATACATACCCAAAAATCTTTAAGTTCATTAGGATCCTCTCCCCCACCCATACAATTTTTATCCCAAGCAGCAGAGCAGGTATATAGTAAGTGACAAATTCGAAGTTCCATGGACCTACTCTAGTAATATTGTACCTAATTTAGACAAGAAACATTGCCTTAAACCCAAGTTAACCTTGTAGTTTAAATTAAGGTTAATAAATACCAATTAGTGCCCCAATAAGCAACTAGAAGTATTCCTAACTACAAAAACGATTATGCTGGTTTAAATTACGTAAGTTTCATTTGCTACGTGCCTTTTAAGCCCACAGAATTTTCAGGTCAAATATTATGTCATACATTACCTAATATCATAGATGGCACAAGAACTGAAGTGACGAAACTTGAAACCACATAAAATAACAACGATGGATTAATGAGCAGAGTTAGATTCACTCAATTAAAACTCGGTTTCTGAATAAAAATTATATTAACTCTGTAATGATTTCATTATTTCAGGTCCATATAAAGGTGTTCATACCATCAAAGGCTTTGAGAAGTTGCAAATACGCGGCTAAAACAGTTTTGATGATACAACAATAAAAAAGTCGAGAATTCTTATATTTACGAGTATTCTTTGTATTTAAACGGAAAAATATACGCCTGAAACTGAAACATTGTAAATTATTTTCTGGGAAATATTTATCTGGCTAGGCGTATACGCTGCTAGCATGTATCAGAGTTCGTACTTGAGAGAAGAGTATTACCATAGATGGCACAAGAACTACATGTCGTATAGCATACCGCAGAAAAGTATACAGATTTTAAATGGATGCTCCATTCCAGAATAGTTAGACCACAACATGTTTCTGTTTGGTCGTTCTCACAAAAGAAACTCTAAAATTTTCTTAAAAAACATTAAAGCTTGTTTGTAGAATAAAATCTCATCTAAATTTTGTCCCCTCATCACATATCTAAAAGGAAACCAGTCCTTTTTAAAGTGGCGAAATGTGCCACCCAAAAATAAAACGTTCACAACAGACCGCTAATGTATACGAAAGAAAGAATGTGCAAAATATATATATTTTTAACGGTAAAAACGTCGGCATGAAATTTATAGGATCAAAGAAAGAATCACGCTACTATATCACACTCTTCTACCTCTTTAATTTGACACTCCACATGCCACATTTTATGCAACCCTTATATGGGGCAAGCTAATTTGTTTTTTCACTTATCTTTTTCTAATGAATGTCAGATACACAACTAAAATAACAGCATTGCTCTACGGTTTCCCACGCAGTTCTTTTTTTAAAGAGTTTTTAAAGTCACCGTGTACCATAAATTCATGAAATTCTATTATTAACAAATTTATTTTCGTTCGAAGTTGTTATATATGTTTTTGGTTTTATGGTTGCTCCTTTCTCGAAATATGATATTTTGAAAGTGACGTACATCGTAAAATCACGAAATTTCTAACCACCCAAGTGCTGGTGGGGTGTGGTGGGGAGGGTATTCGCTATTTAGGTATTCTATACAAACACAATTTTCTGCACATAGATAGATAAGATTTCTAGCTTCAAAATAGAAATACAAAAAAACAGTGCTAGAAGTCTTCAATTGGTAATAATTCTATTATTTTTTTTTTTTTTTGAAAAAAAAAATACTATTATTAACAATAAATGAAAAATAAAATGAAATGAAAAAATGAAAGAATACAAATTAAAATATTATATGAAGGCGAAATTGCGGGGGAGTGAGATCGATTGGAAAAACTATAAAACTGAACGTAATATATATGGCATTAAAATAAGAAAAGCAAAATGAAGTTTTATTAAAGCGAAAATTGATAACGCACGTGACCAAAAAACGATGTGGAGAACATTGAAGACGATGGTGCTTAAAGAATCCAGGGATGAAATAAAGGCGATAGAATTTCAGGATGGGTATTATGAAAAAGTTACAATAGTATTAGCTAATAAACTAAATTCATATTTTTTAGAAAGTATTAATAAAATCAATAGCGATATAATTAATAGATACGGTTAATTCTCAATTCAAATTTAAGCAAATAAATATGGAGGAACTGTTAAAGATTATTGCATTAGTTAATCCCAAACGAGATTATAACAAATTAAGTTCGAAAATGGTTAAAGACGGAATAGAAGTTTTAGGACCAGTTCTGTTGGACATCATCAACCAATCAATGCAGAGTGGAAACTTTCCTGGGTCCTGGAAGGAATCTGTTGTTGTGCCAGTTAAAAAGGTTCCAAAATCTAGGAAATGTGACAGCCTAAGACCTGTGAATATGTTGCACACATGTGAAAAATTATTAGAAAAAACTGTTCAGATACAATTGTCAGCCTATGTGGAGTCGAACAAATTGCTAGTCAAGTACCAGTCAGGATTTAGGGGGAAGCATTCATGCGAAACTGCTTTAACATGGGTGATAACGGATTGGAAACAGAAAATCGATCAGGGTAATGTTGTTGTTGCTGTTTTTCTGGATTTAAAAAGAGCATTTGAGACGGTAGATCGTGCAATATTACTTGATAAACTTATTAGATATGGAGTGGGAGATAATGAGCTATTGTGGTTCTCATCATTTTTGTCTGACAGAACTCAAAAGACGAAGCTAAATGGAATATTATCTGAAAGAGAAGAGACAACATTGGGTGTTCCACAAGGGACAGTTTTAGCAACATTATTATTCCTATTGTATATAAATGATATGGACAAAGTATAGAAAAACACTGAATTGCGTCTATTCGCGGATGATGCTTTAATATATATATCGGGAGAGAATTTTATGAATTGTGTTGGACAATTAAATGAAGACTTAGAACGTCTTAGTGAATGGTTAAAAATGAATAAGATGAAGTTAAATGTGAGTAAAACTAAGTGCATGCGTATTAATTCTGATATGGATTGTCGAGTATTTATGGGTAATGAAATCATTGAAATTGTCAGTGAAATAAAATATTTAGGAGTGTTAATTGATGATGAACTAAGATTTAATAAGCATATCAACTATATTTCCAAGAAAGTGGCAAAAAATATCTCATTCTTCAGAAGAATTCGTAAAAATATATCCACTTTAACTGCAATAAAGGTGTACAATACTATAATAAAAGGGCATTTCAAATGCTGCGCGCCAATAATATTTATGAGCACAAGAGAAGATTGGAATAGACTGCAGATGCAGCAAAATAGAGCAATGACGATAATTTTACGATGCAACAAAACAACGCCAAGGAGGCTTATACTGGAGTCATTGAAATGGTTAAGTGTGAAGCAAAGAGTGTATTTAAATGTGTTTATAACCGTATTTAAAATTAGAAATAATTTACTGCTGGAATATTTAGTTGACTGTGTTAGATACGTATATGAGTCACAACCATATCCTTTAAGAAATAGTGATAGATTTAGGTTAAATAAGTATAGATACGTGAATACTCAAAATATGTTAATGTATAAAGGATTACAAATGTTTAATGAACTGACGCAATATTTAAGAGATCAAAAGGAATTAAGGTAGTTTAAAAAGTATATAATAGAATATATAAGAAATAACGTCCCTATTTTATAATAATAATAATGTTAAGAAATTTTGTGATTTACAAAGCAATACGATTGCTAATAAATAAACTACTACTACTACTACTACATTTTTTTCATTCGGTGCTGCTATATGTTGTCATGAAAACTATAAAGTATTAAGCTTCTGACGTTTGAATCCGAAAAATTACACCGTTCTCGAGATATAAATTTTTGAAAATGTCATTACATCGTAAAATCATGTATAATTTTAACCCCCATAGCGTGGGGTTTGGCCGTGGTACTGGAAAACACAAAATACGGGTGAGCTATTTTTGCATTCCATACAAACTATGACAGTTTCATCCAAATCGCAGATATGAAGAACTGCGCATTTTTAGCATAGGTCGAAGAAAATTGCTCAGCGCTCAAACGGTACTTGACATTTTATCAACATTGAATAAATAACTAATAAGGAAGCGGGGTATCGTGCGAATACACTGTACGTCTTTAAGCATTTCAATGACAGTGCGATATATGGACGGATGGGTGGGGGGGAATGACAAGAGGGCCTAGTGGATATTTTGTGTCAGTTTAACATTCTGACATTTCATAATTTTGAAAATAAGTTCTTGGATTTGAATTCGCGATATTGTGAAAAATAAATAATTAAACGTGATTTTTACCTGATAGAAGTGTGAAATAAGTGCGAAATATTCTTTTGTGAACGATATTTTGTGTAATCGAGACTCCGTAGTGTGAAATTATCATAATGAAGTGCGCTGCGCTGTGCTGCAGGAACGAACGGAGTTATTGTCATGGGAAAGCATTCTTCAAGTAACTTTAATAGCTTTACTAATTAATTATAGTGTTTGTAACAAAATAAAAGTGATATATTTATAAAAATAAACAGCCATGGCAAAAGATTTAACATTTTACCAATGCCGGTTTGTTTGTTTACAATTGAATTGCCATTGGTGGCTAAATTATTCCAGTCATACAAAAGCAACGCGAAGAAATATTATCTGAAAATAAGGCGGAGCTAAAAATTCGTTTATTTTACATAGTAATTTGGATTATAAAAAATGTTCCCCTTCAGAATGTCAGAATTTCATTACTGCCATGACGAAACGAATAGAAACACAGCACACTAATACATTTCGCCGAGTGGCTTACGTTTTCACCCGATATGCCGTTTCCTTATTAGTTATTTATTCAATATTTACCAACCGTTACTTGAAACAGTTAACTTAAAATTATTATTTCTAAATGTTATATTATCAATAATCAAAAATCAAATAAACCAAATCACACTTGTGAACACAACCAACTATAATGAATTCAAGATTTATACTAATAAATAGGAGCGCGATCGCACTCTTCGCATTTTTAGCACAAATCAAAAGAACTGCGATAGCGCTTCTCAGCACTGAAACGGTTAATAACATTTAGATATGATTAATACTGAGCTCAGCAATTAATTTTAGATTTCAGAAATACTGCGATAGTAGTATCAATTAAAGATCCAACAGCAAGTGAACAGTCTACAGAAAATGAATATAGTTTTAACGACAACGGGAGCCCGAAGAATATGAAGTTCAAGAATTGGCAGAGGAGGCATTGAGTGGTAAGCTATCTTTGTTCCAAGAATTAAGAGAATGGGCTTTATTACATATGGTTACCTTGTCTTGGGTTAATGACTAACTAAAAGTACTAAGAGCCCACGGTTTTAATGAACTTCCAAAGGACGCTAAAAAACTTTTAAAAACAAAATCTTCTTGCGAAATTACTGAAATGGGAGTAGGAAGATTTTGGTATAGTGGAATTAGCACGTGCTTACAGTCATAACTTCATGACAGAAAAGAAGCTCTGTCAATCTCACTTATTGTCAATGTGTTGATGGATTGTCTCCATTTCACAGCAGTATTTTGCAACTCCGGCATTTTAAGCTCGGTAACATATACAACCGATAGTTGCAGCTATATATTATGGACAAGGCCACTACTACATTCTTGGCTTATAGGTTTTGGTCCAGAACTAAATGAAATCATAAAAGATGGTGTGTATATCAACAGACAAGAGATCACAATGGGCAGTATATGCTTCATTTGTGATACTCAAGCAAGAAATTTTATTAAAGGTTTGTCTACAGATTCAACTTATCCAAATATATTATTTCATTTGTCTACATAATTTTTCAAAACACATATATAGGAACACCTGGATCAAATGCAGAGACCGGAAGCTGCATCAAGTGTTCTGCTATAGGCAGGGTACCTAAAAGCTCGCTCGCGAGCGGCTCTCAAAAGAGCGCTCCAGAAAAGCTCTTTGTAAAATAGCTCCCGTTCGCGAGCCGGAGCCCAGAAATTTTTACTTAAAAGCTCTCGCTCGCGAGCTGGAGCCAAAAGAAAATTCTTACAGGCTCTCGCTCGTGAGCCCGAGCCGTTAAATTGCTCGAGCTCGCGGGCGAGCCATTGTACCGGTCCAGCTCATATACAAGTTTTGGGTTTTTTCACTGTGTTACTCAATCGGTGTAATTGTAGAGTTAGGGATATATGAAAAAAAAAAAGTTTTACGAAAGCTGCCCAAATCAAATTTATGACATGTGTTAATTAGGTATGCGTAAATAACAAAAAAATTTCTTTAATTCTTGGTAAATTGTTACTATATATTATTTTTTTTTTGTTTTATATATTTTTTCATATGAAGATAATTAACTCTTTGAAATAGTCTTTATCGTGTAAAATTCGTAGCGGAATATTTTTCACAGTTAAAAGTCCAATACAACACTTGATAAATTTATTTTTGTCCATGTTCACATTCAACTTGCAATTTCTCTTTCATTTCAGAAACTGCTTTTGGACTTTTATTGTTATCAGACTTAGAACTATCACTTAATTCACCACCACTATCAGTAATATTAATTTTGTGTACATTATTATAATGTCTCTTAATAGTTGACTGTTTTTTTCCTGTTAAAATTCTATTACACTTCAAACATCGTTGAACTCAATATATTTGCCTAAAACTGAACGCTTTTTCGGTGCCATTATTCACAAATTTAACAACCTGATTAATTTTTAACTCAGACAGACTTCAGCAGATAGCACAAACCACAATACTTCGGCTTAAATCTAGATACAGAAATCACAAATAAATAATACGTTGCTCCTGTATGCTATCGTTTGTTTTTTTTTCACCTCCCTTAAATACATATACAAAATACAGTTGATTTGGGTTACATTAAACTCTACCTATGTAGGTATAAATTTTTTTCTTTAATAAAAATTGTCCCAGTAGGTATCTGTATAGCAGGTCTCAGAATTCCTTGTAATTGAATTAAATAATACAGAAATTCTAGGAAAATCAAGGTAGAAAACGAGTTTTTATTTAGGTACAGGTATGATTCAGTAATTTATATTTACCTTTTCCCTGTAGATTTTCGTCGTAAAAAAACTAAAAACTACATTTTCGGTACAGCTTCCGTATTGTAATTTATATATTTTGAGCGTTGTTTTAAATATATAAATTTATTTTTTTGGGCAAATAAAAAAAATCGTCTTTTATTATTGAAACAGTGCAGACAGTGCAAACAAAATAAGAAAATTGTTCATGAGCAAAGAAGACCCAATAGAAGGAAGCTCGCAGCTGCCGCTCGCGAGCCCGAGCCGCTATATAGCTCTTGCCCGGGAGCGGGAGCCACTTGGAAAATAATGGCTCTGGCTCGCGAGCATTTTAGGAGCTGCGAGCCGCATCAGGACCCGCTCGCGGGCGAGCTTTTACGTACCCTGGTTATAGGAGAATGTGATAAAAAAGTTCGACATATGAGCTATCCAGCAACTCACTGTTCATAAAGAACAGATCAGACCTTTCGCCAAAAACTGCATGAAGATCATTATCAAAAATTACCAATTAATTCGGTTGAGACTCACTGCATTTATTTAACTTAGGTAAATATTCGTTTTCTTCTTTAATAACTGTAAATACGAATAACATACCATTACAGGAATAATGCGCAGATGTTTACTTGGCTGGCACGAAGGAAGTTATAATTTTCGAACGAAATTCTCACAATATGAAGCTGATCAAGTTTCAGAAATTTTTGAAAATTGCAACAGTACAAAACCTTTTGAAATTTAATGGCTTAAAATTCTTAAATCTCTGGAAAGGATCTGAGTAGAGGACATTTTTGCTCTACCTCTCCATATCCTTTGAATTTCATACCACTTACTGGGTGTATACTACTTTAGCAATAGTGTTTGGCGTCCTTATAGATTTCACCGCGAAAGTATTTTTCCGAGCTACATACATATATAGTTTATAGCATTAATTGAGTAGTCACGAATTCTTATTAATTATCACTACAGTCAGTAATTAAGTAATCTAGAAACATTTAAGTATATCGTTTGAATTAAAACCTCTACTTCCAAATTATCACACACACACGTGTATACATATATAATACAAATTCAACAATTGTGGCTTTGATCTATTATTAAAAAGCCTTGTAAAGTACGGCATTTCTAGGATATAGGATAGTATGTGTAATTCTTGCATATACTTAAATTATATTGATCACTCTATGCCATGTTGTCATCAATCATTACCAAATTCTTTCATATCCCTTGAACATAAATCGACCCAAAGCTGGAAAATGAGGTTAAATCAATGACGAGCATAAGACACCTTAATGCAGACCGGAAAAACGGTATGATGGATTGTAATATATCTATGTTGGGGATACATGCAAAATATGACGACTTACAACATTTAAATATTTTCAAAATTGGAACACAAAAGACATATATTCGAAGGGAATCTAAATTTATAAAATTATGTCAATCTGGATGCAGATTATGCTTTGCTGAAGTACGTTTTCAGTCAATTGTTGAAAAGGATGTCTTTTTACGAGTTCGGTTATTGACCTTGGCGATAAATTGCAAACCTTATTTGGAGATGTAAGCATTTTTCCAATGATTTGCAACATTAAAGCTACAAGCGGGGGACACTCATATATAATATGTTTCGAGGTTTCATTTTGATGTTCGCAGAGTCAATACAATTCGTTGTAGAATTTTTTTATCTTCTTCAAAAAATAACGGAAGGGGCCATGTCAACTGCCTGCAGTAGTAAACAGTCTGAGCGAGTGTCTGCTACCACCAATTAGTTTGACCGTCTGGGTGAGATGGCGCACTAGATCCACTTGCCTGTTTTCCTATATTTTGGCCGACCTATAAGTAATTTTATGGGGACTTTTAGGTAGGCCAAATCTTGGGTAGGGACCAGTATATTATGTATAGACTACCGGATCGGACTTTAGTTAGATCGTTCGCTATTTCCATTCCATTGACGTCCTCAGCTTCATGTTCAAGAATCCAAAGCAACGTTAATTTGTTATCCCTATAGATATGCAGCTGGAGTTTCGAGTGGCAGATTCATCCGGAATAATTCATATCCGATTCCTGGAATCTAGCATCCAAACTGCTGGATGCAGATAGTTCGGTTCCTCATCCGAATTGGATACATACTAAACATCCGGATAGATAATAAACAACAAATTGTGAAAATTTCATCCAAATTGCATGGTTTTATTGGGAAAATGATGAAACAATGCAATCTGAAGGAAATTTTTAATCTTTTTGGCATTGTCTGTTAGGACTTTCAATATTAGCGAAAGATTTAAATATGACGACATGTGAGATGTGAGACGATATCATAATGAAAAATGATTTGGTTAAACGTAATTAATTTTATATGAGCGTGTATTTCAAGGATATTATAATTTTTATTTTATTTTCAATTTCTAAACTGCATTTACTGGTAAACTATTTGTTGTTTGGAGTGGTGCAAGCGGGTATAAATTTATTCGAAAATACATAAGTGCATATCCTTCAACTGAAGAAAAATTAAAGGTGGTCGGCTTAATTGAAACTGGGGATTATTTAGTAACATTTCATTTTATTTATTTTTTTATAATAAAAATAATGCGTATCTTTAAAAACCTTTTTTTTTGATAATTTTTTTAAACCGATTTTTGTATTAAAATTTTTGTATAGTCTTGTTCTTAAAATAAAAAAAAAACATCTAGATTAGGATAGGGTTATCTGGTCGCACTGCAGGAGCAGGTTTATTCTATTTATATGATGTCGACGTTGTGCAACTTATCATTTGGGTGGTAGGTTTCTTTTGACTGTATTTTAACACATTGAGATGAAAGGAGGACCTATTAATTTTCTTAATTTTATTCTTGTTAGGTTGTTTTTGCTAAAACTCCTCTCGGTATTGCCATTGGAATGTGCGAGAGTTAAAACGGATAGCGTAAGTTGAGTTTGAACTATATAATTATGATCTTCATCAACAGTGCGGATTCGGGAAAGCTTGTGCCAAAATATGTCAACTTCCTTCTCTTTGGTGAGGTATGGAGGAAGTTGGTCCAAGGGAATAAGTCGACACTCGTCATCGAGTTGCTGCAGTTTCTTGTACCGTAGACAGACTGTCTCCATATAATTAGTTTTTAATTAAATATGCAAATATGCAGTGTGTCACATAAATAAAGTCCATCAAGCAGGGTCCGCAAATAACTGTTATTATTTTTTTGTAAGAGAAAAAACTCTTTCATAAAGTTTTCTAGGAAGTAGAGTAGTACAAAAGGGGTCTATGTACAGCACTTAGACTAGCTGCCTATGTTGAAATCAAGAAAGTTTCGATTTTAATATATAAATCCAATTTTAACTGTTAAAAAAAAATACTTACATACATATATTATTTTACAGGGATATAAATCTCTTTGCCAGACTTTTACATATTTCGTCTATTAAAAGAATTAAAAATGAGTTTTATTTTTTTCTCTCAAAAAATAAAACCCATAATTCGATTAAAAATGAGTTTTATTTTTTTTTTCTTAAGAAATAAAACTCATAATCAGAGTTTTTTATTTTCCTCAAGAAATCAAACTTATCAATGGACGTTTTCTATTTTTGTTGTCATATATTTGTTAGAACATACAATTTGTTAATTTTTTTAAACAATTTTGTATAGCAGCCGTACGAAGCAGTTGCCCGATTGGTGCTATTTTTGAACTTAAATTTAAATTTTTTTTAAAAGTGTCGTTTACAATGAAAAACCAACGCTAAATATAGCAACACCAAGAAGGGGTTGCCGATTCCAATTTTCCTTTCCATAAGAACCTTACTCAGACAGGTATATTTATTGAGGAAAAAAATAAATTTTTCACTATTAAATGCTGAGAAAAATTATAAACTCAATTAAGAAGTTTTATTTCTTGAGAAAAAAAATAAAACTCATTTTTAACTGTTAAAAGCTGAGAAAAATGAAAAACTCGAATTATGAGTTTTTTCTTTCGGTCCCTGCCATGAAGGACCCATTTGCAAAATTTTGCTTCGTTTTAGATTAACCAAATTTTACTCCATTTAGTGAAATTGCAGTAAAACTACCACCTACCGTCATTAAAATAAACTGATATTATTGGAAAGTAAAAAGTTTTTCCAATAAAATTAACAGTGACAGCAATCAGCTGATCATGAAAGAAATTTCTTTGTCGCTTACTTCTCTTTTTGATCTCTTTTAACAACAAAACTTTTCTTCTACTCAAAATGCTTTGCAACTACAGTAAATATTCGCAAATTTTCTTGATAGCATAAATAATTTTCGTCCATAGTCTGTCACCTTTTTATTTCCTTGAAATGATTGAATTTCAAATTATGTTATTATGGGCACAGTCTGTCTGGGTATTAGGGTTTGGCGGCTTCGCCATAGGACACAGGCTACATAAAAACATGAGTAATGGAGTATCGTTTCGGTATCTGAGATCAGACCTTGAGCCTAAAACTATCGCTCTCACAGAAAAATAATATGATAACAAATTATAGCCCTAAATGTTTTCTTTCTAATTATGTTTAAATAAATTACATGTAAGACCAATTTATGGAAATTATGGTGTTTGAACCAAATCCAAGCTAGTTTTATATTTAAAACTCCTGCAAAAAGACAAGGCAAAAAGTGTGTAATGTCGCCCGCTATGCTCTTTTCAAGTCTCTTAAAAAAAAATAAGTAGAACCGCAACCCCCGGAATATACAAGCCATTCTATATTCCGGGGGCTACGGTTCTGCATACTTTTCTTAAATTATCTTTTACTCCACTTTTGTTAGTAGTATTTTCACAATGTGTAAATTTTGGTTGGAAAATATTTGATACCCAAATTCGTGTACGAGAATGCATTTTGCCTCGTACATCGTACCTGAGCAGAAATTCGCGTACATGTACCAGAATTATCGTACGTTTAGCATCGCTGTGTTGAATAGCTGTTCAACTAAACCAAACCTTACTTCTACTAAATTACTCACTTTAAATAAAAAAACACTTGCTAAATAGATCGTATGCAGTTGCATCTATGATCGCTGTCGAAATAATGAGAGTTTCCTTATAAGAAGAGAACTTTATAAGGGAGAACCTCCTTTTTATAGACTCTGAGCAGCCAAGATGACCTTCGCACAACTTGCTTCTAATATGCCAATTTGGATTAACTAATTTATTTTTAGTTATCCATGAATTCTCCTCATTTCATTAAATATTTTGATTTATTCAAAAAATTTCAATATGGCGTCTCTCTGTCCTATTATGCTCATTTCCAGTGTGGAACGTAAATTTTTCTCCATCTTTTTTATCTCGTTCACACATCTGTCTCTTTCCCATTTATTGTGAGAAATGTCATAAATTGGTGATAATGATGATAAACTTGTGATTTTCGCACCTCTCTGGCATCACCAATGTATTCTGCGACGTCTAATTAGTCAGATTGACTTTTCACCATATCAATCTGATAGTCGAGATCGCGGTTTGCAAGCTCGTTTGATGTGGTGCTATTGTGCTGCTTTTTCGCAATTTGATGGATTAATTATCTAGGTAAGTTAATAATAATATTCTTTTAAGAATTTTTATTTTTTCTGTGGAGATTTTGTGGTACGCCATTATAAATAATAGAACTTAAAAACGTTGTCTCCCACACTTATTTGATAAAAATTATTTACCTCGAATGTAGACCGGTTTCAGCTTTTCGGCTATATTGCACATTGGTGTGTAAGGGAATTGTTGAGAATTCACAATTGAGCCCGAACCAACAAATAGAGCTTTTATATCTTACTGACTTAGCCTTAGAACAAAATTATTTTGTATTTAATAAAGAATTTTACAAGCAAATTGACGGATTGGGTATGGGCTCACCTATATCTCCGCTAATGACAGACATGTACATGAACAACCTAGAACAAAGGATTTTCAGTTCGAAAAATCCTATGCTTGAAAATATACAATTCTGGTATAGGTATGTAGACGACGTACTATGCCTTTGGAAAGGTAGTTTGAGACAACTTAATAATTTTTTAAAGTTCTTGAATTCCTTCAACAGTAAAATCCAATTCACAATGGAAATTGAAGAAGATGAACCCATTAATTTCTTATACCTTACAATAATGAAAAAAACATGTGGAACAATTTTATCAGCTGCACCTCCAGAAATCGCGTGGTATACCGGAAGGCATCTTAAATCACTCGAAGTTATTTAAATTAAATTCGATCAAGTAGCACCACAATCTGCAATATTGTAAACAAACGAATTCCGTAATTTGGAGGTTATGTCTTCCGTCGAAATTGAAATTTGCTCAACTTCTCCGTCCCGATTCGATCCGTTTCTTACAATGTGAGCAGTTACACAGTATTGGGTAAGCTCAAATCTAACAGCTTTACGTGATGGAATGGAATGGGTGCAATGTAATTAGCACTTTATGTCTTCAAGCCTACTATCAGTTTCTTGTCAAGGTTACGGGCATGTAACAGATACTTCTCTGAAAGATACGCTATTAACTTGTTCTTTGCTTTACTGTGAGAGGAAACCGGTGTTCTTCTATACTACTTTATGGTGGAGATGACAAAAATTATATAGAAATTTAGAAAATACTGGGAAAATGTGTTAATTTGTAGTAACTTTAAAAATATTTACATTAGCTTCCCTCACATTAACCCTTTTTTTCTGAGAACTTTATTTCTGATGAAAAAAAAACTAAGCTGGTATTTCCACGTGTTTTAGCTTACAGTTTCAAGAAGAGCCCATTCACAGACTATTCAATAATAATTAAAAAGCAATCAAAATTGAAAAAATAAAACGCTATGTAGGTAGGGAAGGTATGTCGATGTATAGGAAAATATTAAAATATAAACTACATATACAAGTACGGAAGTCACTTGAAATTAAATTCAGCCTACCACTAAAGCTGGAGAATGAATTGTTGAAATTTCTGTAAATATTGCACTCGAATAAAATAACATTAAAAAAAAAAAAAAAAAAAATTACGAGAAAAAATTCCATGGATGGTACTCACTGTCCTCTTGAAGTATGCAGCAATAGCGTTACTAGTGTACTTGCTCCTGGACATGTGCAATTATTGGCAAGGAGCGCATATTTGAACTCATCTTCACAGACTACATGTTCGGCAAATTTAACGTGAAGTTTATGTTCGGGTCTGTAATGAACGTAAAATTGATATAAAAAAAAAAACAAATATTAATATTGAGCTAAACTTGAAAACAGTCATAAACGGTGGTACTTACCTAAATATTTGCACATATTGTGGCACATTTGGAGCAAAATCTTTCACAGCCCACGAACGTAAAATGGTGTGTTCGTCTGCAGCAGTCTTATCAGCGTAGTTTCTAGCAGCAAGAATAAAGCACGCTTCAGCTTCATTCATTCGGGCTCTTGCTAAATCGCCATCCTTCAAACAAGATCCCTGAGGAAAAGGAAGAAATTTTCATAATTACACACATGTATATATTCGTACCTGTGGGGGTATCCCGTTTGTATGGTATATGTATGTATGTATGTTGA
Source organism: Dioctria rufipes (assembly GCA_963924295.1). Classification (NCBI taxonomy): domain Eukaryota; kingdom Metazoa; phylum Arthropoda; class Insecta; order Diptera; family Asilidae; genus Dioctria; species Dioctria rufipes. The sequence goes on along the minus strand of OZ002740.1, from coordinate 347,548,084 downwards.
ATCGATTTTTGTGATAAACTTTTATGGAGAAAAAAAAAGTTATTTTCCACATAAAGATAAATGCTTCAGATAGAAATTTGTATAAGGAATTTAGCAATAACTAACACCAATTTCATCCCGTAAAACTGTTAACTGTATCTTAATTTACGATACACAGAAGGATAATTAAGTAATCAACTCGATGAGTCATCCTTTACAGTTCCGAATCCTGAAATTATTCACAATTCCCTTCACCCTCCACTGGACATGATGTTGTCGGGAAACCTTGCTTTAATTGGCATTAATTCTAAGTTGAGTAATAATTCATTCAGTATTGCTCTGGTAGTGCTGTTTTTACCTGAGAAATATTTGTTCTTAAACTCTCAGTGGGTTCTGAAATTTTGTACCAAATCCGATATTTGACTGATTTTCAATTGGTGTTCATACATGATACAGGTGATAAGCTGAAGGATTAGACTAAAAAGAATGTATGGCGGTGGGCAGGAACGTTTTCCAGGTACACGGTGATTTATAACTGAATGTTTTTCCACTACCTGATAGAAAGTTTTTATTTGTATGTCCAGTGATCCGTAACTTTTCGATTTGTTACTTGCTCTTTTTTCGCGTTCATTTACAGTTTTCATTTACATTTAGTGCGCATTAGTTTTAAGTATGAAAAATTTCAATTATTTTTTCTCAAAATTCCAATTTCACGCCATTTTACGCGGAATATCGTGTCATCAACGTGTAAATTTTAATTAAGTTTTGAGAATAGCTCCTACTATAGCCTTTATAACGGCATGTGGTTTTTAGCGCCTCCAATGACAAGGCGTCAAAGGGTTCAAGGTGTTCACTGAACACTTGGCCTGTAAACGTATACTTCTCTGGATAAAAATAAAACAAAAATAATAAAAATTTATTGTCTAAATTTGTTCTGTTCCCCAAACCTTATAAGCCTTGATATGGAAGGTGTTCAAATTTAAAACTGAACACGAAGGAGAGTACAAATATATGAGAATGCAAGGTACAGAAATATTCGTTCTGATCAAATTTGAAAATTTCCAATACCTCATACCTTTGCATTGCTCGCAGTGTTGCTGCTGAGCATAATTATTTCGTATTACAATTTTCGGGAAAAATATGTTCAGTGAACTAAAAGCGCAAACAAGAAATACCCAGATATCGAGGTAGTACTAAGAAAGTGATGTATGGAAGAGCTCATATCAAACCTCAATAACTCACTGATCTCGGCTAAATATATCAAGGATACGAACCAAAAATGTTTTACAGTGTAGGCAAAAATTCATTTCTTTCTTAGAATTTAAATCGACCATATTTCTTCAGAATTCGTGTGGTTTATTGGTCGTTATAGTCGGTCCGAACAAATTCTGGCTATCATTTTATGGATGAGCTGATTGTGAGGGGTGGGTGAGTAAAGGTAAACAATGAAATATTTACTTCTTTTAATAGTTAAATAAGCATACAAAATCACAAATTTCAACGAAATTTATTGGCAGAGTACAAATAGCACATCAAGGGAAATAACGCCACACTACTCGGCACAACCAAATTAGATTTTGAATTTTTTGGTTCCGTATTTGAGAAAATTGCGAATTTTAACAAAAAATGGACTCGAAAGATATTGTTTCGCACATCAGAAATGTTTTGAATATGATTAAAGTAGTTGTTGAGGTACAAATTTCATTGAAATTGCATTAAAATTGCGAGTAAGAAAAATTTACGGCATACCAGTAGTAAGATTAGTTGGAAGTTAATACAAATCGACGATAAGATGCGAGTCCATAGTGAAAGTTCAACTTACTCCAATAAATTCAGTTCGTGGAATGCAAAGAACGACAGTGCCATGTACTTAGAAGAACGAATAATTGCAAGAACTTTCACCCGTTTCGATTACCCTGCCGTGAAATATGAAAATAAATATCGGGAGGGGATTCAAATTTCAAACTAAGTGTAAGAGCAAAACGTTTGCTGTATTGTATAGAATGCAAGGTATTGAAAACAATGTATTAATTCTCCCCTCCCTCCTTCCCTCCAATAACAATCAACTCATCCTGCAAGACGGTAGAAAGAATTTGTTCGGACCGTCTACAGCCGCCAATAAACCAGACGAATTCTGAAGAAATATGGTCGATTTCAATTCTAAGAAAGAAAGAAATTTTTGCATATATTGAAAAAAATATTTTTGGTTCGTATCCATGATATATTTAGCCGAGATCAGTGAATTATTGAGGTTTTCTATGAGCTCTGCCATACATCACTTTCTTAGTACTACCGTCGATATCTGGGTATTTCTTGTCTGTGCTAAAAGTTTATTCACTTTTACTTTTAAGTTATAACTGCCAAAATTACCATGAACATTATTATAAATAAGATTTATAATGACTTAAAACCTCCATATACAAATACCTGGGCAATAAATAATACTCCAAGAATTTTTTTTTCGGAAAGAAACAATAATGACCACAGGTACCTTTTGGGTATTTCCATATTTAAAGAGCAGCAGTAAATACCCTGGCTGTTTTGCTATGCATTAATTACCTTTTTTTTTATTATCTTAATTCGTATTTTTTACAGAAAATTGCAGGCACTCTTATTTTATGGAAATTTTAAAATTTTCGTTCTGTATTTAAGCGAGTGTTAAAAGGTCCTTTTAACATTTAAATGGTTCTTCTGAGTGAATACAGTGTACGAATAGGATCTTAAAGGACATTAATATAAAATCTTAAAAGTAATATTTTTATAACAGTGCTTAGTGCGTAGTAGTAAAAATGTAGACATAATGGGGAAAAGAAGGACATTTCAAGTAACACACAAGAAATTGTGGCAAATTTATTGAATTTGCAACGGAAATTTGCTGAAATGTGCAATATTTCACAATCGTCAGAAAAAAGTGTTAAACAAATGGTAGATGCGGGAGTAGAGATTCGATTAGACAAGGGGAGAATTACAAAAGTATATACGAAAGAAAACACCAAGAACTGACAGGAAGGTTGTTTCAATTGCCGACAGGAACAGGAAAGCTCCAATAAAAGTGGTTCATAAAATGGTTACGGATTAGGGAGTTGAAATTTTAAGACGACAGATAAAAGAAGCGCATTTGGACTGCTGGAGAATAACCAAAAAACCGGGGTTAACTCCTGAAATGATAAAGAAAAGACTGGCTATGGCATAGACGTATAAACATTTCTCAACATCTGACTGGGAAAATTTAAGCAAAAATTTTGTTTTAATCTCAAGGATATTAAATATTTGGAAATCTCACACGCTTGTTTTTTTTATGAATGCAGAGTGTAAAAGGAAGCAATTTATGTAAGAATGAGACCAGGTGAAAGACTGCTGTCGAGCAAGTAGTAAAGTGATGATATGCACTATAAAAAAATATTTCCCTAAATTCGCTGGCAACAATTTGTACTATGAATATTTCGCTGGAGACATAATGAATGATATTTTGCACAATTGGTGTCTAGAAATATCTCTTTAATATAGTTGTTACAGTCAAAACACGAAATCCGTCAAAACCCGATTTTACTAGGAAATTCTAGTTCTAACAAAGCGCTCTCGGTATAGTTTTAACTAATATAACACAGTTAAAACAGTAGTAACTAAAGAATATTTAGTTAATTCTGGTTGTGGCTGAATTCTCGCGTAGCTCTTAATTAAATGTAGAACTGACTGGCGCGCGGATGTGTGTGTGTTTATGTGCGGTCGGATGTGCCTGTGTGTGTGTGTGTGTGTGTGTGTGTGTGCGTGTGTGTGTGTGGCTACGTGTGGGGGCGTGTGTGTCACTGATCTGTACGCCACCACCTCCCCCCCCCCCCACCGTTCACCTTTTACGTATTCATACTGTATGCATAAATAGCCACATCCTTAATAAACATCAAGGTTTAATGGTGAGAGAATTCAATTGTAACGCAAATTTACTAATAGCAACCAGTCAGTTCTAGATTTAACTAAGAGCCACGCGAGAATTCAGCCACAACCAGAATTAACTAGATATTCTTTAGTTAATAACAGTTCTAACAAAGCGCTCTCGTTAATTCTAGTTTTAACTGTGTTTATTAGTTAAAACTAGAATTACCGAGAGCGCTTTGTTAGAACTAGAATTTCCTAGTAAAATCGGGTTTTGACGGATTTCGTGTTTTGACTGTAACATAGACACCAATACCTCCATTAGTGGTACTTTTCCCTCAAATTAAGTTTTCCTAAAATATTTCATTTCTTATTAAGGAATGGGTGAAATGAAAAAATGAGTGTACAAAACAAAAATCTTTAAATAAATTTTTTTTTAAAAAATAAAAACAAAATATAGACATAGAATGCTTTACAAATTAGGTTGTATCTACTAAATGAACGCATTATTATTTTCGAAATAAAAATTAACTTCAATGAAGGTTTTGAAACATGACATACGATTATTCTAGTGATAAATTGTTGCGCAAATTATTCTTACTTTCACTTTAAGGTTGCACGATTATTGAATTCTTAAAAATTTTAAAATTATTAATTCGCACACGTCTTAACCACCAGTGAACTGTTTCGTTTTGCCATAAGATAATGGAATTTCCAAATTTACCAAATGAGAGTATATTTCTATTCGATTTAGTTTTAGGATTTCATAGCATATTGGTCAAATAATATAATATATGGAAAATAATACAGCTTAGGTAAAAGTACATACTTTTCATCTAAAAATTCCTTTTAAACCATTTGAAAAGAAATTTACCCAGAAAATGCCTTTCCATGTACTATTTGATTAACTTATATAGCCGTAGCAGAAAGGTATATGGCCAATTTTTAAGGGAACACTAGACTTATTTTACGGAAATTCCTTGCCTTGAATATAGGGAACCGAACATTATTTTTTGCAATGTAGAGTGTGATCTCTGGGAAAGGACTCTGAGCTTTATATTTTGTCCAAGGCACTATGAACTCCAACCTGTATCTGTAACTTCTCAAAGATGTTTTTCTTCCTTAAGTGGCAAGTTAGTTCGAAGAAAAGAACAGGTATATCTTTATGCAAGATAGCGAACTCTGCCACACTGCTAAATATGTGAAATACTTCCAAAATAATATTAAAGTTTTACCATGGCCAGGGAATTCACCGCATATGAATCCCAACGAGAATGTATTGGCAGAATTAGAAAAATAAGTTTAAAAAAAAAGTAATCGCAATAAAGCAGAATGAATCAATTATATTAAAGAAGTATGGTTTCATGATGATCTCATAAAAAACAACTGTAGAAAATAACATAATATGTATGGAAACTCGTGTAAGAGATTTAGTAAAAATTCGAGGTAATTTGACGAAATATTAATTTTTAATTGTATTTGAATGCCCTTTTCTTTAATTATTAGTTTAAATGAATTGAAGAATATTCAATTAAAACTAAAAATATATATTTATAAATATACATGCTGCACTGTACATTATTTAACTGAAAAACTTTAAGACTAATATAATAATGATTGGTTTGATTACCTACCAATTAATACCAAACATTATTTCACGCACTTGTGAAGCAAGCTGTAAATATGTCTTTAATCTTGTGAAAACAGCTGGCAGTGTTGAACAGTGAATATTCAAATTGCATTAGCAGTCGGAGTAGCAGAGATACGTTCTGCAAATGTGCGATTCAATTTTAATAATTAAAATGGGTCAGTAGTAAAAGCGAACAGCTGAAGGCTATGGGCTAGCAAATCAACCATGTAGAATGAAATGGAATGATGTATTTACTGCGTTCATAAATTATCACGCTACGATTGAAAATTTTTTCTGACTTCACTGATATTTTATTATTTAACATCCTGTACCTAGGTACCTAGGAATTTCAAATTGAGTTATGTATGCACTGCATATCCTGGCTATATTTTAAAAATCAAATTATGGAAATCCATGCAATACTTACATAGAAACATGGATTTTGTATCTCAAGGTACCCACTAAAAATTATAATTCACTCGAAAATGATCAATTTGGTTGTCATCCAGTACAAAAGAGATGCAAAATACGGTAAATCTTTCGTGTAGGATGAAATCGCATCTACATTTTGTCCCCTAATTAGATATGTAATTAAATTTTAAATCCGATAAACGGTTTTGGAGATAAATGTAAAAGAAGTGTAGCTGTTCTTTTTAAGGTGAAAAAATGTCCGTTTTTGGTACAGAAATGGACATATTTTCATCTCATCATTGCGAAGAACTGATAAGTAAATTAATGCAAAATATGGGAACTGGGGTGTATATGACCGTTATGCAAAAAAACCGTTTTTCGGCGGTCAAAAGTCAGCTATCACGTTAAAACGATCAAAAGCAAACTAAACAAGTCGATTAGTTTCTCCCCCCCCCCCCCGCTGTAATTTGGTATCTAACATGATGAAGTTTAGACAACCCCTTATGAGAGGTGGTGCGATGCCCAACCCCCAAATACATTCCCCCTATATTTTGGTACTCTAAACCCTTACTCAAATAGAAAAAAACCCAAAATTCTACCTCCCTCCCACACAGAATTAGGTGCCCGTGAATATTGCGACAACAAAATTTACCTCCGAGGGCCCTCAAATCTGCAAATTACTGTTCATCGAAATAAAATATAGCCTAAAATACCCATGCATACCTAGTTACCAAAGTGAATTATTTACTTTTTTTTATTGGGCTTACAGATCCTGAGCTTACCCCTACGAATTATTGCAGTTCCTGATATTGTTTTTATTTTATTTTTAATTTCCGTTAATCAGCTCTCATTTCTACCCCGCAGTTTCCCCGCCCGATTTCTTCCAGCTTTCTTGTTCGCCCTGAGCACCCATTGTTTTTTTTTTTTTTGATACCGCATACATTCTCCTTCTTTTCTCCATTCTCTCGTTATCCCGGAAAAACTCGAGAAGACCTACCCTCTTACATCCCTCAAAAACTACCCCTTCTAAAAAAAAAATTTCTATTTATTTCAATATTGGAAGGTAATAGACAGATGTACCTCAAATATGAAAAGAAGGTCCTATCCTCTACAACAAAAAGTGACACCCTTAATCGTCCCAGGTGATTCGCACTTTTTCATATTTCTTACATTTTCCATAATTTTCAAACCATGTTAGTGAATTGGGAATGGAGAATTAAGCAATTAGCAATTCTAAGAAAACGAAATTCTCATCTCCCAAATTCCCAAATCCTCCGTGTTACAGAATCCGGCCCCAGGACGAAGTTAATTTGTTCTGATAGTCCAGTTTTTATGTAATTGTTTTTCAGCATCAGCCGGCCGGTGTTGTATTAGAATCGAAAGTGTCTTAAGACGACTCAGTACCAAGATTTGCAAGTTTCATACATTTTTCAATGTAAATTTCTGGCAAACTATTTGTAGCAGAATAATGACTGATATCTTAAATTAAAGGTAACGAAGAGGTCTAGTAAATAACGTAGGCAAAAATAAATAAAAATGTATTGGAATGGAGATATTAGCTCTGAAACTTCTAAAAAATGGTACAAATGGAATATTTTAAATCAAGTTCCTGTTAGTAGGTATTCTCATTTCTTTAGATTGTGACTATTTTAGAAAGCCTAGATCTAGTGCATAACGTCGAGGTTTTCATTTTTACTTGCGCTTTTATTATTTATTTGGCTCTAATGGTACTCATTTTTTCTCCCGATATTTCAAAAAAAAAAAATTGAGGACAGTTAATTCTCGTTAAAAATTTTCAATTTCTTTGAACTGCAAATTTCAACTTTACGTCTTAAAGGGGGTTATTACTGAAATCTTAAAAAAACACGAAAAGTCAGTACAACTTTGCGTCAAATCTGTGCGTATTGTCATGATCAAAATTACACAAAGTTTGAGAAAAGGCATAAACTTAGGTAATAACGTGTCAAAAACAAAGATTTCGGGGTTTTATATGTACGTAATTAGCTTTGGAAAATTCTGAAATTCATGAAATTTGGAAAGAAATTTGGCGATTTTAATTCGTTTCATCACCGTCAGATTGAATGATGTGCTTTCGGAAAGCCTTCACTTGTTTTGAAAGCTCTGCGGCGGGCTGTAGTTTGCAGACTCGGAAAGTGTATGCCGCCATTTTCTGCACTAGGTATATAAGTGTAGATTTCGCGGAATATTTTAAGTTTTTTCATTGGTAATTTCTTATTTTTGCTTGGGAGGCGAGACATTTTTTTGGAAGCTCTATTTATAATCTATTTGTTTCTAATTGTGAGTAACTCTTATTTAATCATGGGACGTGTTCATAAAATTCTGTTCAATAATACTATGGAATAAAGAAGAGAAAACTGAATGTTACTAGGTATGTAAATTTGTGTATAAGAAATATATAATCCTATAAGCCGACCATTTTGTTTTTTTTTTTTTATGAAATTTACTATCCATATATGACTGGGCTTTTGAAATTTGAAAAATTTGGGAAATTTTGCTTAGTAGATGTATCATTATCATCGTATCTCCATGAAATAAACGTTATTTGATTTGGGAAGCATTGAGGTTTCCGAGAAAAATTAATCAAGGTTATTTTTCTGAAAATTTGCTTTCAAAAATAATGGATATTTCGGTTATCCTTGAATATCTCAAAATATGCAGTCCCGATATTTTTTATTTTATTGTATGGGTTTTATTGAAGCTGTAGGAAGGAGAAAATGGGTGTTGGTAAAGTCAAATCTAACTCTTCTATAAAGTAGTTCTTTGGTTATCTAGTTAATAAAATGGTAAAAATCACCTAGTGTGAACATTGCAAAAATTATGTGAAACATTAAATCTCAGAGTTCTAGGAAGAGTTTTATTTGAGGAGAGGCTTCTGTAAAATAAAATTTGCCCAAGCAATAAATGAAGCCAGACAAATTACAAGGAGAAGTGTCTGACCAACAGCACAGAGCGCACACATTTCATTTGCCCCTTGCGTGCTCCTCACGCAAAACGTTTTATAAGTTCAAATCTATGAAAACCCGACAGCAAATCTAAAATCTCGCCATTCTTGCGCAATCCTACTGCTGTGTAGATGGTCGAAATGCTTCTGAGTACAATGCACACGAATACCACAGTATCATACAGCTTTGCAAGTACATATAGTTACGTGAAATAGAAAGAGACAACTGGTGACATCTACTGGCAATGGAGAGTAAACAACTTCAGGTTTGGAGAATCGGTGAAGGAATCTTCGAGAATGTTCAGGAATAGAATGAATAGGATAGACAAGAAGGTTCTGGAATAGAACACTTCAGAATAATCTGGAGAGTTTCTAGGGTATAAATATAACAGACGTCACCGCCAGAGCAAGAGAGTCTTGTCTTAGACGTTGCAGTGTTAACAAGCGAAAGTAATAAACGTGCGAAAGTGTTGTAATTAGATTGCGATAATTGAAAGTACAGTATTAAGCGATAAATAAAGTGTAGTTGATTAATTGAAGGTTTGTGAATTGTATAAGATTAGAATGAAATAAAGTACTTGCTTATTAAAAATTTAATATTGTGTTTTAAATAACGAACTAAAGGCCAATATAGTGATTTGTGTCAATTTTCAAATTGCATACTTTTATGCGTTTAAGTTCCACTGTGCTATTGAGAATAGAACTCGTGAGCTTTTTTTGGTAGTAGCCCCATTTAAATTATCGCTTGTTGGGTTTCTGTCTTTTACGCTAGATGTCTCTAATGTGAGTTGTGGTCTCGGTCTAGGCTAATTTTATATGAATTTTTTTCATATTCAGAACACAAACCTACGTTCAGTAAATTTTATTGCTTGCTGGTATCTAAATTGAAACTTTTGCTGAGTACTGACTCCTCTTGTATGTAAAAATAAAAATTACTTAAAAGATATTTTTTCAACCTCTTAGATTTCGCTCTATATAATACTTATATTGTTCACAAAAAAAAGAAAAAAAATGAAATATGTATTTCATTTAAATCTTAGAAAAGACATTTTACAAAAAAATATGCACCATCCATAGTAGAGTCCACAGGAGGAAAAGTTCATTCGGACGACTTTCCATTTCGTTTAACAGAGAGACATTTCTTTAATGAACTAAACTATTATATTAACTAAACATATATGAATGCAGGCCTATGTTTTAAACCCTGCGTCGAGATTTACCACACACAGCAAAATTATTTTTTTTTTGGGGTACCGGTTAATTCGTGCGGTTTTCTAACAGATGGCGTAACTTGTTTTATATTCCAGTGATTCTCCTTTTCCAAATATGTGTTGGAAAGCTACTGTCATATAGTTTCAGAATCAGTATGTGTCATTTAGCTGAAGCGTAAACAACAATACTTTTTTTTACTCTGAAAATGTCGAATTTTGTGCCGAATAAAGTGTTTTTGCGGGGAGTACTTCTTCAAGTGTATGGTGTGCATGCTCTAGCTGAGCGTACGTGCCAGAAGTGGTTTGCACGGTTTAAAAGTGGCAGTTTTGACTTGGAGGACGATGAACGATGAACGGCCCGGACAGCCAAAAAAGTTTGAAGACCACGAATTGGAGACACTGCTCGACCAAGATCCATCCCAAACGCAAGAAGAACTTGCAAAATCACTTGGCGTCGCTCAACAAACCATTTCCGATCGTCTAAAAGCAATGGGAATGATCCGGAAGGTAGGCCATTGGGTGCCGTATGAATTGAAGCCAAGAGACGTCGAACGCCGATTTTTCGCGTGTGAACAACTGCTTCAACGGCACAAAAGAAAAAGTTTTTTGCATCGAATTGTCACTGGCGATGAAAAGTGGGTCCATTATGATAATCCAAAACGTCGGGCAACGTATGGATACCCCGGCCATGCATCATCATCGACGGCCGTTCAGAATATTCATGGCCTGAAGGTCATGCTGTGTATTTGGTGGGATCAGCTGGGTGTGATCTATTATGAGCTGTTGCAACTGAATGAAACGATCACAGGGGCAGTCTACCGACGACAATTGATGCGTTTGAGCCGAGCACTGCGCGAAAAACGGCCGGAATATGAACAAAGGCACAGCAAGGTAATTTTGCAACATGACAATGCTCGGCCACATGTTGCACAGGTCGTCAAAACCTACCTTGAAACGCTCAAATGGGATGTCCTACCCCACCCGCCGTATAGTCCAGACCTTGCGCCATCCGATTACTATCTCTTCCGATCAATGCAACATGGCCTGGCTGACCAGCACTTCTCCAATTATGAAGAAGTCAAAAATTGGGTATTCGTGAATTGCCAGAAAAATGGGAAAAGGTTATAGCTAGCGATGGACAATACTTTGAATATTAAATTTGTAACCATTTTTTCACAATAAAGCTTCAATTTTCGAAAAAAAAAACCGCACGAATTAACCGGTACACCACTATAATTTTCAGGTTATTATTGTTCAATTAATTAAATGATTCTGTTCAGGTTTTTGCAATCACTGCATTTGACTTACAATCAACATATTGTGGAATGAAATTTCAGAGTTAGTCAACCCATCATGCGCGTTGTCGTTAAAAATGGTCAGCCCAAAGCACGCGTTTTAGGGCGCGCAACTCAAGGATTAAAGCTAAGGACGGAATAAAAAATGACTAAAAAAACTTTACTTTGTGGTAATTTAAATATAACTAAATAATAAATGCGTAATAGAAATATGACGTAATTTTCATTTACTTTCCCGAAATTCAATAAAACTGCCAAGATTTTACAAAAATTGTTTTCATTGATCATCAACTTTGCCTAAGCTAGATTTTGTGATGCCATTGGACAACAATGAAGATCCTAATTGGTGTGACCACCATCTTTGAATTTCTATGGTAGGCGATCAGATATAACCATACCTATGAGACCTCTTTGATTGCGCAGGGTCGAAAAGTTCAAGTATTTTTGCACTTTAATGCAAATTTGCAAATTTATTGAAATTATTTTCAATACTTTTCAGTCTCATAGAGAAGAAATTTTCCTCATATCCTAAGTATCGTCCTTCCTTCCAGAATGGTCAATGCTGATGTTTCTAAAATTGGAAAAATTGAATTTGGACACATCCCACGTGCTCTGGGCTCTACCTTAACCTTATTTAAAGCAAAAGTGTTGACTATAGACGAATTCGCCAATATTTACATTAAAACAGCTACAAACAGCTCAATCTACAATTTTCACCATAACTCAAGGATCTAAAATTGACAAGGTAAAATAAAATCATCCTTATTGGATATTCATATAACATGAGACTCATAAAGGCTATGAAATTGCTGATGGTACCAGAAGAGCGGAAATACTCTTTCGTGGATGAGAGCCATTTTGTAGCACTTCCAAATGCCACCGTAAAGTCTAAATATCTGGGGGAAAATTAAAAAAAAGTTGGATGAATTTTAAATTTGACATAGTAGAACATGTAGTTTGCCTTATTTTCCTGACTTCAAATTCAGTCAGAAAGCAATAAACTAAAAGATAAATTATTGTGTTTGGCACATGTCAATTCTAATGACAATATCTCTTCCCTGATAATTGTTATATCTTCAGAGTGAAGTTTCTTCAAATTACCTTCAAAATTTCTTACTAATTAACGTTCTCAAACTTTTGGCGCAGAAACTTTGTTAATTTCAAAGTAACATTAGCAGAATATTGTGATTTTGCTTAAGGATGGTCGGAAGGGTCATACAGGTAAAAGTTATAATAAGCCACCTGTACGCTTGTCGGATACATGCTGCTTAGAAAGAAAAACAACTTCTCCTCCTTCCAGGAAGTAATAAGATGAAAACTTTGAAGATCTTTGTTATTTTAAGATGAACGGATTTAAGTTGGCTTAAACAGAAACTTTCATATCTGCACAATTTATTGAATAGAGGAGCAGGAACAGAAAAGATCAAGGAAGTATGGAAGTTTTTTCAAAGTGTAGAAATATTGTTTTTTGGATGCAATTTTACAATGTTAGCTGCAACTATATCTAATTCTCCTGTGCCGCAAAAATAGCAGATCGGAGATGCGATTCTTAGTACAATTTTCTGTGTTTCAAAAATAGCTCTTACGTCGGTGCCAACATTGCAAAATCCATTGACGGTAAGTTAAAAAGTGATTTTAATAAAACCTTTCGAATTTCTGTTGAGTTTCTATAAATATATTTCCTTTTGTAAAACAATTTTTATAACTAATTAACCCAAATAATCAATTTAAAAACATTTATTTGACGAACCTACGTATTTATTTGTTGTTTACAGTTCTCTCTCAGTTGATAATTGGTACTTAGACCGAAAGAGAATGCTATATAGAAGTGAGCCCACTTTCTGCAGTGTATTTCTATGGACGTATTCAGTCCATATTATACATGTCAGTGGTTTTACATAAGAACGCCGCAAATATTAAAGCATGGGCGTTAGGACAAAGTTAGAGCTCTGATGTTTTAGTGAAGGAGCTTTTTTCATGGCTTGAGAAGTGTTGCTCTAGGGTTTTGGATCGCCCAAACTTGAGGTCCCAAACTCAAATTCTGAGAAAAACCTATATCCATACATGACACTCATACAATAGTATTCATTGAAATAATTTTTGTTTGTTTTTTTTTTAGTTTTGGAATACAAATATTTTGTTTAAGTTCTTGAAGTTGAATTATACAAATAAAAACACTATAAAATAAAAATTATATTTTTCCAAATAATTCAATTAATTAAATATTTTTTACTTTAATTTTTATGCCCCCACCATAACTCTCAGGACCCGCACCACGGTTCCGCCACTGGTTCTATGTAGATATCCTAAGATGAGAGATGCTTGATATTTTTTTTGCAATGTATTATATTATACATATGCTGTGCTCCGTCTTTAAGAAACCTTTTGTCACCTTTAAGGAGAGAAGTAGAGGTACCTTCTGCCATATAAAATTCTGATGAAATATTTCGTCTATCCTGCTTCATAGAGGTATCTCCTACATGATTAGCTACTGATGTGAAATTTAAGCTGCTTATGATATTAAATGTTGTTGTTGTTCCTCTGTGGTATTAATAATAAAAATAGATGGGTATACACGAGTAGAGAGCTGGCCGTGAAGGTGAAATTGTAAAACACAAAGGAAAGACATTTATCCTATTGACAAAAACATAAAATTTTGACAAGGACATTAATTGAGAGACACATGTGTCTTTTTCAGGCATTACATATTGTTAATAAGGAGAAAGGGCAAATAATTATCTCAGAAATAATTAGCTAAATAGTCAAAAGTAAAATTCAAACATTGAAATTTTCCATACGTAGGATGAAAAGCACATGCCTAAAAGAAAACAGATTTCCCAATTCAACTTAAGCCATTCATGTAGGTATGTACATGTATCTAAATGAATTTGCAAAGAGGACTTTGGATTTTATAGGTAAGCAAATGGCAAGGACATTTAATTTCTTGTCTTTTCCACTAATTATATTGCCTACGTTTTGCTGAAAGAAATGTAGGTATATACAACCGCATCCTTTTTGGAAAGTTTCCCCTTTCCTTTCTTATGCTGAAAAGGTAAGAAAAGGTAAGAAATATATATATTTTTTTAAATAACTTTTATCAACTCACTAAACCTTGACTAAATAACTTTGGGTGAGGGAAGAGTCTTGAGGTAATAAACGTGGATGGATTTATATCAAGTGTTTGGGATAAAAATCATTTACTTTTCTGGGGGTTTCGGAGGTGGGAGATGGTAAGTACACACCCTGCGGTTGTCCAATTTGGACAGTGTGTGATATAAAATTAAAGCATTTGCTGAGTGCTATCAAATGGCATTTTGATTTTTATTCTGTACGAAACTTTATAACAGACTTTTCTCACCCGAATAAAGTTTAAATGCGTGATTTTAGAATGTGTGTACAGACGGGGGTGAAAGTTGGTGCGGGGGCTGATTTTTCTTTTAACCGCATAAACATAATGTTTTACATATTTCATGCGAACATCTCAATTCTCCGACAACAAGAATAGCAAGAATGCTGAAGTATTTTTTACAGGGATTTGTTGTTTTTTTTTTGTGTTAAGTATTGATTTTATTTAATATGCAATTTTTGCCGGATTGGGTCTATTCTAAAAAAAAAAACAATTGATCTGATATTCGTAGATAAGTGATGAATAATAATATTATTATAATTGTTTTATTTTAGTCTTTGCTATTTGCGTAAAATGACATACCTTGGCCAAGGGTAGAATGACATACCTATGTCATTTTACTGATGGATTCTAAAAATTATATTATTTTCAGAATACAGAAGTTTAAAAAAAAAACTATATTTTCGTTTATTTTGACAAATAAACTAAATTTCATTTGAACCACTATTGCGTTTTATTCAAATTAAATGGGTTACCTAAAATGACACAGAGTTTGTCATTTTATACACACGCCGCCAAAATAATTCATTACGTAAAAAAAGAAAAATCTTGTGTTTGTTTTAATGTTTAACATTCTTCAAAACATGAAGCAAACACTTTTAAGCTTCCATGTCTACTTAAAGTGTTTTTAAATATAAAGGGCTAAGATCCACAAAGTAAAATGTTAATGGTATGTCATTACAGGCCTCCATTTCCCCTACATAGTTACAAATAGAAAATATACCTGAAATATAACGCAGACTAACAGAATTCGTCGTCGAATTATTAAATTGAGTATATTACAAGAAAATGCACTTCTGTTCCTAAGACATAATTAGTGAAATCACTTTAGGAATTTTAGTATTTATAATCGTTTGCCTGAACCCCTGGCGGTATCCTGTATCCTTTTTCTGAGTAATAAAATAAATGTCTCTCGGAAAAATGTCTTTTCACTTCTGTATTTATGATAGCAGCTATGCTGGCAATTACATAAAAATAGCTATAAGTAAGGTGAAATGATCTTTTATTTTTAAGTACAAAATTAAAAATATTTGCAGAGCCTCGAAGAAATATGGAAGAAGTGAAATTCTTTGTCACGTATTCCATACATAAATAGAAGTATTAATCATAAGCTCAGAAACGTGTTTATGATTCAAGATATTCTTATTGGTTAGTATGTGGCGTTAACAAATTATTCTATCTCTATAATGTTACCATTATAACTAAGACATTAAGAGGAGTCAGTACCAAGATTTGCAAGTTTCATACATTTTTCAATGCGAATTTCTGGCAAACTACTTATAACAGGATAACGATTTATATCTCAAATCAAAGATAATGAAGAGGTCTCATGAATAACGTCGGAAAAAATAAAAAAAAAATTGTATCGGAATGGAGATATTAGTTCGGAAACTCCTAAAAAACAGTAAAATGGTAATTATGTGCAAAAATGATTAGGACAGTTAATTCTCGTTACAAATTAATCATTTTTCGTCTTATACCGTCGACAGACGACCAAAAATAATTTCCAATTATGTAATTGAAAATTATTTCTAATTTCCAATTAAATATATGGTGACAGACGATTTTGACATTTAAATCAAATTTTGTTTGCAATAGCCAAAGTATTAGTAGAGAGCAACCAACTGCAATGATTTACTAGGTGATATAATAGTTCTTTTAAATAGACGTAAGAAGTCAAAAAGACGGATTTATAATAGTGCACGCAAATTTAAAGCAAATAAAAGACCTATGTTACTATTTCCAGCAGTGTGCGGCGATATTCGGTTATAAAAAAAAGGAGAAGTTTTATCACCGTTTTCCTTTTCTTAAAAAAAACTTGTTCTTAAACGATGCAATTCGTCATAAACACCACGAACAGCAGCGCCTATAAGCTGTAGCTGTTAGTTTACAGAATCACTACTACGTGTTTTTAGTGGGGCTTTGGAGATAAAAAAACCAAAGTCAATTATGTCAATGTCAAGATGTGGCGATTATATAAATCTTTGTGGGAGAATTAAAAGCTCAGGGGTGACACACGACAGAGATTATCTTGTTGGTGTAGGTAATTTAGAATTATGGCTATCGTCTGTCAAGGGTATTAGATTGTATAGTTTTGTCGCACTTTGGGTTTCTATCTTTTGCGCCAGATGTCTCTAATGTGGTCCGTGGTCTAGGTCTAGGCTAATTTTATATGAATTTTGTCACTTTCAGGATACAAACCTACGTATAGTAGATTTTATTGCCTATAGGCTCGCTGATATCTAAATTGAAACTTTTACGGAGTACTGACTCCTCTTAAGCAGCGCATGAATTCACACCCGGATATCAAAGCATATTTCTCTCATACGCCATTGTAAGTTTCTTCTTCACCATATTTAAAAAAAAAAAAACAATAAATTTTTTATATCAAAAATTGTAGAAGGATTGTAAATATGTTGTTATTCTTTACAGTAAAAATGGGGAGTCTTTTCCAAGAAATTCGCATCGAACTAAATTTTTGCATACAAACATATGTAGGCCCCATTCATATCTCCTTCACTTCGAAAATTCTTCCAAGGTAAACGAACGCGAAAAATTTTGGTAGATATTCTATTGGTCAGGTTATTTTAAAAATTGTAGATTGTGGAACAGTTTCCCCATCAAACCTAGGGTTGTACAATCATAAAGGTCGATGCACACTTACCGGTACAGCAAAAACCGGACAAGCAAAATATTTTTCTATGAAAACAAGTTAACTAATTCACATCAACCGGCACCGGCAGATACCGTCATGTTACGGAAACTTCATTGCCGGTCGCTATCGGTGGCTTGAAACCAGACCGGCATTTGTCGGTTGCTGGTCTAGTTGAGAACATGGGATCACTTTTTTTATAGTTTTCTTTCGATAGCTGCCTTAACTGAATATTTCCTTTCCGGTTTATGTCGTTAGATGTACACGAAAAATGCCGGTGCTGGTGGATGCCTGGCTGCGCTGGTTTGTGCTAGGCCGGTAAGTGTGCATCGACCTTACATAAGCCATTGCTTGCGTCCTGGTTTAACAAATTAATAATACAAACAAACATTGGCTGGCTCCATTTGTAAATGAGCCTATTAAATAATTTAGCCGGTCAGCTCTATTCGTAATTATGATTGATCTGATTTGTTTATTTAAGGTTCCTTGGTTTAAGAAAAAAACTTACCAAATAATTAACAAAATCAAACATTCAAATGCAAATTGAAAGATCTGTAAAAATGGCAATTGGAAAATTCCTTTATAAATAAGCAATTGAGCACAAGAAGAAAAAATCTTTCTGGAAAATCTTTCATTCCCATTTTAGGCACTATAATGAACATTTTTCTGTATTCATACTTTAGATTTAATGAAACAAATTTCCTCTTTAATGAAGGACATCCTGTAAAATATGTTCCATTGTCAATTGCCAATTTATCTTCTGACAGAAGTTGTTCGGTGTCTTTATAAATGCATGTAATTATTTCTCTTCAGTTGTACTCATTACTCTCAGGGACAGTAATCATCATTACATATGAATCAGTAGGCTTTAAGAATAGCCTACTACACTATGCCTGGCATTTTCTTAATCACAACCACTTAAGATAGAGTAAGAGACCCATATATAACAGTAAACTTGTTTATTAGAAAACATTTATATAAAAAAAAAATTCGACTTACCTGAATGTATATAACCCTCTGGGCCCAGATAGGCACTTGTAAGATCATCCTCATAGTGGTATCTAGTTCCATGGGACTAAGGAGCACCACATAATAGTCTTGCAGCAGAGGATGTGCATAGAATTCGTTTAGAAAATCCATAATTGTGTCTGCATGCAGAGTCGTTGAACAGACCACAACATGCTTTTCACTTTGAGCTCTATGTGATGAATAGCTACCGCCTAGTTTCTGTCTTTCCATCCATGTGAACGCCAATTGTTCGAACTGAAAGGCAAATAGAAATGACCAAAATTAATAATTTCCGCTAATCATGCCAAGGAGAACAAATAAACTAAGAATTTAGGATATGTGCCATTATAATGTCATCCTTGATTCCATGGATGTTGTACAAGAGATTGATTGATTCACTTCTGTATGTAATGGATTCATTGATCAATTCCGTTGATTGATGGATTAATGCTGTTCCTTTCAAAAAAGAAGGAACCAAAAAACAAAAGACGAGAATATTTCAAATTGACGCTTTCCTTAAGTAATTTATCAGTCCCGAGAAGAGTGAGGTTGATTAGATTTTATTTAATTGAAGTAATTGAAGGTGTGGAAAACCTCGTTGATGTAAAAAGGTACAAAATTGTAGAGGATTTTTATAAATTGATTTTTTCTTTCGTCGTTATTAATTAAGTAAATGATGATGAAAGGTAACAAATGTGAAATTTTCAGAAACTCATGTTTTTGGATGTTTCTGTTTCTATTATGATTTTTCTTATTTTGTTATTTTAAAGAAAAAAAAAAGAATTTGGTAAATACCAGTTTTAATAATAGTTTTAACATCTAGAACTAGCAAAAAAATTGAAAATTACGTATTGAAGAAATAATGTTTTTTGATTTATCAGAATTGGTTAAATTATCGAAGAAAAATATCATATGAAAAAATAATTATGTAGTAACTGGAAGAAAAGTCCTTTACTTTACTTGACTTGTTCCTTGAGATATCGATATCTTAGCGAAATAAAAATTGAGAATTTTGGCTACTTGGGTACTGTAGTAGGGCTTTAATGACAGGAGGTCATTATGCAGAGAATATAAGTGCTCATGATAGTCAGAATAATAAAATCTCAGACATAGTCTCTTAGGCCCTGGGGTGAAAGGATGTTTTAGTTGATGAATAACGGAAATCAAGAATGTATGTTGGGTGTTTATGTGGTTAGTATGCATGGTCACTGGTCAGCAATAAGATCAAAATGGTGAATCTTGAAGCCTATCCCCACTTGTATACGGGCATATCTTAACCTTCCCCCTGACAGCGCTCATAAGGGTTGTATTACCTGTATAGGCCAACTACAATTCTTTTAGTCGTTGCAAATAAAATCTAGGCCCAAACGGAGTAACCAGTCCCGTTTCAAAAAGGATATCTTGAATGGTGATAGCCACTGGGGGTATTCATGGTCTGTTGATCATGCTATACGAAAGCCATACCAAATGGGTAGCTCGACATTGGCTAACTTGGTACATCGGGGTTGAGGAACCTTGAATAATGGATTTATTCACCTCAACTTGGGATGGCCTCTTTATTGGCATACTGTAACTCGTGCTCATGTGCACGTGAGATTAAGCCATACTTGGCAAGTACTCACGTAAAACCACAAGGACTTTTTACTCTTTTTAAATTTGAAAATCTTGCGATATACTGATTCGATGAGGAACTTGGGAGATCATTTCAATACCTCGATTACGTGCTGTAACGAGACCAATATTACCGTTCATTGAATCTACACTGGTCTCCACAGCCATTGGCTGTCTGCTGGTACCTTTCAAGGCCATTACGATCGGAGCTTATCAAAACACTACTTATGCCTTATTTTACCAGTGGCAGTGCATCTGTCTGCATCTGCATCTGTTGAAGAAAGAAAAATGTTGCTTTCAACAATATTCTCCACATCATCGCGTTCTAGTTGGCTGCTCTTGGAATGCTCATCTGGTTCTCAAAGCTTTAATATTCTTCGGTAAACTTATTTAGTCGAAAAATTCCTCCTACTTATACAATGAGTTTGTATTCAGGCGATCTTCTAAAAACGTGAACATTGTGATACGTCGGCACAAACACTCCATTCTGGAGAGCTCTTTCTTCGTTAGAACAGTTCGTGTGTGGTACTCAATCCCTGCTGATTTACAAGAAACGCACTCAATGGGTGTGTGTCTTTCGGAAGGTTATTACCCAATATATCCCTTACTGAAAATCTAACTTCATAAGCCTCATATAATTTACATGACTCTATAAATAAAATTTTCCATTTTTTTTTCTCAATTTATAATGTATTCACTTTATTTTCTTTTTCTTCTTTTTTTCTGTTCTTTTTCTTTTTTACTTTAATTTTCCGTTAGCTATCAAATCTTTCTTTTTTTCTATGTTTTTATTCTAATACTCATATATTAGTATTAGTATTTAGTTTGCACGATTACATTGTTATATTATTATTATACCCTACATGAAATCATAGGGTATACTAAGTTTGTCATTCCGTTTGTAACACCTCGAAATAATGATGGTAGCGCAAAATTTGTATCTAGCTTTTGTGCAACCTCTTATTGATTATGCTATCTCTGTTTGGTATCGTTTTTATGGTACTCATCTAAGTCGCTTGGAAGAAGACATTTATTCGCTTTGCACTTAGACGTCTCCCATGGGATAATCCTCTCACGCTTCCTACTTATGAGCAGAGATGAAATCTTCTTAAGCTACCTACGCTCATCAGAAGAAGTAAGGTAACTAAGGTAGTCGTCTTCTTTCAAATAATTACTGGTGCAGTAGATGCTCCTGAGCTCTTATCTAAAATTAACTTTAAAATTCGTCCACGAACTTTAAGGAATGATTCGTATGATTCGCACCAACTACGGTTATAATGAGCCTATATGCGATATGTTGAGAGCTTTCAATAACCGCTCAGACCTCATTGATTTTGACTTAACTTAGACAAAGTTTAATGGTCTACTTTACGAGTAAAGTAATTTTTTCGCTTTTACTTATAAATTTGTTGCTGTGTTAGTTTTATAACTTATTATTCTAGTTTTATTTTGTTTTTATTTTTTATTTACATAGATTTTATGATTTTTTTTCTGTTTTTTATGGTCTTGTGTTTATTTTTATTTTTTATTTTGCTTTCTATTCTTCAAGTGAAATTTTGTCCTGTTGGCTCTGCTAAATAAATAAATAGATATTGTACAACAAATTGTAAATGATGACCACAGAAAAACACCTTTCAAATGAGTTCGAAAGGGGAAAACCTGGCTATCGTTATTTTTGAAAAGACATCTTGAGATTGCCTTTTTTTTCACCAAAGAGTATAACCAAAGGAAGAGTCAAAAACTGGGTGATAGAGGGAAAAATGCAAAGACTTCTTGTCGATGGTCACAAATCCCATCTAACACTACATCTAAATGACTTTTGCAATAATGAGTTAATTTTGTATGCTCTTCCACCACTACCCCCTGCAAACCTGCAATTTTTGTAAAAAAAGAATATTCGAAAACCAGGGTTTTCCTTTAGGTATCCATGAAAAAATCCTTGATGGGACATGTAGCGATTTTCGGTTTTTCCATAGCTGGAAAGTCCTAAATCTAATGATAAATCTGGAAAAATTTAAAGTTAGGATTTCCATGGGTGCATGTGCATATACATATATATATATATGTGATATACATATATATGTGATTGGTTGTTCCAATTGACGCATACCATCTAACTTTGAATGTGATAAGGGTCATTGATTGCGAGAGTACTGGTATGTCTTCTATCGAAAATTCACTGCCCTTTAATTATAAAAACACTGATTTTAATCTACTTAACTGTAATTTATCTTCTATTAACTGGTACTATCTCTTTGACAATAATAATATAGATGAACTTACAGCACAATTTTACAACGTTATGTTTAATTGTTTCAAATATTATATTCCATTATCTTGGATCGAGAATGGCTCTTCGTGTCCTCCTTGGAACGGTGCTAAGCTTAAACGCTTGCGAAATTTAAGAAATAAACTTTGGCGTCAGTTACAGCTCTCTCAATCTAATGATGACTTAACATATTTCTTTGTTTTTAAGGATCGAATTTCGTAATGCCAAAAATGATGTGCTGGATGTACACCACGGTTGTTAGACCCATGGTCACCTATGCGGCCCTCGCATGGTTGCCAAAAACTAATCAAAAAACCCAGCGGCTTGCCTGTCTAGGATTAACTGGTGCCATGAGAATCTGTCCTACAGCAGCCATGGAAACCTTATTAATCCTTCCACTACTACATTTGCAGGTGAAAAAGGTAGCGATCCCAGTGCTATTAGAGTGCAAATGGAGAAACAGTTAAAGCCAGCGGATCTGGTTAGTCATTTAAGTATCTTAAATGACGACAATATCTAATATAATCACACTCAGGGAGGATTTTGTAGGACCATTCCAAGTGATTCTGGAAGACCGACAGCAATGGTGTTCCACTAAATCGTCTTTCCAACAAGGATCGATGATGTGGTATACGGACGGTTCAAAAACGAACAATGGAGTCGGACCAGGCATATACGGTCCCAAATATCAAAGGCTCTAGGCTATACTCCTACCGTATTCCAAGCCGAGGTATAAATAATTGGCTCAACCATTAATATGCTCACGGACAGTCAAGCTGCCCTCAAGGCCTTAAAGTCCTACACTGTCAAGTCAGGGATAGTCTGGGAATATCAAACAAGCCCTCAAGAACTTAACAAGGAGAAACAAAATTATCTTCGTGTGGGTACCTGGACATGAGGACCATAAAGGTAATGAAATTGCTGATGGCCTAGCCAAAACAGGAGCGGAAACTCAGTTTGTCGGACCAGAGCCATTTTGTGGCACTTCAAAGTGTAGCCTCAGAACTACCCTAAATAACTGGGAGAATAAACGAAAATCTCTGTATTGGGAAAGGCTACAAAGACTTCGTTGGGCAAAAAAGTTTATGGACACTTCTGGCGGAAAAATTCAAGAACTCATACTCCTTAGAAAAACAGAGCTCAAAATGATTACTGAGCTCTTCTCAGGGCATTGCCCGTTAAGGTATTACCCAAACAAGCTGGGCTTAGCTGAGACTTCATCCTGCCGTTTCTGTCAGGCGGAGACAACTCCACGTGCAACATGCTTTTCCTCCACCAACCTACGTGTGGAACCTCTATCCCAGAATAGTTCTAGACTTCATTAACAGTCTGATCTTATAAAGGGAGTAAATGCAACGGGGACTCACAATAGATCTTTCACGCCTACACACCCCTTCACAAATCTGATATAATGACCATTCGATGTTCCTGAGCATAATACAAACTATGACATTACTGATATGAATTCTTTTTCCCATTGTTATCGTTATGTATAGTTTTTATAAACTCAGCAATTAGGTCTTTGATGACGTTCTAAATAAATTAAATTAAACCATCGCGCTATTGTTAAATTGGCCCAAACTATTTGAATTTGAATTCTTGGATTTTTATTATAGTGGAGCTGTTAATCCTCATCAACATGATTTTATGAAGGGAAGATCAACGAAAAAAAATCTACTGCAGTATATATATACTTGATTCGAATCGTTTAAGCATAGCTGCGAAACTTATTTTATTTATACAGTCTTCAGGAAGGCTTTTAACAAGCTTCATAGCTCTGCTTTGTTATTTAAATTGAGACCTTTAGGTTTTCCAATTTGGCGATTGAATTGGTTATCATCCTATCTTAAGGATCCCAAGTTTTGGATACATTTCCATTCTGTTCTGTCTAAAGAAATTACGGCTTATTCCGGTGTCTCACAGGGCAGTCACTTAGGGCCCCTTCTCTTTATATTATTCATAAATGATGTTTCCTATGTAGTTACCAGCTCTGATGTCATTTAAAACTATATAAATCTATCGATTCGCATTGCGATTGTCTCAAATTGCAGAATGACCTGGACAAACTTGTTAAATGGTGTACAAAGAGTTCAGTATTTTTAAACGTTGATAAAAGTAGTGTAACCATTTTCTCTCGGAAGCGAGGCCCTTTGAATGTTGTCTATGTTAAGAATGGGTTTTTACATTCGAAAGATGATAAAAGATGTGACTTGGGATATTGTTTGATTCCAAACTCACCTTTAACTTCCACATACATTACTACATCGTTAATATGGCTTGTTTTACCACTCTTGTTAGACTTATTTTGGAATATGCCAGTCCTATCTGGTCTCCCCCTTACAAAAATCACTGCAATCGTATTGAGAGCGTGGAAATATGATTCTTACTTTTCGCCCCAAGAGGTCTCGAATGGAGGGATAGACTTCATTTTCTTCCTAAAAGCGAAAGATTAAATTTAATACACCTTCCAACTCTATGCGATATAAGCTTTGTATTTCAACTTGTGACGGGTGACATCGATATGCCTTTGATGAATTTATTTATTTGTGGTCCCCTTCGCACTAACTATGGACACTTTGAGCATATGTCTACAATGTGCTGTACTTTTAATTTGAATTTCCATTCGACTGATTTTCATATTGAAAGTCCCAATTAAGAAAAATCTTTAATAACATTTTTCTTTACTTTCATTTAAGTTTTGTGTTTAAAGATCATTGAAGTCAGCATTTAGGGAAATATACCTATAAAGAATAGTTCTATATTGTTGCAAGTGACATTCGTGCTTAGACTAATGGAACAAAGCGCTATCCCATTACAACACCAGCCAATGGTGGCAACTTCGGACTAGATATCTCGAAATCTCAATTGTTTACAACCAATGTTCAATCTACTTCGACCTAATTGCATACCTACATACAAACAATTACACTTAATTTACTAATAAAACATTTGACATTTATTGCAACAATTCTGATAAAAGCTTCTTGATAAATAGAATTCAATGCTCCGGGATAAGTGAAGTGTGACACGAGCAAGTTCAAGCTCTCCAATTTTTTCACGACCTTGAAAAGCAATAGTCCCCGAAACAAAAACGGGCACGTGTCGCTCGTATATAATAAAAAATTCCCATAAAACACATTTTAAAGCTAATTTAAAAAATGAACACGAAATATCCATCCCATGAAATCCCTTGATAATATCGCATGCAATATAATCGAGAAGTGTCAAAATAAAACATAAAAACTCAAGAAATTACCTGTGTTGGTAGAACTATCAGCGCCACGCAAATCATTATCACCATATACAATTGTGAAGGCCATATGTCAGGTACGAAATCTCCATACCCCACCGTTGAGAAGGTCACTACCACGTAATAGGTGCTCTGGAACAGGTTAAGGTGGCGATGACCCGCTCTCTGGAAGTGCTGAATTCCACACACGCTAGAATGATAGTAGAAGTTTATTACATGATGGTCTGGCATAATAGGCACCAAGGACCCATTCAGGTCCATTGTTAACAGTTACATGCTATAAACACAACTATTTAGCTCACCTGGTAAATACAAGACACAATAAAGTCGCCGAGAGTATTGTCAGTTGTTGCGATAAGGCTGACTGAGATTTCTGCATGGCTCGATGGAGGTCGTTCTGGAATGATGTAAAGTTTTACTAAATACTGCAGGTATAGGTAATTAAATGGATGGGGTCGCCATTTGTCCGCAAGGCTAACTGTTTCTATCCTTTTGTTTTCGATATTTTTACAGACTATAGCTCTGTGAAAATCGATGGAGAAAATGTTTCATAGCCCAGGGATTATTGTCAGATACAATTTTACTTGGTATATAATATAATGCCCTATGGATTTGTACTTTACTTCCACGTGAAGTCCACTCCATTCTGAATATTGTTTACTGATAAAATTTATTTTGTTGTGCCTTTGTTAGAGTATTTAATTAGGAACAACAACAAAGAATTATTGTTGTTAATGTAGAAAGTAGGTCAACAGATTTAAGTTTACCGTATTCTTTGAAAACAACAAGATTGTGTAGTAGAACGAGTGAGAGGTGGTTATGGGTACGATCTTAAATGATTAGTTCCTGAATATCCATTTAATGGAAAATAAATTAAAGATATTGTTGTGCATTGTATAAAATATGAACAATTTTTGTAATGAAGAAGTACGGATCAGTTTCTATTTTCAACAAGTCGAAGTATGTTCACAAATTATTAAGCCAAGCTCAGGGGATACCCTAGGAAGCAAAGCACAGCATGGCAGGAAGGAAATACGGAAAGGATTAGGGGATATCAAGAGAGTGATGGAGGTGCCAATGGATAATACCCAATAAAGCCAATGCTGTGCATCTAGCCCCAGCCCATATATGGGAATTGCATTCCATTCTAGGTCTAATGTAGGACTTCTGGAGGAGCGCTAGATTTGACGGGCTGAAAAATTTCTTACAACTTTTCAGAAATCCAAGACATTTCGATGCTTCTTTGGCAACAGAGAAGATGTGATCTGCCCAACTTAACTTACTGGAAATATTAATGCCAAGAATACTTAGCGACTGTGAATCAGAAATTAATGTTCCATCAGAAGAAACGGGAGTGGTTAAGTGATGGTTTGATTTTAATGAGATGAGACAGCTTTGGGTCTTAGATGCATTGAATTTGACACGATTCACTTTGCCCCAAGCGAGGATATCATTAATATTCTTATCCAATGATCTAATCATGCAATCTCGTTTATCACATGCGTCATACCCCTTGGAGTCCGCAAGAATGTCAAAGGGGTAAGCGAAATCAAGGGTACTGTCATCCGCGAAACTATGGATGGGATAGAATATAAGGGAAAGCATATCATCAAAAAGAGAGTTGGACAGATAATAGAGCCTTGAGGCACACCGAAATTTATAGCATGAGGTTCAGATGTAACACCATCTAATACAATGCTGACTTGGCGACTAGACAGGAAACTTTCAATCCATAATATAAGAGGAGGGAAGAGAGCAAGTGCTTTAAGTTTAGCTAAAAGGGCTCGATGCCAGACTCTATCAAAGGCCTTTTGAATAACGGGGACAACGATTTTGCACTCAGTAAATTTGTGAAGACTACAGAAAGGTCAGCAAATCTCTATATTAGCGTCCAGCTCGTAAGCCTTATTGGCATTCATTGAAGAGATTATTAGTTTCTAGATACTTGACTAACTTGGAGATGATGATAAATTGAAAAACCTTTGAAAGAACCGAAGTGATTTTGATTGCAATTGGTCGATAATTTGAGGGATCGCTAGCTTCTCCTTTTTTGGGAATAGCCTGGACGTGAGCTAGTTTCCATGCAGTTGGAAATTTTCCTGTCGAACAACATAAGCAGAATAGTCTGCGCACAGGTTTAGCCAAAGATGAAGGACAGCTTTTAATTAACAGGGGCGAAAAACCATCAGGACCTGCGGCTTTGGAGAGGGTTATACCCTTAAGGACCTTGAACACATCTCTCGTACACATGTGTATTGGCTCTTTTACACATTCATACGTGTTTATGAAGTGGATGGAAGATGAGAGTTTGAGGCGAATCTAGCAGCCAAAATATTAGCTTTATTCAGCAGGTCAATAATCACTTCACTATCATTAAGTAGTGAAGGTATAAAGAAACTATTGAAGTTGTTCATAATGGTTTTGACCAGGGACCAGAAACTTTTGCTACCATTTGCGGATTGCCAAGATTCTTTGTCTAATATTTTGGTCAAAAGGAAATTTATCTCTCTGGATAATGGACTTACAGATATTCCGCGCAGTCTTATAGGCTTGTTTCAGTTCCGGAAATGGATGCAATTGATAGGTGCGAAAAGCAGACTCTCTCGCTTTTATTGTTTGATTGCACTTATCGTTGAATGTATTCACGCATGCCAAGACTTCGAATATCACTAAACTCTAATGTGCATTCATCAACATCCCTCGAAGCAAAACAGACCGACCAATCAATTTCTCTAAGATACTGATTGAGACTTTCCCCACCAGCAGAAGCCTAATTATAGATGGAGAAGTAGGGTGAAACAATTTGAGGTGGTAAATTGAGCCGTGATTAAATAGTGGTCTGAATTAACGAGAGGGGAACGGACTGAGATGGAATATTTGCCAGGATGAGAGGTTGGAAACAAATCCAGTAAATTAGCTCTATCTCCAGCTGCACCAGGAAATCTTGTTGATGCATCCACTAGCTTTTGTCAATTAAAAGATTCACTGAAGAGTTCAACGAAACAGCCAGGACTTGTGGTAGAAGACTATCTGAGCCACGGTATGGACATAAAAATCGCCTGCTAGAACGATTTCGGAAGAGGGAAAGACAGAAAGGAAGTGATCATTATTGTTGTAGATATTGTCAAATGTGGTTACCGTGTCGTCATCAGACATATTTGGGCTGCGACAAAGATAACAGAAGTAGTTAATGTGGTTGTAGAATTTCAACCTAATCCAGATGTTACTAAACTCGTGATTGGCGGAAGGGAAGTCTTAAGGATAGTAAAGACCACATCATTCCGAACATATATTGCGATCCCTCTATGCTGAGAAAAAAGAGGCACGAAGCTGTAGCCAGGGACGTGTTACTGATTGATATCAGCATCAGAAACGACCTTGGTTTCACTTAGCGCAATAATTTCCGGATTTTTTTAGTTAAGGTGGCAGTAGACCGAAAAACGATTTGCACTTAATCCGCGAATGTTGCAGAATTATAAAATAAAATTCTGCATGCTCAAAAGGAAAACAAAAAGCAGAAAAAAAAGCGGCACGCAACAACACAGATATTTGGGCACCACCAGCAGTAGTCAACAACACAGCGAGGTAAAAAAAAAAAAACAATAGTGTTATTTCTATTGCTGCTTTCAATACCTGAGACCGTGCAGTTCAAGGACCACAGCTCGGAGCACCCGTATTGCTGCTCAGTGACAAGTGCTAATGAACTTTCACTGGTCTAGGATGTGCATACCAGTAATGTAATTGGTCGAAACGTCGAAATGGTTTAATCAACTTTTTACTGAATCAGTGACGGAAATAATAAAAACATAAATTATCGAGGTACTTTTATTTCATAAGTTCTGCTCGATTAATTTTTTAGTAAAAATAGTACTCTTGCAAAATGAGAGTCGTGAAGTGAATGAGTTCATTGTTAATTATAAACGAAGAAGCAGTACGGTCTCCACTACTGTGGTCTATTCCATGGCAGTTGACAACCTTTTAGTTTATCTTAGCAAGCAAGATATTGAGTTACAATATTATGCTGATGATCTTATAATCATTATCAAAGATAAATGTGAACCCTTGCTTTTAACCCTTATGTTTTATTCAAGACTGGTGTGGTGTACATTGTACACAGGTTGTCAGACAATCCCAGCAAAACAATAATTATTCCGTTCAATGGAAGAAGGAAAATGAGGAATATAACTAGCCCCACCCACTTCGGTAAGAAGGTTTCAATGTCTGAAGAAGCTAAATAGCTCGGGATAACTCAGCCAAGCTCAATTGGAATAAATTTATCGATAAAATAGCCTAGAAAAGTAAACTATAGAAGACTGCCTGGTGGAATATTGGGGACTATAGGCAAATATAACGATTTGGCTTCAAAAATCTGTAGTCAGACCCATGATCAACAGCATGGTGAAACAAACATACACAAAAGACAAGCATCAGGAAGTTAAACAAGTTCCAAAGGATGACTTGTAACTGACACAATGTGCACAATATCTACCAGCGCTCTAGAAACACTTATATAACTCCCAACAATCAGCAACGATGTTAAAAAAGAGATGGATATAGTGAATGGAACTCAAATAGTCTACGCACTATAACCAAAAGAATAGAAGCCAATCCAATATTGGACATGATATCAGACAGAGAGCTATAGTTAAATATAACCAACGTCTGCATTAAAGACAAAGATACCAAATAGGGAGGAAGTAGATACAAATCTAGAAAATGAAGCCCTAATCTGGTACGCAGACGATTCTAAAACCGAGAAAGGTGTAGGAGCAGGGGTATATGGTGTATAACTAACAGCTTATATCTTTCAAAGCATAGAAAAATACGCCTCAATATACATACAGGGCAAAGATATATGGCATCACCAGATGTGAATAGGAAAACCTCAGTCGATTCTACACTAGTAAAGAATAAATATGTATAAAGATAGTCAACCGCCATTAAAAGCCATTTCATCACTTGAGATCGCAACCAAGTTAATATGGAAATGCATTTGAGCATTAACAAACCTTCGGACAAAGAGCTTTCTAATGTTTCAATGGGTGCCAGGACAATCGGCAATTGATGAGAATGACAATGCACAAAAATACTGGTTAAAAAAGGAGCACCGGACCGGAACCACCTTGTGGTATCTCCTATAATACCGTGCAGTTCACTGCACAAACCTAGATTCTCAACCAAAATAGGCACCAGACAAGCCAATAGTTTCATTTAAGGACCTTCACCAAAAAGGAGTCTGGATTTTTAAGTCTATCTAGGAATCAATTCAGAATAATTACAAGAATATTAACCGGACACGCCAAACTTGGATTGAAATTGAGACAGGTCGATACTCCAGGCGAGGTCTCTGAAACGTCGGCCACAACAAGCCAATTGTTCACCTAATTGATCAAAGGTGAAACTTAATAAACGCATGCATTGGCTAGGCATATCACTCACTGATGTATATATGTAGGTTATGTTTCGAAGAGGATTAGCACGTCTTATGCAAATGTGAGGCCATTTCATAATGTAGATCCCAGGCCTTTCGCTCATACTTCCAAATACTACTGACTTCGAGGAAATTTGAGAAAACAAAACTGTTCTTTCTATGAAGAATGGGATTGTTGGATGAACTGTAAAGAAAAGCACTGCACAGTAAGCCAATAAATGGCCGAAAATCACATTCCCCTCACTAAAACTGAATTTAATTTAATATTAATTTGTAAAAGTGTAAACTCATACTTGGAGAGGGGGTCTAATACATTTTCAGTACTATATTAATTATACTACAGCTTAGTATTTTCAGTACTACACACATTTTTTATTAAAAAAGTCTAAAATTCTTTGTGCCATAGGTCAAAATTATTAAAAAAAAAATTTCTACCAAAATCGATGCAGAAATACACTGTAAAAAAAGTAGGAGAATTCTCTAAATTTAAGATACATTTTTTTCCTAAAAATAAACGTCATTTTCTCTGATAGAGAGCGAAAATCAGTATAATTTCCACCAATTCAGTCGAACATTCAATGGATGTAGGTTTTTGGAACCAGAAGTATGTGCGTAAAATTCCCGAAATGTTAATAGTCCGGGAGGTAGCGTTGCATTTTAGGTAGTGTTTTTATGCCGATCGTTTGTTATCTTTTTCGATAGATCTGGTACGACTAATAAGTGACAAAGCGTCAGCTGATGTACCCGCGGTAGATGTGGGAGACTGCGAAATTGGTAAATAAAAATTTTATTTAAGTAATAGTATGCCGCCTGAAACTCTTTTTTATAAATAGTTGACATCATAGTGAGTTGAAAAAAAAAAATCGTCAGGGTGGAATCTGCGACAGCTGATCGCATGAACTTTTAAAAAACAAATAAAAAAAAATTATTATTACCAATTTTATAGTATTTCACATTTTGAAAAACCTTTCAGTACATTAAAATCGTCTAGGACTGATCGTTTTCATAGCATACGTAAAAATCATAAATTTTTATATGGCAACACCAAGGTTGCTCGATTTATTCTATTTTTGAAATTTTATTTGCTATTACTATGAAAACACCATATACCAAAATTTCAGATCTTTATATCGAAAGTTTTGTATGGCAACCCCACGAAGGAGTTGCCCGATTTGTCTCATTTTCGAACTTAATTTTACTTTTTTTTTTTAATGACCGCGTTCAAAATTTCAGCTCGCTAAGAACTCAAATTCGGAGCACGGTATTTACATAGCAATAGCAAATGAAATTTTGAAAATGGACTAAATCGGGCAACCCTATAATGATGTTGCCATATAAACATTTTGGTTTCTTACGTAAACTGTGAAAACAATCTGTCTTAGACGTTTTTATTATGCTGAAAAGTTCGTCAGAATATCAAATGCTTTGAAATTTGTTATAATAATTTTTGCTGCTCGACGAACGGTTCTAGAAATATATGCGAAAAACAACTTCAATTTTAAAACTTGCTTGATAGGTAACCATATGATATTACACACGGGCGTTCATCTCTAGGGTATCATAAAAAATGACAAGACACGGATATTTTTATCATAATGATCGGCAATATGCACATTGGTTCTGGGAATTTTCAAAGATTCGTCAATATTACTATGTTATATGAAGAAGTAAAACAGCTTGAATTGGTCTAAGACCAATTCTTACGATACCCTAGAGGAATGCCCGTATTTAATTTCATATGGGCACTTCTCTGTGCAAGTTTGAATGTTGAAATGGTTTTTCGCATATATTTTTAGAACGGTCCGTCGGTCAGTAAAAATGATTATCAGCAATTTCATAGATTTTCATAATCTGACGAACTTTTCAGTACAGTAAAAATGTCTAGGTAGGACTGATTGTTTTTACGGCATACTTAAAAAATCAAAATTTTTATATCGTAACTCCAAGAAAGGGGTGCCCGGTTTAGTCCATTTTCGAAATTTCATTTACTGTTGCCGAATTTGAGTTTTCTACGTCGACACGTTCTCAGGCTATTATTATTACTTTATTTTGCGTGTTTTACAAGTTCACGCGATGGACCTGCCGCATAATCCATCACCCTCTGCGATGCAGCTGACAATTTTTTTCAACTCACTATGATGTCAACTGTTTATAAAAAAAAGTTGCAGCACATTTAATACTATTACTTAAAAAAAAAATCTTTTTTACCACTTTCGCAGCCTCCCACTCATTAGTTGTACGAGACCAATTATCGACATCAAAATCAGCCAGCATACTGCGACTATGACATTTGCAACGCTACCTCCCGGACTATAAGCTTTCTTGGATATAAGGAAGATAACATTCAATAAATTAAGTATTATTGTATATCATTTTTTATGGAACACTACCAAATACATTTTCGTTAATATAATTCACACATTGTTTTTGAAAACAAGTCATACATTCTTTTTCACTACTTTGTTTGAGCATACCCAGCGCGCCAGCACTGACTTCCATACTATAGGGGTATTCACGCAAAGAGTGTATCGTTGTAAAAGATGTATTTGATTAAAACCCAGTAAAGTCATACAAGGCTTATGCATATAAAATGCAATACAAGGGTCTTGTATTTTTACATTCACAAATTGGCAGTGTAAACCGGGTTGTATAATTGTACTTAGGAGCTGAGATTGAACGTCAAATGTCAGCGGGTGCAGCTGGGGAGGGGAGTGTCCTAGGAAAATTTCCAGTATGCCAAATGAAAGATCCTTTTGAGGACCGTCGACTGGTGTACTCGTATTTTTTCTAGGTGGTACTCGGTTGATTTTGCAGGGTGTTCAATTTACATCTACCCGCGTCATGGTTTTCCCCACAAAAAAAGGTATTGCATGACTCTTTCTGGAAAACTTAATAAAACATCACCGAAAAACAAATTGGTGCGATCGATTTTCTTTTTCCGCCCTAAATTACTTAATAATAGTATTTGAAGTTCAGAAATTAGCTTTAATTATTTTCAAAATTTGAGCTTTACTTGCGCGATGAGGAGGGGGCCGTTCAAAAAAAGAACTTGATATTCGTCTTTCGACAAGGCGATTAAATTTATCGAAAAAAAAGTCTCGAGTGGGGGTATTTTGGGTTGCGGGGTTGTTATCCCCACCCTCCTCAAACCACAAATATGACATGTAGGGCGTCTATTTAAAGCCCCCGCTGAGCTCTATCGAATGGCGTTTTTTAAACTTCGGTATACTCCATAGTATATTTTTCCCACCCTCTAAAACTTCATTACGTTTTAAAACCACTTTTTTACTTTGTCGGACCCTGCATCATAAGGGATGCCCCTAGAGAAAAAATTTTGCATCTAAATTAAAGGTAATAAAATTTTCTATCTATTAGAAGGTTTTTATTATCAATTCGAGATATTTCCACACTGAGCTTTTACTCCCGAAGTTCACTGTTTTTCCCCATCTGGGTCCCATATACGCCATTACTGCATATGAGTTATTTTTCTAATTTTTTTTTTCAATCATAGGCGTGTTCGATTATGAAACTTTTTCATCTTTACAAAAAAATTCCTCCGAACCACTGTTAATCCGTAAAGGTAAATTGTAAATTTTTACATTTTGTCACGGCAAAAAGCGGCAAAGATTGCCGTAAAAGGAGGTTGTTCTACTATTATTAACATTTCTCCTAAACTATTAGCCTGAGCTGAAAACTAATTAGAAATAACCGTTCCCAACAAAACAGGCTTCATTTGATCCGCTGACATTATACTGAAATCGTGTATAATTAAGTAGTAATAGTAGAAATAACAACTTGGGAAACAACCCAAATGGTTAAAAAGTTTTATGAAAAACCGGCATTTACTTAATTTAAGCCGTTCTTTTCATAAATAGTTGAGATACTTTAGTTTTTATCTCAGCTATTTTTATCCGGATCTTCACAATTCTTTCTTTCTAGGATAACTACGAATCCTAGGAATTTTGAGGATTTTCTCAATTTTTCCGCGGCCGGGGAGAGCTCCTACGGTCTGCCATTTTACCACCCTGTTCCCATAATTACATTTCGGAGTAAGCTAAAGGCTAAAGAGTGCGTTCACTCTTTGTTGTAAATTCTTGTTGTATATTTACATCGGTTACACTGATACATTAAAGAGTGAATACCCCTTATATGTTTTATGTTCTTTAAAGGTGTACATTTTAGGGAAAAGTATCTACCTGCATTTTAGGGATAAAAACCAAATCTACGTTTTCCAATCCGGAGCTATCCGTAATATTATCGAAAAATACCTAAGCTTTGTGGAACAAATTGTTGCCACTCACTTTAGCGAAATTTTTTTCAGTGTGTAGTGGGAGCCATTTTCCTCCACTTACATTTATACAAAGCTATGCTGAGAAGAAGGCTAATTCGAGTCTGTCGTCGAACGAATCGAAGGAAAAATATGCGCTAATTATGACACTGTGGAGTTTTACTGGGCAATTTGTATTGCTGTATAAGGAGTATACTCGAATTCAGCATTCTTATACCCTAGATGTAATCTATAGGATTATATTAAGTTTGTGAGTCAGTCAAAGAAATAATTCAGTTAGAGTAAAATGAATTAGACACCCACGCATAATATTAAAAGTTATTCTCATTTTTGCATGTCCATCTGTCCGTCTGTCTGTCTGCACTTCCTTTTTTTACGATGACTTGAGAACACACAGTAAAAAATGTTCCCTAAAGTGAGTGGCAGCAATTTGTGCCACTAAGCTTAGGTATTTTTTAATAAGATTAGGGAAAGCTCTATTTTGGAAAAAGTGGAATAGGTTTTTATCCTTAAAATGTAGGTACTTCCAAATGTACAATAATACCTAATTTATTGAATGTTATCTTCCTTTTATCCGAGAAAGCTTAATATTTCGGAATTTTGCCTAGTACTATATAGGCTTTCTGCTGCCAAATACCTATATATATTGAATGTTCCATTGAATTGGGGGAAATTAAACTGATTTTCTCTTTCTATCAGAGAAAATGACATTTATTTTTAGGAAAAAATGTGTCTTAAATTTAGAGAATTGTACTACTTTTTTTACAGTGCGCTTCCACTTAGCTTTTTTAAAAAAATACTAGATCTCAGTTCAAAAATGGGACAAATCGACGAGTAACTCCTTGGTAAGTTTTTAATAATTTTTGATCTTGTCCAATGTTGGACTCTAACTTGAAATTTTTAGAATCGGTCAGAGGGAATAGAAAAGTTTGTAGAATTTTTTTCAATGTTTACGATTCAAATCAAATTATTAAATAAAAGGATTTTCTGAAAATTATTTTATTCCATTTGTCCGATTCTAAAAATTTCAAATGCGAGTCCGCTATTGGACAAGATCAAAATTAATAAAGAAAAAAAATTACAAATTCATTTGTTCGCTTCTATCGTTGCTGGTTAATGCCATCTGGAAACAAATGTAGCTTAATAGGCCAGACATATTAATAAATACAAGAGGGAAAATCATCTGTTTCGTTAGATAAGAGCAGTCGCACAAAAAGCGACAGGTCTCGGCTTCAAAAACCGGACGAACCGGTTTATTTCTCTTGTATTTAATAATTTTATTTGAATCGTAAAAATAAAAAGTTTATCTAAAAATTATTCTATTCCTTCGTAAGTTTGCCAAACAAAAATTTCGTTTTCACTATATGTTTTGACACTGCCAACGCGTCGACATAGAGAAGTTAAGTTTTGTTCACGCCTGGTTTTATAAAAGTTGTAAATAAAAATTCAAAAATGCTCGAAATCGGGCCATATAAAAATTGGGGTTTTTACATATACTGTGAAAGAATACAATTTACCACCTCGCCTCCCTCAACTATCTTACACAAATTTTCCCTACCATGTACTAGGTCGCTTATGGCAGTGCTCTGAAAAACTAAATTTTTATATGGCAATCATTTGGCAGAGTTGCCTGATTACGTTCATTTTCGAAATTTGACCTACAATTTTTAAGGACACACCAAAAAATACCATCAGCCATAATCAATACCGGTCGGTGTATTTCAATTGGAACTGCCGAATAATAATAAATAAGTTATTCAACGATGCCATTTAAGTTTTCCTTCTTTTGAGATATCAAGATTTTTGAATTTATTTCTAAATGTTGTTCTTTCTTATAAAATTATGAAGAACACAAGTAATAAAAATAATATTATCAGCATATTCCGATTTAGATTTTATCCTCTATTTAAATGTTTGAAATTTCTGGATAAGAATGCCAAATGCAAGAATTCTCGCTCGCGATAAGCACTCTTAAAAATTGTTGCTTGTAGAAATCGCCACGTGCCACATATGTATAAATTTGTGCTCGGCCATATATGGCTTAAGAGGAAAAGCTTTATCCCTACAATGAGAAATGGTAATGTGCATGCGCCAGATGATTCTTAATTGAAGAATATCCAAAATTTAATATTGGTACGAATTTATCCATACACCCCACAATGAGGAGTCTAAATCATGTAGCGTGAGACAGCCTACAGCTTTTTGCTACTGTCGTCAATGATCGCCTAGAAGTATGTGATCTCTGAGTGGAGACCCCCAAAATACAGGGAAATTCGTTGCGACGTGGAATTTATCAGAATAGAAGGATCGTATGGACTGAAACCAGTCAGCTTGAGCGTTCGGGAGGAAATTTTCTTGTATTGGAATATCATCTGGGCCAACGGGATACTAGCGGAACCCATCTAGTCACATTACCCACACCATGTGGTAACACCTTCCTTTTACTTTTTTTAATTAAAACCAATTCCACAAATTTCTAGTAGGCCTGGATTGTTGTTTGCATGGTAGTCCTGTTTATTTTTTAATTGGAAGAATAATCTCCATTAATAAAGGCGACCAGAAGATACTAAGTGCAATAATGTTGAAAAGTTATTATTATCAAAGCAGCGAATACCGACGGCAAATCGAAGAAATTGCCTCAATTTAATCCAACAAACGCTGACGGCGAATCGAAGATTTTGTGTCCTGCAGTCTAGTAAATGCCGATGACACTGACAATTTTCCAAAATAAGTTCCCTACCGCTAAGCACTTCGAGAATTTTTTCGACCTTCCTAGTCACATTCGAATACCAGAGCTTTTGTTACACCGAAATCGTAACCATCACAGTAGTAATTTCGAAGCAGAAATCGTGACATGGAAGTGAATCATTTACACAAATCAAGATAGATTCTATGACCCGGCTTCTCCCAGTGCATGAAAATAATCATTTTATTTTCCCCTTAAAAATGCAGCAACTTTAGCCAATGGACTTCGCCCAACAAAGTTCCTATACTAAGCAGAGGCGCTTATAAATAAAACTTTTCTGCGTAGATCAAGGCTTCTGCGATAAATTCTTCACCTAGTTGAGGCACTGTTCGGTAGAACTTCTTTGATCCCTGCAAAATAGCGGAGCTTCATTAATCTATAGAATGCTTTTAAACAGACCTTCGCTACATACTGCGAGCTACCTCGGTTGATGGTAGGCGATCCACACCGTAAAACTTCGTAGTCCGACTATCTCTACTATTGGGAAAAGAAGCGGGCCCTGTAAGAAAATTGCTCCATCGTCACTACTCGGCCAGAGCAGTTTTCTATTAGGATAAAAATATGCTAAAATATTATGTGGGCGAAATAAGTGCAAGAAAATACTTGGAAGATTATTTGAAAGAAAATTCCACAGAATATGTCGGTCGAATTTTCCCTGATATTTACAACTCATGTAGGATCGGGCTCAACAAAACTACGTTTGTACGCTGGAAATTTTTCTATTCCGCTCATGATCATTACCTTGTATTTAAATTTAAAATTTGATATTCATTAATGCCATTTGTTGTTTCTATCATGAACATTTGTTGACTATGCAGAAAACCCGCTGCAGGTGTTCTAGGGCTAATAACAAGAACGTGAAGAAATCAGAGAAACATTGATAAACATTTTTTTTTTCTAATGTATACAGGGTCTCCCGGAAGTCGACGTCAAGCTGGAATCGGGTGATAGGCCAAATCATAATAGTTACCAAAAAAATATAAAAACAAAATTTAAGTCATGGATTTTTTAAATTGTAGACATTTCTTCTGTTTTCGAGAAAATGTACACCTTGTAATGGTTTTTTTTACTTTCTGTTGCTACACATGTTTAGTTTTTTTAATCCCGAATAGCGCTTATGTAACATGTTGCTTTAAAGTCTAAGCCAACTGCTCCAGCTTGGAAGAAAATGTTGCATTTTGCCGAACCAAGAATAAAAAATGAATTGTTCGGTCAAATTTAACTAACTGTACTGAAAAAAAAATCTGCTACACCAGTTTGGCAAGTAACTTTAAAAGTTGACGCATTTAGAAAGGATTCTAAAATGGTATAACACTTGGTACATTAGTTCTTAGATTACGAGAAAAACAAAGTTTTCTTCAAGAAACCCAGTTTCGAAAAATATCTTTTTACCTACTAAAAATGCTTCTAGTGCACCCAAAGCTAGCCGTAAGACCGTAACTTTAAGATTTGAGTTTGAGTGAGATG
The DNA here is from genome assembly GCA_963924295.1 of Dioctria rufipes. Lineage (NCBI taxonomy): Eukaryota > Metazoa > Arthropoda > Insecta > Diptera > Asilidae > Dioctria > Dioctria rufipes. The sequence goes on along the minus strand of OZ002740.1, from coordinate 347,508,597 downwards.
GAGAGTCGTTCCATGGCGCGTGAGTGAGACAGATGGTGACGATAATGAGTCAGATACGGAGAAAGTCATTTTATATAAGCGAGACAAATAGTGACGCCAATTTTGGGGTATTATTGGCACACACAATAAGGATCAGTTCGTTACGCTCCTTCGTTTACTACGCATTTTGTCGTATTCGTTGATGTTATTTCGAACTTGTGATTGTGTAGTGCCACCACACACGAAAATGCTAACATGCACTTCATTATGGGGAATGCATCCAACCAATTGGTGTTTAATTTTAAATTTAGGAAAATTCGTCCGAAATTTAACACAAAGTTAGCATCTCTGACTTATGCGTGACTATCTGTCTCACTCACACTTCATGGAATGACTCGCCACTCAAACTGGAATCATAAAGTTAGGGTCTTAAAGCAAGTAGGTAGTAGGTAAAAAGAAATTTTTCGAAGCTGTTTCTTTTTATTTTTCTGGTAACTATTATGGCCTAACACCCGATTCCGGCTTGACGGCGACTTCCGGGACACCCTGTATAATTGTATGTTTAAAACAAGAATCATAAAAATAATAATTTCCATTAATTACTTTTATTTATTTTATTATATGCGTTATATCAATTTTTGTATCTATCATACAGTATAAATAGGATCATCCCTTTTTCCCATGTTTTTGAAAATCGCCAACGTCTACGTTTTCCTATATGATCCTTAGTCGCATCATTAGCCGACCTTAGACCCATACGTCTATTCTATTTCACCTCTAAGATCCTGAAGAAATTAGTGTTCTGGCGAATTCTAGTATACCTGCGTGAAAATAATCTTATCAGTTTGTGTCAATCGGACTTTTGTTCGTATCATTGCAGCGAAGCGGTTCTACTCAAAGTACCTAAAAACTGATATTTGCTCTTTTCTTGATGATTCTGATAGATTTTTCAAAAACATTTGATAGCGCTTGTTGCGAGAGCTAGTTGTTATTGGTTTCATTTTGATTTTCCTCACTCTACCATTATTTTAATTAATAATTTTCTGTTCGGTGGATTCCAACATATTTTATTGAATAATAGTTATTCCTTAGTTCCTTTGCTTCTTTCCTATGGTATGCCTCAGGGGTCTGTACTTGGGCCTTTGTTATTTTATACATAAATGACCTCTCTTAAGTTAGTCGTGACGTGAAAGTTCTCTTGTACACTGATGATCTCCAAGTCGCTTCGAAAATTGTGTGAGCCATATTAACTAAGATATTTAAAAAAATTACTGCTGGTCGTGCTCTTAGTCTTAATCCTTTATCTTAATAAATTCCAGTACATTGCATTCTAACCACGACCAGAAATTGGTACGGGTACATATGCAACTAATGCTTGGAATCTTGGGTGTACCTTAATTTCCAGATGAATTGCTGCAATCATATAAGTAAATACTATGCAAATTCTTTTACCGAGCTTACATATGACTTTGATCAAATTGCCAGTGCTCCCCTATTTCACCAAGTTTTTCCAACTTTTGTTCTAGAAAACTCAAGAGTGGAATTCAATGATTGTATTAGGTTAATTTACGGGCTGCGTTGATATGATCATATTCACTGGGGCGTTCCTTGGATACGTAATTGAAACATATAGGAGCCTCCTTTTTCTTTAGAGGTATTCCAATACAATCAGGTCAGCCTACTAAACTTATTGATTTTTTTGCACAAGTTGCATTCCACCAGGGGTAAAAAACTCTTGCAGCCGCGACAGCGTACTTCTACGAATTCGTTTTGATTTTGTTCAGGTTTTTCGCCTTTGGAGCAATTTACCTTCCTTCATTCATACTTCAGTGGTATGTAATCGTAATTCATCTACTTCTTTACTTCCTTTATATTTGCTATTTTCTCATATTCCTATTAACTTTTCTTTTTATTTCTTATTTTTCCTGGTAGGCATATCAAATTCGTTGCTTTTCTTTAATAATATTTTTTTTAATTTTTTTTTTTCGGATAGATCTAGTTATTTTAAGGTGATCTTACTAAGTATTTTAGTCCCCCTATTATATCCCGTCTAATGTTTGATACAACTCAAAGATTATTAATTTTATTCCATATTTGACCGCAAATAATTGCATTGAAATATGTATGTAGCTAAATAAGTCCACCATCTCGAAGGAAGTTCTCAACTCAAATTCATTCCATCAAAATTTTAATTCAGTATTTCTGCTTTGATAAACTTTATGGTTAGCCATTCATCTGTGCCGATTACATTCATGATGAAACCAGAATTTGTTAAGCCTGAATCCTTCTAAACTACATAAAACCACGCATGTACTTTAATTAAATTTGGAGAATTATGAAACCCTCCTGCTAGTTATACTATTTTTGTATAGTTGTACCTAATTATGTGTATATCCAAATACGTAATAGCATACTAAAGGTTACCTACCACTCTGCTCAGTTGAATCAGAAAGTGGGCAAAATAAATTTTTCACAAAGCTTCTACTACTTTATAAGGAGGATTAACGAATCCAGAATCCTTTTCCTCGATGCTACATCTAGATTTTATTCTATTGAATTATTTAGGGCGGGCATTAGTAATGAAGTCTTCCTTTAACCTTATTTATTATTATATAACTGTGGAGGCAGCACTTTGCTTTTCCGATTTATAAATTTTGCTAAAAGTTTATCTCTGACGGAATATTTGAAAATTTGATATTTATCACATTAGAAAATATCCTTTGGGCTTTAGAACTGAACGAGACTGGTTAAAGTGCTACGCTACGTAGTTAAGTGCATTGCATCAATAATTTTATTTTTCTTGCAAACATCCTTTTTAAATTTCTTTAATATTTAAGTTTAATAAAATATGTAAATCTCCGATATTTTAATAACTGTATTAGCTAAATTTATTGTAGGGGAAGTGGAGGATAGTTGCAATAGGGGCAACTTGAAACAGTGTGATTTTAGGTCCACGGAAACAATTTCAACCCAAAGTCGTAAGCTCATGTTAAGCATTTCTCTAAGATATTTTATTAAATGTGCTTATTCATCCTCTCACAGACCGTGACAATGAGCAATACTGAAAAACTTGTTTTTGGAATGATTTTGAAAAATTAGTTCCCAGGAAATAAATGAAATGAAATATCTTCAAAAAAAATTCAACGCTAATTCAGACATTCAATAAAAACATCTGAAGTTGCTTGTAGTCCGCTTAGATTCGTTTGGATATGTGTATCGCGAAGGACAGTATTGAATGTGTACATTGCAATGAACAATTATTATTAAATAACCTCGAATATCACCAAGGTGGTTTACATCAAAACTAAATAAAGAGAATAAGAGAAGTGTCGTTCATATCTAAGTTGGTGTAGGTAAATTAAGTTGGGCAAGTAACATCTCTTTCTAAAGAACTATTGAAAAATCTTGGATTTCCGAAAACTTGTAACCAATAGTTCAGCTCGTCGAGCTTAGCGTTCCACTGCAAATCGCACATTGCATATTAGACCTAGAATGTAAAAGATTTCGAGATCATAGCATGCACACCTTATAGGTAAATCGGTTGAAACTGTCTTACATGACTTAGTAGGAACCATTGAAAAATCAATCGATAAAAAAGAATACACTCTAGATGCATTTCTATATATCGATCCTTTAACAATGTTAGTATAGAGGCTATTCATGACGCCCTGGTTGGTTTAGAAGTCAAATGCTATATATGAAGGTGTATCAATTTAATGCTCACTAACCGACTAGAATACGCAGAACTTGGCAGCAATAACTTTTGCAAGAGGGTGACCTCCACAAGGAGGAGTTCTTTCACCTAGATTGTGACTATTGGTGGTTAATGAAATTCTCGTCTCTTTACAGAGGAAGAGAATAAAAGCGGTAGCATATGTTGATGATCTAGTTATCCTGGTCTCGGGTAAGTTTCTATCGACGATCAGCGAACTTACACAAAGAGCATTCCAAAAGCTATTTAACTGGGAACTGGAGCAGAGTTATTACGACTTTCGCGCCCTCAAAACTGGGTAGCATTACCGTTGCACAATATAGCTGCAAGACAACTTTGGCACCCTCACATCGTGCACTGGATGTACACTACAATTGTCAGGCCCATTCTCACCTATGGAATCCTGGTGTGGTGGAACCCTTTAGAGAAAGCGATTCACCTGAAGCGTCTCACAGAGATACGGAGAGCTGCATGTCTAGTTGTTACAGGTGCTGTTCTTCATACAACATCAGCGCCAGCAATTGATATCATACACCGGCTCCTTCCCCTCGACATTTATGGCAAATGTATAGCTGCGAAAAGTGCACAAAGATTTAAAGACTCAGGCTTCTGGATAACAGCAGAACTTGGCCACAACAGGATACTGAAGTTCTATTCTGGCGACTGTACACGAGGAGCTACGAACTATATCATCCCTAGGCTTGACTTTGAAAATGATTGTCTAGTACCATTCCTAATAGAGAGGAATGGGATGATAATTATGTGGTAAAAGACTCTGATAAATACAAATGCACGAATCATACCGTCTACCAGACTACTATAGTGTATTCCAGGCGGAGGTTCTGGCTGTTAGCAAAGCAGCAAGGCTGCTGGCAACAACTTACGTTGTACTCAGTGATCGAGTTATCAGGATTTGTATTGACAGTCTAGCTGTAATCAAGGCTTTGAATTCGAGCACCATTAGATTGCGTCTTGCACAATAGTGTCGCAGTGCGCTCGGAAAACTGGGTGCTAACCACAGGCTTATTCTCTGTTGGCAGCCTGGTCATGGTGACATACACGGTACCGAGGCAGCTCATGCTCTAGCGAGAATGGGTTCCGCGATGACTACCTGCTTACTACAGGAACCCATAAATCGGCCACTAGAATCAGTCAGGATGTTCTAGACATACATGCATGTAAGCTGGCGTGATGGGGAGAATTTACCACATACGCGATTTCAATGCAGCTGTGGCCCGAGCCTTATACTAGGAAGACAGATGCCCTGCTGAGGAGGCACTGTCCCTTTGGTAAGCATAGAAGGTGCATACAAGCTCCATACAATGACTTCTGAAGAAGCTGTATGGATCAAAAAGAGGTTGAGAGTATTCACCACCTGCTGTGCAAATTCCCTTACCTTGGCAGGCGTAGAAAGAATGCGCTTGGCAGAAACTTCTTCGGCGAATCGGAAGAACTGGCAGACAAAGATCTGGAATTGCTGATAAGGTTCATTGACTCTTGTGGTTGGTGTCAACGCACCTCCTAAGTTTGATGTATCTTTCCCAGGTAGGTTCCCATCAGTATGATACCACTGAACCGAAAATGGTCTGCGTGAGGCTGAGGGGCTCGTGCGATGTGGTCATCTACCCCAGCCTAACCTAGAATGTAATAAAATTTCTACATCTGGATAAGGGCTGGTCGCAGAGTCTTCGTTTCATTGGATACTGTTCACAGGAGACAATATCGAATACCTTTCGCTCTTTTATTGCTACACGCACAGTCATATCCCTTCTAGATTGATTCCTGCACGCAATACTCTCGCTGCAAACTGCACCCTTCAAAATACTCTCACTATATAGCAAAATTCTGTGATTCTTTTTTATCCCCACCTGTGGGAATGTAGAACAGTCTATCTCTTCGGTCTTTCCACCGGCATACAAACCGCGAAAGTTTAAGAGTGCCATACATCAGCACCGCCGCCACTCTCCTCATGTTCTTTAATCCTCTTATTATCTGATTTCTAGGGTATTCCACCCTCTTGCCACTATTCCATTTCCAGTGTAGTGAGAAAATCTCGTTTGTAGTGAGAAAATCTCGTTTGTCTCACTGAAACTGATGTAGCTGAACGACCTTAACAGCTTTAAATTTTCGATAATAAATTACAGTTTGAGGTAAAATCTCACATGCAGACTAAATCAGACAACCTGTTTATTATGTTGCCCTAGATCCTTTTTATGTATACCTAAAATCCTATCAATCCGATGTATTTTTAATGTATTTAAGAAAACTTGGGAATGTAAGAACCTGTGAAATTGATTTATTTAATGATACTAACGAGCATACTTGCCAAACAGAGGGATACCTAAAAAAGAGATACCTAAAATTGCGGACGAAATCTTTTACCTGATCAGAGGTCAATTAAATGTTTGACCAAGGATTTTATTCAGTTTGATGCTACGCCAAATAGATTAAACTTGTTGGGAGCCACGCACCTCTGACAGCCAAATACGAACGAGTGCTACTATTAAGTCTTTACCAGCTTTAAGAAAAACTGCTCGTATCCCAGATCCCTTAATATCTGAGATGGAAAATTATGTAATGATATGTGGGTGGATGCAACGAAAAAAGGATTGTCTAAAATGAAAAACAAAAACCATGTAAAATATACACCCGCTTGTAAGAATGTACTTAGTCCATCTGATGAAGTACATAAATACGATTTTATGCGAAGTCAAGGATGGTGTGATAGATTAAAAGCAAAATTTCTGAATCTCTCCTCGGACTTACAATTTGTGAAGATTCAAGAGTGACATATGTATATAGTACATATATCAGCATCTGCACTCTTCTTAAGTTTTCTAATTTTTTACCAATATCATTCCTGCTATCCTGCTACGCTTAGCTTGAAAAAGAGGCGGAATTCTAAGATTGCTTATCACGGATGCAGTACGGATTTTTGACAAAATTGCTCTAACACAAATAGTTTAATTAAAAGTGCATAAACGAGACTCAATTAACCGTAAACAGGCAGTTATTAATCGATCTTGAAATGCTGGAAAAAGTTATCGACTCAGAATTTCAACCAACTATAAATGCACAATATTTTTTCCAAAGCGGTGTGTCTGTGAGGTATCTATGGCTATAAATAAAATTTAATCGTTTGCTACAGGTCCTGATAATATCCGCCCAAAATTTGTCAAAATTATTCTGCCGTTCATTCTATAAGCCTTGGCACATGTCTCTAATTCATGTTTAACTACATCGCAATTCGCAGTGCACTACCGATTCCCATGTCCCGCGAGTGTACTGAACTCGAAGATTTTCGCCTGATAAATCTACTTTGTTTTTTCAGCCAGGCTCTCGAAAAATTAATGAATGATCAAATTACATTCCACATAAGTTAACCAAAGAAATTTGGTAGCCTATTGGCAGTATGGTTTTCGACCATGGGATAGCTGCGAATCAGCGTTACTCAAAGTAGTATCTGATATTTCTGAGGAACTAGACAAATATTATATGGCCATATTGGTTCTCCTTGACTTTAGTAAGGCATTTGTTTCCATCAATCATGGCCTGTTCTTCTTCAAACTGCCAAACTTTCTGACATTCTTTCATCACCCCTAACTCTCAGCTGTGGCGTGCCTCAAGGTTCCATTGTCGGACATCTTCTCTTTTCGCTTTACATTAATGACTTACACATGAAACTCCTTGATGCATCAGTTCATCTCTATGCTGATGATGATCAGATATATTTAGATAGGCCAATTAGGCTAATTGAGGTCTGTGTTGAGCGACTAAATGACGACTTGGTTAGAATTGGTGAATGGATCAAACGTAATCAGCTAATACTCAACCCCAAGAAGATCGCATGTATGCCAGTGTATCGAAGAAGTTACGATCTTTCAGACTTACCTCCAATCAAGGTAAACAACACCATCGTACCTTATGTCGATTCTGTTATGAATCTTGACGTGGAGTTAAATAGGTCTCTCACTTGCTGTAATCATGTTTCTAATACGATTAGAAAAATTTACTACTGTCTGAGAATGTTGAGATTTTCTGCCAACATGTCGTCCCGACAAATGCGCATGGTACTCTCAGAAGCTATTGAATTACCACATTTTGGGAGTCTAAACTCGACTCACAATGTCGGCGTAAGTTAATAGTAGCTTTTAATGACACTATTCGATTTATTCACAGTTTATCCAGAACTTCTCATGTGTCTGCTTACGCTAACTCATACCTATGTTGTACACTAGATGTTTATCTAATGGAAAGAAGATTAACATTTTTATATAATTTGGTATATTCTAAGGAAGCTGAATATCTGTGTGGAATAGTATACCTACTAGGATTCAAAGAGCTAGTTCCGCTAATACATTCGGCAGGCTTTTAACTTCGATCCGCTTACCTTGAATTGAACTCTCTATTTTTCTTGATAGTATTAGTGGACGCGCGATTTTGCTTGGTTACTCTACATCTCGTTTTCTTTAATTTACATTAACACAAAACAGCTACAAAACGTAGCCAACCTGACACATTTTTTGGACTCTTACGATCTACAATATCTACTTCCATAAATACCAAGAATTTAATAAAATTTTCAAATGTCAAATGTAGCCTTACAAGAAAAAACAAACGAAAATAGTTAAGGAAAGGGTAGTTACCCAAATAGAAATGTTTGAGATTTAAGTGTGGCACATTGTATCCACTAGTTAGCGAAATAATTTCCAATTTTCTACCCAAATGTGTACTTTCCATAAAGCTTCATTATTGTTTCACTTTCAACATGTTACTTCACTGCCTCTTCAAAGCAAATATCCAACAAACTTAAATTAATTCTGTTTACCACCTCAACGACAAGCAAGCCTTACATAGTCCTCAAACTGAAAACTTACTCGCTGTGACGCATTATTCTCGAAATTTCTTAACCAAAATAAATTTATTAAGTCACCATTAAATGTCATTCATACAAATACAAAAATACTTACGAACATATTCTCCAGAGATCTTTTTGCAAGCCAGCAGTTGAGAAAAACAGGTATGAAAAGATGCCGTAAAGGAGGCCATAGTATCTGAAAGAAAACTTGCTATTGTAAGCGCACATAATATCTTTGGTTATATAACAGTTGACGTTAATTACCGTAAGGGCAAATGGTATTGTCGTGACTAGCTCTAGTATAAAGTGAAATGACAGTATCTGCTGCCATATATTACCCTGTTTAATAAGCAAAAAAGAAATAAAAACATAAATGCGGTTAGCACCTTTTCAACCTTTTATTTTTTGTTATTATTATTGTTGTTGTGGAACAACAAATATAAATTAGCTCACCTTATAGCCTAGATATGTTAGTAAAAGAGCCTCAGTTAAAGAGACTAATGCTAGCAATAACTGCACAGCCCATAGAATTGTCGGTCGATTCACCCATAGTATCGCATCCCAGTTAATTATTGGGCTATCCTGGAATTCTTCTTCAGTCAATTCAGCTGATTCCAGAAACTGTGATTTGTTCCCAACCGTACAGCCGGAGCTGAAAAGAGAGCAAATAATAAAGAATCCACACGCATATAAGTACAAATTATCCGGGTGAAATGAAAAATTACACAAGTATCTGTTATATATACGTATAAGAATGAGATAGGACATTGCTGATGAGCCTCATATACTTACCATGTGGCGAACGTAGGATTCGTATCTGTTATCACACGTACTATATACAGAACACATGTTAGAAGCTTAAAAAATAAATCAGCTATTCGTATTCGTAGGCCTGAAAATATATAAAAGATGCAAATTAGATATAGACTGAATCGTAAAGAGAACACACAATTAGAGCACACAATGTTACAAGGAAACTGCCCGACAAAAAAAAAAATAGAAACAATTTTGAAAAACTAAGGATTAACCTTTTCGCCGGCTATCGTTTAACGGCGTATTATAAAAGGACTGCAAGAACTGAAGATTTCTACTTAAATGATGATCTTTCAACTTAGCCGAGTAATAGTCCTTTGATACTAGACAGCCAGTAGGCATGTCGAGGACTATTTTTGATGGCAGCATAGAGATTCGATAAGGCTATTGGACATATAAAGTGTATGACGTTAGTTTTTATTTAGACGTCAAATGAAATGCCGACATTAAAAATTTAGGCCTATTGGTCGTCCGCCGATGAGCTACGCCACCAAAAATTCGATTCTATTAACTTTAACAAGCCACACACATAGCCAAACACACACCAACACCTACACACGCATGTTAAATACATAAAGAACACAGTCCAAATTGTCGAACATACATTTGGAAACGTGTGCTTGGGTGTTTGTCTCTCGTAAATTTCGACACCGCTACTTCATGAATAAATCCCGAAAAATTGATCCTTTCTAAGCAGAACTTAGCCTTATTATTCATATTAAATGTGAGAGAAGCGACCATTAATAACAAACCGAGGAATGTGAAAAACGGTCGATGTCAGGTGAATTGAGGTAAAATTTTTGGAGAGTGGAGAACAATATGTACATACGTCATTGTTCGGTCAGACTTGTAGATGAGAAGAAGTTTCCCTCTATATGGATCCCTGAAGGTCATCCTTAACTATGTGGGAATTATTTGGTGTCTTCGGTAATTACATACAAGAGTTTGGTAATCGAGGACAAATGAACAATTAGTATGGTTCCTATTTCTCTGATTATAATGGAAGGAGCGTGTCTATTTAAACTAGTTAGTTATATGTATGTGTGTGAATTAAAGAGATACCGTTTTATTAATGTCAAAATTAGATTTGTCACACTAAGTTGATGTGAGAATTTTTACGTAGTAATTTTTAACCTTCATACATGAACTACTTTAGATGTGTGTGTATATTTTATTTTGGGCACATAGTGTATGCTTTGTGCTGACGTGTAATACATAATTTTGACAAACAAAAAGAAAGGAGTAAATAAAATATGGGTGTTAAATTAATTAGTTGCATGCCCTACAAGATAGTGGGACATAAATGATAATGAACTATAAAGAAATCATGAAGATGAAGAGTTGAGGAAAATGGGAATAGTTTACTTAGATAAGGTTTACTTGAAGTACTACTTGCAATTTATTAGTAATGAGTACATCAATATACATTACGTTGAACTGGTTTAGGAAAACAGAGGTGTATTGCACTGATTTTCAGGGAATACTTAGAGAAGGTAGAGGTAATGAATAGGTAGTATATTCATTAATGTTGTTATCGAAAAAAAAAAAATACGTGATTTGTGCATCTATATATCTGGCAAAGGCTAATTAGCAGAAAAGTGCGTGCAGGTTTAATATGTGAGTTTCATTGTTTTTCTATGAACAATGAAGAAAGGAAAAGTGCGTGCAGATGGAACATATTTTAATTTGGGTATTTGTTTAGAAGAGGAGGTAGAATATTTTCAATTAAATACGAGATACGAATAAGTGAACACGCACGCATTTATTTTCCACACCTTCTTAAGAAAGCAGGAAGATTTCTTTCTTTTACTTCTTAATGAAAACAGAAAGAAATGCTTCCCTTCACCTTCCTAAGAGTATAAATTGAACCGTTCTTTCCAACCTTCTGGAAAATTAAAGTTTAATGTTCTGTACATTTTCATAAAATGGCAAAATGAACGCTTCCACTGAATTTAAAAGTAATTCTTCTTTTCAACTAGCACAGAATCAATACGAAAGACTTCCTTTGACCTTACGAGTCATGTAAATGTATATGGTGTGCAAATAAATATACCGGATGTATCATATGAAGTCCTGCACCCGAAAGCTATGGATTGACTTAAAACCGCTATACACGCTCAAAGTAAATCGTACGACTTTTGCAAGGCCTAGTTGTATGATTTATATGATCGTGTGTATCGAAATTCGAGAGACTGAAGTCTGGCATAAATAAAATCGGCCGAAACTATTGCGTACAACCATATCTTACGACGTTGCTATAGAATTGAGCTAGACAAAATCGGATGTCAAAATTTGCTTCGCTTGTACATTCCAAATCATATGATTTGCTTTAGAATGTGTATGGATCGGGGAAAGAAAATTCTAACGGTTTCCGAAATGACAATGTGATGATAACTTGAAATTTGTTAGATTGATAATTGTTAGACTTTTCCAACGGTTTATAAATTTTTCCTTTCTCTTTTCTACTTTGAAGTTATTTCTTAACATTGAATTTAAGAAGTCCAAAATCTAAGCTTTAAAATGCTTTATCACATTCCGTACCCAAAATTTAACCCTTTTTGAATGTTTTGCATTTTTTCTTCAACATATGGATTTATATAGTTGTATTGTGCAATTCATTATGGGTGTAAATGTCGAGTTTCAATTCACGCAGGTTTGTAACCTACAAGATAAAATCGTAAGAAAACATCATGAAATTCCTAACAAAACAAGGAAAAACTTCTCAAACGATTTCGAACGAGATGAAATACCCCCCGTTGCAAATGAAAATTATAAAAATATTGTTCAACAACCGCCTACTCCCCCCCCCCCCTTTGAAATTCAAAGCTTTAAAGATAGATATTCTGTATCCCAATACCCGCCCCTTCCCTCTGAAATTCAAAATTTAAAAAATATTCTTTCTACCAATACACCCCCCCCCCCCCAGCCACTTTTCAATTCAAGATTTACTGAGACTACTGCCCTGTTGATCCATAATTAATAAGTTCTATTCAAGGAATTGAACGGAAAACTTTGGAACGGACTTCCGAAATAGCATCTGCAGAAAATGTGGAACAAGTTGAAAAATTTCTACATACTTTGGGATGCCCATTTAAGGGCGCAGTGGCTTTTAGAAATAGTTGGAATAGCGTCTATAACCATTTTGGAAATTGGAAATTCTCTGTAATCATTTTGGAATGAAAGAAGTCAACGCAAGATGGATGTCGAGAATGATCACGCCGCCACTTCGAAAACAACACCTACGTCAAATTTTTGGATCTCTGATGATGAAGACAAGGAGGATGATATTTTATGCAGTAATATTACTGGAGATGAAACTTGCATTCGTAACATTATGAGCCAGAGTTGAAGCAGGAATTTATGAAGAGGAAAAAGAATGGCACGCTTTCTTCTAAAAAAAGAAAGGTGTTGCAATCGGTTGTAAAGCTGATAACTATTTTTTTGTACATACTTTGCTTTACAGCAAAGATAATAGTGTCAAACGATAGGGCCAATACTAGGCTAGGATACTAGTACAATTGAAAGAGATTTTCAAAGAGAAAACAAAAAGAAAATGAAGCAAAAGTATGTTGCTTTTGCACAAGAATATCCTTCTGTACGTACGAGCAAAGTTTGTCATTGCTACTCTTCCGAAGTCTGCCTTCAAAATAATCAACCACTTTTCCTATAATCCAGATAATCTTGCCCCATCTGACTATTTTTTGTAACCCCACGAAGGAAAAAAATCTTCCAGGAAAGAAGTTTAACCATGACGATGAAGAAATGAAATCAGAATTTTCAGCCAACTTTTAGTTTAGTTTAGTATTACTAAACTAATTGATAGCTTCCAAAAATTATATCCAATGTTTTTTCCTTCTTCATTTCCTTCCCATTTATTCCGCGAACTTATCAACCACCACTTGTGTACATACACATATGAATGTCGAATTTTAAGTACAGTGCGTTAGTAGTGCTCGCAATAAAACCTAGAAACTACGCACTACTTAACGAAATCCAATTGGCATACAAAGCATATGGAATTGAATTGTTTACATGCTGAAAAAATACTGGCATTTCCTACTGAAAACTTGATTGGAAGGTCGACTATGTTACTATGTTATTTGCACACGGTAGAGACAACAATAACCTCTGATGGAATCAGACACAGGAAACAGATTCACTTAAAGACATAAAATTGAAGATTGTCTATCTCTGCACTACAGGTCCTCTTAATTAAAATGTTAAATAATTATTTAACAAATTGCACACACAGCTGTTTATAATATCCTTCCAAAAGTTGCACAAAAGCTCACCGTTCCCATTTTATCAACGAAGAGCAACTTTTCAAAGATGATTTACATCAAAGGCCATTTACAAATTTCTTATACATATTTCAGTGGAAATTTTAAACAATTTTAAGGTCTCTATTCAATTGCAATCGATAAACTAAGTTCAGTAGGTCATTTTCACTTTTTGTTTGTCTTTGCTCTCCTCTCTTTATGCTTGATAAAAAAGCCAAAGAACTTTCCTTTAGAAAGTTTCCGGAAATTTACATAATTGTAGCATGAACGGGAATCCTTTTTTTTCCCTTTTCGTTACGAACAATTCTTGTGGAGAAAGTTTGTAATGATTTCAAATAATAAAAAGGATTCCTAAGCAAACACGACTGATTCAATAAATGTCGTAGAGCTAAAATAAAAACGATGAATTGAAATAAGCTAAAAGATAGAATTACTACGGGAGGATTTCTATTAGCTATAAGGAACAGAATCTATGGATAGAGTTTATTGTACTTACTTGATCTCTGATTCTTAATGAAGTATAGTTGCAGTCTTTCTTTGAATGTATTTTCATTAACATAGTATTCTACCCGAACTCTGAAAAGAAACAGAAAATTTTTTTGTTTGAAAATTTAATATTCCATAGGACACAATTTGTAAAGATTAAATTTTGATGGGAGAACTGCATAAATTAAAGACAGAGCGAAAGAGATTCATTAAGAAAAATAATTTCTGTTTACATTCAGAAAAATTCTTTTACTTTTCTATTTCGAGTATTTGAGATTTTTTTTTTTTTTTATGATCAAATGATTTCTAATTATTTTTGGGATGAGTACATTTATTTACAGTTACGCTTTGCTGAAATTATAATATATTTACATAAATTAAAATCCTAAAGTGTTTCCTTTTAAGACTCGGTCTACACTTTATTTAATTCGAATTATTTTGCTAGTCAGTGGCAAGAGATTTGTAGACTTTCGTAAGGTAATATTGCAATTTGACAAAATTTAGAAGAAACAGAGAATCATACAGCATCTCTAACGAGTGTTAGCAGGTTGAAGATTTTTGATTTTGTCCTTAATTTATGTCGTAGCCAGATATAAGGATTTCCAAAAGCAAATATAATAATTTCAAAATAATATAAATTACAGTTTTCTAACTTAATAAAAATACTCACACAAATTCATCACATCCCTCACTAAATTTCCATTTTTTTCGTTTTGGCCCAAGCATCAACGCGAGTATCCCAAAACTAGATGGAACTTGACGAGCGGCCATTTTAATAAAATCTTATACATAGTCATGAACGGGCAAACCAGTTCTCAATTCAATAAAAAAAAAAAATTAATTTCCGTCATATTTTCTGAATACATATTTTTTTTACAAACATAAATAAAAAAAATATATAAAAAAAATCCTAACGTAAATAAAAAATAATTTGTAAAGGATAGTAAATAAAAATTAAAAGAATTATTCTATTTACGCCGACCTCATTTGAATTGAAGTTCAGGATACAAACTGCTCACAAGAGCTGTCAAAATGTTTATTTGAAGCAAACATGACAAACAGGTTTCATTCGGCTGTATGGAATTCGAAATGCATCAAAATTTATTGATTGCAAAATGGATTTATTTACATATAGAAAAAAAAATGCCATTAAAAAACGATTTTTTTTTGTACAAATACAAGCAAATAGTATATTAGGATACTCATACTGACGTTTAGCCCTTAAAATACAAGAAAGAAATATCGCAGTCTTAGAATATAGAGACCATTTAGAATTATTTTTTAGTTCTATCAGAAGTCATCTGGGCAGAAACAATATAGCGGCATATAAAAAACTTCTTGTGTGATGTCAGATAAGAGAAGGTGGCATCGGAAACTGCGTTCCTTTGGAAAGTATTACTATTTTGAATGTTCCTGAAAAGAAAATAGTCTCCACAGATCCTGCAGATGATATAAATAATTCAATAGAACGGTTCCAGCTTATAAATGAAGAAGAAGTAATAGATGATAATTTGGTATTAGATCAACAATTCTTAGAAGAGCATTGTTATGTGGCATATCCAGCAAAGTTATCCGAATATGTGCACCATGTAGTTACTTATATTTCTGGATTTGTTGTGCAGAAACTGAATAAGATTTTGAAATGCCCGGAGTGTTTGTCTGCATTACAAGGATGTTATTCAGAACTTACACTTATTGCCTACAAAACCAGGGACAGGCTTCAAATACCGTCTGATAGTGTAACACAGATATGCAAACAAACTGAGAGTAGTTTGCGTTTGAAAATGCATTTTTTAAAAGACGATATTGTTCTTAGAAAAAAAGTATTTTTACAAATATCAATTGAGGTCCAAAAGCACTTCTTGAATAGATCTCTCTTCGACGATCAACAAGAACATATGAAGTGCAGCAGTCATTATAGTCCCTTAATTAAATTAATACTTGAGAAGTACCTTCACACAAGGTACTATTTCATCGCCAAGAAGGCATCTGAAAAAGTTTCACTGCGTCAACACTACAATAAAATGGTCATATTTCGAGGTATGTAAATAGAGGTTCTTGATCCGCATCAGAAATAGGAAAAATCCAACCAAAAAAAGATTTGAAATAAAAAATAGAAATACAAAATACTATACTGGCGGATGGGGACGTGTGAGGGGTTTGCGTGGCGTGTCATTTATATTATACGAATTGTCGGTATACTTATTAAATAGACAAAAGGCCAATGCAAGCTACTCACTATTTTACACCTACCTCCACGTGGTCGTCCCTGGAAACATAACACGATAACGCTTATCTTGTTGTGGCTAAAGGTGTAAGGAAACTTAGTACTCAATTATTTGTTCGAAGTGAAAGATAGAAGTACGAGAAATTTAAATAGTCCAATGCTCATGAATTTCTACTGTATGCATGCAACAGATAACTAGTGCTTGTTTAACTTATATACCTGTAACAATACATAAACTTAAATATTCTGTATAGTATACGCGAACCTTAGCACAAATTTTATAATATAGTACGATTTAATTAATCTAACATATAAGATTTCACCAATATTCGGTACTAGAAATATTTATTCATTCAAATTTCACATATTCCTTGCTATTAATGTTAAAATTAAGTCAAAAATTAATATGAAAATCAAATTAATTTATATTTTGATGCCCCTCTCTATGTTGATTCATATTACACACCTGTACTGAGCTTTCACTACAGCGGCAACAGATACTAACACAACCAGAATTTGACTACACCAAATTTGGCTTATCACACTTCCTGTACTCTCTATATTCTAAGATCGCAGTACGTTGGCGGTTGTTTTGTAAAGTGGACAGCTAACTGACATTTGAAAATATACTGGGAAAATATGACAGTGGGTTTTATTCTAAGATGTTGCCAAAGCTCAGGGAATACCCTATGATGCCGTAGCACAGCCTTGACAGGAAAGGAAGAAGGGGTAGGGAATTGAGGATTATTGGGTTGAGACAAGTAGGTGACGGTGTACATTACGTTTGAATATTTGTGGCTCATAGTTAGGGGGGATAACAGAGGATGGTAAATTGCTCCACATTCGTACTGTTCTACTTATGAAGGACTCGCGGAATTCCACGGTACGGGCGAATTTTACTTCAAGGGCTCAGCCTCACACCCTCAGGTTACAGGTTGTATCGTGCATATAGGGGGAATTTTACTTCAAGGGCTCACCATCACACCCTCAGGTTACAGGTTGTATCGTGCATATAGGGGGAATTTTACAATGAATCAGGGGTTCTTAGATGTTGTATCTGTCGAAAATTTCGATATTACATTAAAATTACAAGTAGGGAAAATGTGCGGCAAAGCAGTAGGAAGATTAGTAGGAAGTTAATTCAAATCGACGATAAGATGCGAGTGCACAGCGAAATTTCAACTTACTCCAATAAATTCAGTTCGTGGAATGCAAAGAACGGCAGTGCGTATATACTTAAGAAGAGTATATAGTTGGAAACATTTGAACGCAGATGCCCTCTCTAGACGTCCATGCCAGGAATGTGCACACTGCGAACAGAGGGAACAACGAGAGCAGGAGCACAAGGTAAACTTGATATCTGTCGAAGCTGCCTTTGACTTGGCCAATGAACAGAATCAAGACCCTATTCTAAAAGTAGTTAAGACATGGATAGAGAAAGGCGAACGACCCACGAGAGAAGAAATAATTGGTGAAAGTCCTCATTTAAAAACTTTCTGGGCTCGATGGGAGTCATTGCGAGTGATAGAGAACGTCTTGTACCTCACCCAATACAGAGAGCAGAACCTACTTCTGAAAGTAGCACCAGCAAGCCATACTCACCAAATCCTCTTGGACCATCACAATAAGCCTGAAGGTGGTCACTTTGGTATTCGAAAAACCTCTGAAAAAATTAAAGAACGCTGGTTTTGGCCTACCTTGCAAAAGGATGTGGAAATATGGTGTGCTAAGTGTACCCTCTGTCATTCAAAAAGAGGCCCTACCAGAAAAACGCGGGGAGAGCTTCAAGTTTATAATGTAGGAGCTCCTTTCGAAAGAGTAGCAATCGATGTACTTGGTCCACTACCAAAGAGTGAAAGAGGTAATAAATATACTTAAGAAGAGTACCAATATTTGCAAGTTTCATACATTTTTCAATGCGGATTTCTGACAAACTATTTGTAGCAAAATAATGATTTATAACTTAAATTAAAGGTAATGAAGTAGTAAATAACGTCGGCAAAAATTAAAAAAGAGTGTTTTGGAATGGAGATATTAGCTCAGAAACTTGTAACAAATGGTAAAAATTGAAGTCTTTTAAATCAAATTCCTATTTTTGTATTTGTAGTGGAGATTTTTATAATTATTTGACTATAAGGGTACTTGGTTTTTCTCCCGACATGTCACCGGCGAGGAATTGCAATATTTATTTGAAAGTTGCTTAAATTCAAAGCATAATAGCATATTTAACAATTATGGGCAAACAAAATTTAAGAGAGTTAATTTTCGTTAATAATTTTCTATTTATGTAACTGCAAATTTTCATTTTTCGTCTTAAATTGTATGGTTTATTCGGATATTAGGTTTCGCTCCTTTGCGGTAGATGTCTCTAATGGGCTCTGTGGTCTAGGTCTAGGCTAATTTTGTATGAATTTTCTCACTTTCAGGACAAAAACGTATGTATAGTAAATCTTATTACATACAGGTTCGCTGGTATCTAAATTGAAGTTTTGCTGAGTACTGACTCCTCTTAAGTACATCCAAAGAACGAATAATTGCAAGAACTCTCAGCGGTTTCAGCTTCCCTCCTGCCTGAGCAAGCGTGAAATATTATGAAAATAAATATGAATATAAATTTATGTAAATAAATTTGTTCAGACCGTCTACAGCCACCAATAATGCAGACGAATTCTGAAGAAATATGGTCGATTTCAATTCTAAGAAAGAAATGGTTTTTGCATATATTGAAAAAAATATTTTTGGTTCGTATCTACGATATATTTAGCCGAGATTAGTTAGTTATTGCGGTTTGTTATGAGCTCTTCCATACAACACTTTCTTAGTATCTTGGTATTTCTTGTCTATGCTTTTAGGGATAAACATAACAAAAAGGTGACAACAGCGCAGCAGTTCAATATAATGATAAGTTTTATGGAGGCACTTCCCCAAATGATTACTGGCGCATTTGTTACGGCTTCCCGTCAATCCTCGTCTGACTTATGGTAAAATTTAAAAGAGGAATTGAATGCAGAGTGGCCACCATCAAGATAGGAAGATGGATGGAAAAATGTGTTCATTTTTTTATTGATTTTTTCATTACCTTATTAGCATGTTCTTAATTATTCGCAGGTGTAGGCCGACTTAAAAAAGAAAAGAAAATGCGAATGGACAAATTGGAGCGCAATAAAACTGGAAATGTAGGAAAAGTAGTGGATTTAAATATTTCAAGAGAGGGTCATTGCTTTGACGGGTATGGTCACTGCGGTTGTTGGTCGTCTATGATATGATTTTGGCATTGAAGAAACTACTACAAATGATGACCGAACCGATAACGTTGGCAAAAATAGCTGTTATATCACTGTGGACCCATTATCGTCAACAACAAAATCAAATGTATTCTTCGCAAGAAAGCGACACAGACCAACAACTTAGTCACAAGTTCTCAAAGAGCTGCAGGAACAAAAGCGGGAGAGTGCAATATTTCAGGCTAATGTCTTGAAATTATTAGACGAGAAAAGCTTAGAATGAAATAAAGTGGCTGAAACAGTTACGTTTGTTTTGCATTTTCATTAAATTACAAAAGTGAGTTCATTAAATTTTGTAATGAATCAAAACTGCATTTTCATCTTCATCATCTTCCAAATCCGAATTCTCTTTCTTTGGATACACTAAGTGCTCATTATTTTGAAAATTTAAATCGTCTGTCTCAATTAATTCTAATTTATAAAATAAACAAATATTTAAAAGAGCACAACACACATTTACAATTTTGATGATTTTTGACGGTTGGTAACGAAGTTTTCTTACAGCTCACCAATTGAATACTCAACGAATGATTTCCTTTCCTGTCACCAAAAAGATGGTCATTTTCAATTGGGGCAATCCACTGATATGTATGTAAATGGACTGACTGATCTCCCGTTTCATGTCAGTTTTGATTTCAGAATATATCCTCTGCCTATACAGCTGATATGCATGTCAGTGTACCACAAAAGCATTTGGGACTATTTGAATTGTTAAATTTTAATTATAAGGCGAAGGAGGGGTGTTTTTACAAGGCTGTTTTGGTTGGAAATACCGCTGAATCGTTAGAGTTCAGTGGGAAAGTATGCTCTCACGGAAAGAGACAGGAACAAGAAAGTAGTGCCATTTGCTTTCATGCATTTCTGGTTCAACGAGCAGTCCATTTATATACATGTCAGTGGGGCAATCATAACAATATGCGTTCCGTCAACGCAACCAATAACTCCTGGAAAATGTGTCTTCATATAAAACTCAGTTTTCACTTCCGATATTTCATCATCTTTGGAATAATTTATCCATTTAGCACATTAAGTCAGTTCTAAGACTTTTGTAATTTCCCGATATAGTTCTGGAAATAACAGATTGATCCATCGCCAATGTTTCGCTGGTATTAACCAGTGGCATAAAAATTTAAAGTCGCAGCCAGTCTTGTTGTAAGAGGAACTAGCAACTTAGCTTTATCCTCAGTGTAGGGTTTCACTTAGGATATACATGCTTCCTTTGATACAGGAAAGGATTCAAGAAATCTAAAAGATGCAACATTAATCATGTTAGTGAAACCACATTGAAATAGGTATATTACTTTTTGCTTGGAATTTCCAAAATGTTGTATCGGAGCCGCAAGAAACGTCACTCGTCTCGGTAATTTATAATTACTTCATGCTCTTTTTCGTTGACTTAGCAAAGCACTTGAAAATATATCCATTTTATTACCTTTGTTGATTTAATTTTTAATTTATGCTGGCACCTGAGACTGTCAAAATTTCCCAAAATGTTATTTACATATTCGAAAACACTTGTCGAACGAAAATGGTACAACATACAGCCATAGGAAATTTTCGATGGGATAGTCGACAGCCACATCTTGCCCCAAGCTAGAGATTTTGTCAGAGCAATAACCACAGAAGTAGCGACAAACAGAGGTAATTGAACTTCTTTAAAAATTGAATGAAAGTATTTTGAGTAAAAGAAAAGTCAATTAAAGAAATTAAAATGAAAATTCCAGATCGAGTTGACTCCTTTCCACCTTTTTATAGCAATTGGAGAATAATATTTTAAAATGGCTTCTAGCTTCCACACAAATATTGTTATGCTCCGTTTCCACAGTATAAGAATGGTCTGCTGACTAGCTATGGCTAAAGGGTTGGGTGGTAAACTATGTCGATGTATCTCCTGTGGAGGACGCCACGTGATTTGTTTGAGTCCACGAACTCTGTACAAATTTGTTATAGAAAATGACTGAATACTTAATGTAAATTTTACCTAGCATACAAGGCAGCACATTAATTTAATGATATCAATAATGGAAAAACATTCTATAAAAAATTAGATATCAAATATGTAAATTTTCAAAATGGCACACGGTAGTACTTATCTTTTCTTATACTCCAATGTAGCTTCTATTAATTCGCTTTCTTTTTATTCTCTGTTTTTAGGCCGGCGAAATTTTCCTCCCTTCTTCTCCTCTTTCTTTTTAATACTTCTTTAACTCCTCGTTCAAATTTGATTTTTTTTTCAACTTTAAACTTAAAACTTTTCTTGATGCTTTTCTGTCACACTATGTAGTTATTGCTCGGATTTTCTATCAAAAACTGGTCCCTTCACCTACCAAGGCCGTCGGCTTTATCAGAAATAGCCCCCTATTTTGGAAGTTTTTCAATATTTTTCCAAAATACCTCCCAATCGGTACTGACCGTTTGGAATCGGTTTAATTTTTTTTTAATAATATTATGTTTTTGTTTTTTTGAAAATAATTGGGAGATATATATATTTGAATATCCTATTAAAATTCGTTTTCGTTGGATAATCATCGATTAAAGTTTTGTTTTGAAAGCCCCTTTTCTATTATTTTAAATTTCTTGAAAGTAAATTTTATTCAAAATTATTCACCGACGTTTGGCTTGGGCTAGGAGCATTATTTATATTCGGGCTATAAAGTTTCGGTCGTACAACGAAGTTTTTATTGTGCGAGATTAGGAACATAATTTTGAGATAATCTGGAAGAGAATCTAGACCGGGTAAATTTAAAATTGATTTTCTCAGCAATTATAACGCGCAGAATAAATAAATACTGCCTGACTATAATATTTTCTTTCTTTTCCGCAGATTTCGTGTGCAGCTTTATTTGTTTCACACCATCTTGCCATTAAATACATATGTGAGTTTATATTATATTATTAATAAAAATTCGGAACCTAAATCTAATAAATATACTACTAAATTCATGATTCTAAATCTAACTAAATCTAATCTTATCCAATTACAGCTACCTACTTATCGCATCCAGTATGGTATCCAGGAACAAAGGACAATTCTAGTGACTGCAGCTCATAATGAAGATATGTAGGTATGCTGTGTGTTGTATATTATGTTACGTTTATGTTAAGGCATAACGTATGGATCATGTGTGCATAATTTCTGTTTTCTATTTGTAGCATTATAATTTATTTTATGTTTCCAGGCTGATTAGTTAACATCCATGTTTACGAGATCCCGAATCGACCTGGCCGGTCTTTCAGATAGTTGAAACCAATGCCGTAGATCTCTCCAAGTGGAATTTAAGTAAGTGCCACCGATATTCTATTTCTGCAATATAAAAAAAGAAATTCTTTTACGGCATCATTCCAGTTGAGAATGAGGAAGACACGCTGGACAAAACGGACGCAAATCATATAACCAATATTCCATTTCCAGGTTCAGGCATCAGGCGAGGCGTAACAACATGGCTGATTTTAAATGTGTGCCTTATTTACAACTAACCACGCGTTTTTCTTGACATTAACTCCAAAAATCCTTCTCCAAGCGATTTTGATTAGCTTTTGATATTTTAATCATAATTTCAACTGCAAAATCCTTCAAAAATTTACTTACTTTTCAAATTTGCCATAAAATTGTCATTACGCCTGGAAGTAGGCACCTTATCGTTTGTGGAATCAAAAATTTCCATTTTGATTTAGAGATTTTGTTCTGTCCTGCTTCCACGTTTTATCTTTTTCCCCGCTCGTTCCTTCGCATGTAAATAATTAAAATTTATTTATCCGTGATTTAATTGACGAATTAATTTTTTCCATCCATTTGTTGTGGAAAAACTTATAAGAAAAGTGGTTTGAGTCGTCGGAATGTCAGTTTATAATCGCAACTTAAATTCAAGTGTATGACAGTTACGTTTTTATACCCTAGATGAAATCATAGGGGTATACTAAGTTTGTCATTCCGTTTGTAACACCTGGAAATAATGATGGTAGAGCAAAATGGATTGGATAACCATTCATAATATTAAAAGTTATTTCGATTTTTGCATGTCCGTCCGTCCGTCTGTCCGTCCGTCCGTCTGTCTGTCCGTCCGTCCGTCTGTCTGTCCGTCCGTCCGTCTGTCTGTCCGTATGTGCGCACGATAACTCGAGAATGCGTATACTTAAAGAGCTAAAATCTCTTGGTGTTGCCATATAAAAATTTCGGTTTTTTACGTATACTTTGAAAACAATCAGTCCAAGACATTTTTATTGTACTAAGAACTTCTGCAGAATACGAAATCCTATAAAATTGGTTATTACCATTTTTTCTGTGCGACAAACTGTTCTAGAAATATATGCGAAAAACAACTTCAAAATCAATATTTGAATAGATCGGTGACCATACGAAATTTAATACGGGCATTCATCTAGGGTATCATAAGAATTGGTCTTAGACCAATTCTAGCTTTTTTACTTGTTAAAAGCGGTTTTGTCCGCGCTAAGCCAAATTTTGTATGAAAATTTAGCAAGGTAAAAGATATTGACGAAAATTTATCCTGAATTTTAGCGAGAGCGGCACTAAGGTCAACGCACTAAATTTGGCTCTTGGGTTTTGATTAAAGATGGCGTGATTTTATCCGCCAGGGCCGTTCTTTAGCGCGCTAAAAATATTTATTGTCAGAGTTCTGAGATTTTAAAAATTTATTGACCAAATTTTTGTTGTTAACGTGGTTTTGTACGTCTTTGCTGTAAGTACGGATGAATTGGATTTCTTTTCGTGGGCGTATTTTCAATATCATTTTTTATTGTATACATATGCATAATATTTTAATATTTCTAAATAATTTAAACTACCTTTTTTTTTTAAACATATGTAAAAAAAATTGCAAAAGTTTTTCGACTTCTTGTTTTTAATATATCTTTTCTCTGAATCTCCGCAGCCATATTTTAGCTGCTAAAGAACGTTCCGATATTGGCGACCCACTAAAATTTAATTTAGCGCGGACCTTAGTATTAGGCTTTAAAAGTTAAAATTTGATTATAAAGTAATGATCCTTGGAAACACCTCTGCAACTATTTTCTGGCGGAAAGTGATGGGTGCCGGCCAGAATTATAATTTATGTAATGTCCCAGTTAAGTATCTAATCTCTGTCTTTTCAGGAAATATTCTTGGATTTTGTTATCTTGGAGTGCCTGGTAAAGTTGCTATGGCCACCCCATACGAATAAAATTAAATTAAATAATTAATCAGGTAAGTTTCACTTATATTTATGTGCTGAATGGTTGGGGCTTATCGCGAATTTTGATTTACTGCATGTTGTTGGTGTTGTTTTCTTGTTTACGTTTGTTTTGTTCTGCATGAACAGGTATCACTTTATGCATCAACTGACCCATTTTTTCCTAATTACTTCGTATTTATGTAATTGTTTCCTGTTTTAGAATATTAGGTCAATAGTTGAAATTCAGGCACTTCGCACTTCCAGTGACTGCTGAGGGCGAAATCTTCTGCCTGGGGACTGGATCAGGCTCTAGACGTAGACGTAAATATTTGTTGTTCTTGATGTTGTATTATTGACTTTATTCTCTTTTTAGGGTTTCATACCCAATGGGTGTCAACGGGACCCTATTACTAAGTTTGCACTGTCCGTCCGTTCGCCCGTCTGTCTGTCAGTGGGCGGTATCTCATGAACCGTAATAGGTAGACAGTTGAAATTTTCACAGTATTTCTATTACCGCCATAACAATAAATAATGAAAATGAAATAAAGTTCAAAAATTAAAGGGGTCCCTATTGAATAAACTTTTGTTTTTGCTCGATATAAAAAGTACATAGTGCTAAATCTTGTACGATGGTACAGAGCCCTTAGTATGCGAGGCCGACTCGCAATTGGTCGGAATTTTTTCTTCTTCTTTCTTTCAGGTTTTGATGTGCTCCAGTTGAAGGCTAAGCCTTATAATGAAGTTATTTCAATTTCATCATTCTGGACATTTTCACAAATTTCCATTACCTATAGCTCAATTATATTATAAGATCAATTTAAGAATTGTAGCAAAGTGGCATAGCTGCGACACCAGTCATACGCAGTGTATACATAATGCAATTACAGATTCAGCTATTCGCTCATTTTCATCTACCCTTAAGATAAACTGAGCATATACACGATGTTTCCCCCTAGGACGTCAATAAAGCAGGAGGTAATAGTACTTATTTAGATAAATTAAAAGTTGTATGGCAGGGGGGCCTATATCAACCGTTTAGGACTTACAGGGTAATTAAAATAAAAATAAAATTTTCACAAAACATTGTGTATCTTAAAAAATACAAAGTACATGGTCGCAGTTATGCGGAGTTTTGGGGGTCTAAAACAAAACGGATTTTTTTACTTTGACCTCTATTTTTTTTTTTGCAAAATGGTCGCTAACATAACTATTTTTTATAAATACTATAAACTGCAGACTCTCCTCTTTAATTTGAGCTAATAACTGCAGATAGCACATAGGATGTAATAAGCCAAATTAAAGAAGAGAGCCTACAGTTTTGTAAAAAAAAAGTTATGTTAACTATCTATTTATAAAAAAAAAAAAAAAAAATGTCAGAATAAAAAAAGTACGAAAGTCCGACATTTTTAAGATAACCATAATTCTGAAGTAGAGAGGGGTACTGGGCTTAAGCAGTCCTTAGAAAGGCCATAAGGTTCTCCATATAATGAGCTCTTAAGTGTGATCATACGCTCTGTAGTTCTTAAGATAAAGGGTGATTTGTGAAGAACTATCTTTTTTTTTCAAATCACCCTGTAACTCTTAAACGGTTGATATGCCGCCACCCTGCCATACAATTTATGGTTTGTCTAGATGCGACAATCACCTCCTGCTCTATTGACTTCTCAAGAAGAAACACACTGTATATGTAAACTGTGGCGTATTCTAACTCTCACTTAATATCATCAAAAATCGAAAATTAATTAATTCTTTCTTAAGATTAATTCTTGGCTGTACCTAATACAAGATAACAGTATTGATACACGTCGAGTTTTTTTTCTTCTTCTATAAAATAATTAAATTGTATTCTGCACTCCTCTGCCCTTGCCTGTTCGTGTTTTCTGGGAAAAAAAACCCAAATAGTAATCTGTTCATGAATCGCCAACATTTCTATAGAAAAGCGAAATGAATGAAATTTGTGATAAAGATACTTCAAACAGCATCCCGCACACCTGTATCAAAATCAATGTAAATCTGTTCTTAGGGAAATTATTGAAGCAAATACATAACCAAACAAAGAATAAGCCTAATCTGCATTTACCACCATTTTACCAAGAAAAAGGTATTTTTATCGTTCTTACATTATCTCTTCATCACTTCATCGTATTGTTTACACTTGACGTAATCCTGGATAAGGGGAGAATGACTAGACATTTTGTAATACCTCTCGAGTCCTGGATAGGTATACTCCGGGCAACATCTCGTGATATTTTCTTTGGTTTATTTACTTCCAATTCATCGCATGTTTCCTCCTACAGTCCTACTTTTTTGTGCTGCTTTATCACTGAAGTGGAACTAATAAGACAAATAAGCTATAAACACCCATTGGACAATTATTGGAGTGGGATGCAAAAAAGAACTTTTATTCCTGCCTGATAAAAGCGTTGTTCCAAGAAAATTTCCAGTTTATGAAGAATAGATCATGCAAGAGTATCGAAAGTATTCTGTTAGCAAAAAATGTTCAAGTTAAAGAGCTTTCCATTCCCTTTAATAGATGGTCAAGAATGTTGAGGTGGTTTGATACTCGTCGATAGTTTGCTATGATTCTTCCGTTTTGTTGAATCAATAATCTTGATTCGATAGAAAACTTTATTTTTCCTTTTTCCTCCAAGTTATGGTCAAGAAAAATACAACAGTATTTCTGTAATTTTGCATTGCGACCTCACTGCAACCTGAACTCAAGGTTCATAGTTTTTTTTTGTATTTCACAAAAAGAACATCACCACCTTATCTGAGTATGGAAGGTAAGCTAGAAGAACTACTACCACAGGTTTTGTGACCCATGAATATAGAAATTTTGGCTTGATGATTTTCTACTCAACTTATGAGCGCTTCAAAAAACTGACCACTACGTTTTATGTCTGCAAGAAAACTTTTGGGAAAAGACTACCACGCATCGTGCATAGAATTTAGGTATAGCACTATTTTAATGTTGGTATGGTGGAATGCTCTACAGAGAGCAACTCATCTGAATAGTCTTTTCAAAATGCAGTATTACAGGAGCTCTTCAAATAGCATCAGCAACAGCAATGGAGATTATACTCCGCTTCTTGACCTTTCAAATTCAAGGTAAATCTATATCTCCAAAGAGTGCACTGAGACTAAAAGAGTCAGACTGCTGGATAATCACAGAATTTGGTTCCAGCAGAATACTAAAGAACTGTTGGAGAAAGGTTTCTGAACAAGCATATATTACTAGTAGAGAAGAGTAGAAAAATAGTCCGGAGGCAAATGACTCTGATATATGCGTTTTTACAGATGCTTCAAGATTGAATGTGATAGTGGGAGCCGGGATGTACTCAGTATCCCTTTAAATAAAAAAATCGTACCCCGCACCACTGTAGTATCTTCTGAGCAGAAATTCTAGCTATAAGTAACGTGATTGAGATATCAGAATTTATGTAGACAGCCAAGCTGTAATCAAAACTCTGGGTTCGAACACCAGTACATCACGCGTAGTCCAATGATGTCGTAGTGAACTCAGGAAACTTTGTGCTAAATACAGATTTATTCTATTATGGGTGCCTGGCCACAATTATACATATATTACGAAATAAGGGAGCTGATGCTCTGTTCAGGCCCCTGGAATCAGTGAATTATACTCTAGATGTAAAGGCCTGTAAGCAGCCTATTCCCAGATGAGGGGAACTGCGCAATTTCTATATAGCTATGGCGCAAAATATATCATACGAAGATAGAAGCTCCAGTAAGGAGGAGGAGCTCTAGTAAACAGAAGGAGCTCTAGTAAGAAGGTGCAAAATACATGTATTTTTTATTTATTTAAAAGCAGGGGACGAGAGATCCCAAGCACGGAGCCCACACCGGCCCATTGTGCTGTCACCTTAAACTTCCTGTCGTCTTTATGAAGCGCATCAGGTCTTGATGAGAAAGGTTTTTCAACCCTACAAACAGGAGGGCAGAACTTAGATTATCCAGCCTGTTCCGAACGTAGGCCGTACAAGCACACCAAAAGTGTTCGTTTGCCTACAGTTCTCCTTCCAGGCAGGACAGACATTCAGGGCTGTCAAAATCTCCCATTCTTGTTAGATGAGTATGAGGCGAGCTGTGACCGCCAAACCCACTTCTACATTGCTTCTTTCCGAGCCTCATGCGAAAATTAGAGATATTCCTATTGGGCCTATCAAGAAACAGTTTTGTGCAGTTGCAAATACTCAGATTCGACTACGTGGAGTATGTACAGGATTTATTGATCCTACAAAATGATGATTGGTTAGTTAAAAATACTGACTGACAATATTATGAGTTTAATGGCTTTAAAGAACCGTTATCCTTACCTTAAAATACCTTATACTTTCTTTTTTAGGACTTTTGGAAAATTCCCTAGTTACATCCCATTCTTTTCCTGTTGATTTCATAAGTTTCCCGGGATAAATTTTCAGTATGTACTAAGGACTTTATTTTTGGAAGTTAGTAAAAATTTCCTATAACTTATTCCCTGGCATATCCCCCAACTACTATAGATGGGAACATTTGCAAAACCTTAATTCGAACGAAATATTCTCAGCATTTTACAGACATCTACAACAGAATACTTTGGGACAATTTGGTACAAACATAGGAAAGTCATTTTTCGTCCGTTCAGAAGCTTTTAAAATATGAATTTATTTCTATATGTTCTATGGTTCTCATGGTTCTTTAGTGAAAGTGCTAATTTGTTGCTTGCCGTATTTCAGATTGTTGTTTTTGGGACATCAAAGACATAACAACAAAATATGTATTGAAAGAGGCCATGGGGAGCATGCATTGTTTAAGCAAGCTATATCTGCCCAATTATATTGTCGATTTTTTTAGCAGTTGCTGAATTGGAATTATAGAAACGACTACAGGTCATCCTAGCTCCATTGGTCTCAATTTGTTTTAAAATTGCATTAATTTTGAAGCAAATGGTTGTTTTTTTCTTTGTTTGTGTAAAAATACCCAGGCATAAAAAAGATGTCTACAATACCAAAAAATCCCAAATAACATTTTAAGATATTCTCACGAACACCCCAAATACAAATTAGGATATCTTAAGACGTCATACGTATAATTGTAGAGTGAATTGAACATAATTGACGGTTTTAACTGTGCTTAAGTACAACCACAGGAAATCCTGTAGGAACTGGAGTGGGTCTACCAGGGGCATCTAACCCGTGGACATTTGGCACTCCCAGGGATGCCCTAAGTTGTTAATTTGGACTGAACGGGAGGACACATTTGTGCTGTGTGGCGGATGTTAGCAATATAAAGGTTTTCGAGTTTGACATTTTTTAAAACCGTAGTGAGATATAACGATTTTCAAAAATTAATTTTCGGATTTCAAAATAATATCAATTTATAATGAGATCAAATTTTTCTAACATAATTAAAATATCCAAATATATTCATCACATCCCTCGCTATAATGTAACACTGTTCTCGTTTTGATTCAAAGGTCAACAACATTCCATTACGTGATGGACGTTCTGGGATTAAACGGAATACCATTTAAAAACTATTATAGATCACGAACAGGTAAAGCAGTTTGGTAATTAAATAAAGAAAGATTCTTCATAGATTTTGTATAAATACACAAAAAATCAAACTAAAAACTAAAGTAAGAAAAAAATTATTTATGCCCAAGTCATTTGAACTGAAGTTCGTCAAGAATACAGCCTACTCATAAGAGCTGTCGAAATGTTTGTATGAAATAAACATGACATCACAGGTTGCATTCGGTTGTATGGAGCCCAAAATGCATCAGGTTCATTCTGAAATTTTTTTCGGAATTAATATGGATTTATTTAGGTACAGAAAAAAGCTGCCATTAAATAACGAAATTTTTATGTTTTTGTAAAAACATAAGAGAATGTTTTCGGAACTCATTCATTTTAAGATTGTTTTCTCTCTCTCTCTCTTTTTAGCTCCCTCTCTCTCTCATACTCTCTCTCCCTCTTTCTCTATCACTCTCGCTTATTGCAGGTGCTGATACGAATAAAAATGACTTCGTATTCAAAAAAACTATGCAAAATCCTGCAACATGATGTTTTTGTTGTTATTATTTTTACATTATTTTTTTTATGTTTTTAAATGCAAATTTTCCGATTTTCTATAAATTTTGCATGGGCACATATTGCACTTTTCGTTTCAGGTTGTAGATCTGAATTCGAGGTTGTCCTATTTGCTGGACTCATTCTTGAAGAAGTTGACCAATTAAATTTAACTAAATTTACTATTCCGCTAGTGTTTCTTTTAGAGTTTTTCTTCCAAATTGATGTATTACTTAAGGCTTAGTAACTAATGCTTACTTTTGCTTTGCCACTGTCCATCGCTGAATATGTGCTTACACATATTTTGTATTTCTAGCGACTACCAGTTGGCGCAGTTATCAGGGTAATTGCAATTACCCAGAAATTTTTAAGGATATAAAATACCCCGAAATTACTCGCTTGTTTTTTGGGGTATTTGTCAGAATACTTGGGATATTTGTTGATACACACGGAGTAAAAGCAGGCTAATTTAATTACGCAGTTAAATTTACCCCATGCATATGATGCTTATGATACACATGGGGTAAATTTATCCCGTTAATTAAATTAGCCTACTTTTACTTCATATGTATCACCAAATACCCCGAGTATTTTGACAAATACCCCAAAAAACAAGCGAGTAATTTCGGGGTATTCTATATCCTCAAAAATTGCTGGGTAATTGCAATTACTCTGATAACAGCGCCAACTGGTAGTCGCTAGAAATATAAAATTTGTGTAAGCACATATTCAGCGATAGCCAGAGCAAAGTCAAAACCAAAGTGGAATTGAGAAGTGACAATTCGAAAATTTTTATCTGCATCGCCTGCTGACGTTTCGTTTGAATTAATGGAATTATCCATACTAAACGTCAAGCATGCGCATTACCATTCAAATTACCCCGATTTGTGTGTATCAGGGTTCTCCAATTAACTAGGTAATTCAATTACCCTGAAGCAAACACCCAGCTAAATTTACCCTTGTGTATCATAAGCATTACAGGTATAATGTAGATAAAATTATTTTTTTCTTTTGTAAAAATTGTTTAGTCAGCTTTAGTTTTTCCAAATTATTCAGAGGCAAGCAACATTAATCAAAGTATGGAGGAAGGATAAAGGCTATCTCTTTATTTTTCTACTATGTACTAAGAAATTATGTATCATCTGATATTATCATGTCTACATCAACTTTAGTTTCATTTTAAAATAAATTTATCTCAGATTTATATATCTGTGGTGATAGTAGTATGTTTTATCAATAGCAAAATGATTTCTTTTTCGGAACATGAAGATTAGATTAGATTTAGTGGATTAAATGGGGCAAGTGGCACTGCAGAAATTCATTGGCTTATTGTGTACCGCTTTCTTTATAGTTCATCCAAAAATCCCACGCTTCCTAAGAGAAGCAGTATATTTTTGGATGAAATTTCCTCCAAGTCGGTAGGCTTTAAGAGATAGGTATCAACCTTCGGAACATGAAACTGAACTCATATCTTTTCGAAATCCGAAGTGCCTACAAAAACTGGATGAAATATATTTCTTGAAGTGTCTTGTTGCGCATTTTTTCCTGGTACCTCCTCATTCACTCAAAAATCACTCCATCTTACTTAAACATACGTTTGAAAAATTTTTGTTTGTCGAAGGGAGTATAGCTAAACAAATATTCATAAGTCCTTTCAAGAATATCACAGGTTACAAAGAATACATTTCCTCCTACTTATTTTATTGTCAAATGCTTCAGTACTCATCGAGCCTTAAAGTTGAAATCTTGAAGAAATTTTCATACAAATTTATTGTGGTACATTCCGAGAATTCATTTCAAGGTTATTGTATTTGACCATCATGTTTAAGATAATATTGTCAAAAAACGAAGTGAATTATTCTACTGGATCATCAATTAACTATATTTGGGAGAACGTATTACTTTTTTAAAGGACCCTTAAAACCTGTACGACTTACATACAAGCAAATAGAAATTAAATTCTTTGAGTACTATTGCTACTAAAAAGTGGGCTTGGCTGACACTTGATCCAGCCGATTCTGTCAGGATGCGCATGAAACCTAAGAAAACCTGCTTGGCAATTGCAAAGTATTGACCATCTCCACCTTAACCATGCTTTTCCTTCAGCAAATTACGTCTAGAGTTTTAATTCCAGAACGGTTCTGGACTTTATTAACAGTTTAAACCTAGAAATGGAGTAAATTGAATGGCGACTCACAATAGATCTTTCAGGTCGCACTGAATACGAGGCTAACGGTTGCACACCCCTCCACAAGTCTAATCAGCTCTAATTGCTATTGAAAAACATAATATCTAGCATTCGATTATTTTATGTTATTTTAGCAATATTAAACAATGTAATATGGGGGGGGGGGGGAGAATTTAAATTATGCCTTTAATAAAACTTTTGAATATTTACCTATTAGTATAAAGGCTTCAATGGGCCTTCCTGATTTGTTTGCAATATACAAATCCATGTATTACCTTTTGAGTAGTGTTAACTTATATTTATTAGACCACATATCATATAACAAAACCTTAGAGTTTCATTAATTCCAGAATTTCCTCCTCGGGGCGAGCGTATCATTTATCAGATAGTTTTAAATTCAGTTAACTTTAGGTCCTCATAGTTGGTGTGTTTAAATGTAATTAGGCAGCTGTAATCCTTATAATTCGATTCTAGCAACCCTGAAAAGCTGCAATTCAATAATTGTGAAGGTGGTGTGAAATTAATAACTAATTTTAATTAATAACTGCACGAGTTGAAATTGAGTATGTAGCCCATTCATTTTCTTTTATATATATTTTTTTCAGCTGGAGAAATCTTTACTTTTTACTACTTTCATATAATTTCAAGACTACTACTAACTATAAATGTGTAAATCTGCGCAATCCGTTAACATTCAGACATTGAATTGATTTTCACTTATAAAAGGAGCAAGACAAAAAAAAAGAATAAACAATAAAATAGTGAAAAATGACATCGGCAAAAATGCACAGATGTATTTCAACACTAACTCTAAACAAAAAAAAAAGTCCTTGAAATAGCATGGCGAATAAAGGAAAGCCAAATAATATAAAAAGTCTGCCATAAAAACGTAGATTGGATAGAGGAAATCATTAAAAGTTTTTGTGGGAACAAATGGATTTTTGCAATAATTAGTTTGTGAAACAAAGACATCAATTATGTGGTAGAAGAAGTATCTACTTTGATTTCCAGTATGGACTGTGAAGCTCAATAGAAAAATTAAGAAACACAAAAACGTCTTAAGATTTGCAATACCAACGTATTAGCAGCGGATGGTTTGTCGATAAAAACAAAATAAAAAATTGACATCCGCAAAATTTCTAGCAAATTCATGAATATGTCGAAGGCCTTAGTACCATTTTGTATTTTTGCATGCAAACACGGAAGATCAGATAAAGTTGTATTGCAATGGCGCACAACCGAACTATAATGTCTCCGAATAGTTTTTCAAAGATCTAATGATCATCAGTGAGTGAGATTTAGAGAATTTAGAACGATTTATAGTATACAGAACACAAAGTAAGTCACACAAAAATTTTTGCTCTAATTACAGCAAAGATGTATATTGTTGTTGTTGTTGTTGTTATTGTCTTCACTTAGTTTTACTTAAGAGGAATACTCTCCTCCGACTTAAATATTTAAAGATTTATGGTCAGATCTACTCAGGCATTCAATAACTAACAATCAAGGCCACAAATCAGACAAGCATGGGAATACTAATTATTAAAAATTATTGGGAGACTGGTCTGTGGCCTTCCATACTAAATATAGTAATTTTATGGCTCATGACTGTATTCAGAAGCTCAGTATCATTTTTAACCTTCGCTTTTCTTACAAACTTTATTATACACATTATTACTCCACCACAATCGGCAATTAGGGGAAAGCATTGCTGTATTTAATATACGTGAAAACATCGATGGATTTAGTTTTCGAGGAGTTGGTTTCGGAGTCCGATGTACCCCTAAGTGCACACACCCCCTGAAATGACACCTTTCGAATCTATTGACAATAAAAAAATTGCGTAAAATCACTAATATCTAGAAAACCATTGCCCGTAGATGATTTCTGATGAAATTTTTGTCCCCACCCTAAGTGCATTTTAAAACAGTATTAAGGAAATGTAAGTTCTTGTAAGCACTCGAAATTACTCATTGGTTATTCCTAACTTAATTGGCAATTTCATTTCTTTGCGACTATGACTGATAAGCATATGTCTGGGTGTGCTTGAATGGTTTAATGAGGGAATTTTTAATAGTAGATATATTTTTACATTTCTTAAAGCAATTTGTAATATTGCCGCCTAATAAATTATTCTGTTTATGATCAGTAGAATATCGGAAAAAGTTTTGAAGTAATGATTGTCACCTACATAAACAACCTAATTAGCAACTCTTAATAAGAATAACAATCGATGCGATCGTACGCTAATGTGCGATTCCGTAGGTACTCTGTGTTAACGAGAATTAAAAATTAAAAACGAACGCAATGTTTAGTTCTTTTTTTTTATTTTTGCTTAGACAGAATTTGCCACTCTTATAAATATACATCATGAAAAATATCTAATCATAAAAGTTAAAATAAACAGAACATTAAATTCGTATAACAAAATACATACATAATTCATTTAACCCTAGAATCTAGACCACACTTGGACCCTTTAGTTGATATACCAAAGGTAGAAATGTAACCCCTTCTTATTGAGAACAGAATGTGTTGAATAGGCGTGTGGTGTGAGATTTAATACAGGAAATAATGACTTAGGAAAACAGCGGTCTTAATGAAGAAATAACTAACGACTCACTAGTCTATAATTATTCATTATAAACTGCAGATACACAGCCATTTCTTTAATTAAGTTGTACTGTCAAACTGGTTTTGATATAAGGTACCTGTGACAAATAAAGCCCACCTAATTTGAAAATGTATTTGGTGATGTAGAACTATAAAAACAAGTTTTGCGTGAAGTGTATTTATTTATACAATTAAAAATTAATACACTACCACAGTATAATAAGGCCCAAAGCAAAAATTAACTTTTTCAAAATCTTAATCAGCGGAATGATTTCCTTTAAACTTGCTAAAATTAAGTAAATTGACAAAATTTAGTTATTTTTAATAATTTCGAATAAAAATAAAAATGGGCCTTTTTGCACGCCAGGAGGATAATAAGGCCCCAACAGCTCTAGTTATAATTTTTTTTAACGTACAACAGAGTAAATTCGAACGTCTTCATTCTTTGGAACAAAAATAATGTCACAATCATAATCCTATATGGAAATATTGGTTTAATTGAGATTTTAGGTTAGGTGGGGTAATAAGGCCTACGGTCTATTCTAGTGGGCCTTATTAGACATATGAACAGATTTTACAAAATCGCTTATTCATCAAATAAATACAATGGTGGGCGAAAATAAACACCGACATCATAAACTACATTACCTAACGTTCAAACTAAACAAGTTACTAAAATTATAATTCCTCTCGCTGACTTACCGTTCGCTACTGGCAAGATGAGGGCGCAAGCTGGCGGACGCCACCCCGACGGCGATCGTATCGAGTTAATGCATGTGCGCGTAAAGTATGAGGTTGGTATGATTCATTTTAGTAGGAATTTTTAAATGTGGGCCTTATTACCCTCCGAGATATATTTGCCGCAAGTACCTTACTTATGACATTAAAGGCGTGATATGGATTGAATAAATCCGATAAACTTCTTATTTTATTTTTATTTTATTCAATTTAACGATTTTGAAATGAAAATAAAAATTTTAATAAAAAAAAAATGTTGACATAATATTTTGTGGAGAGGTATATAGAACACAAGCTATTCTCATTAAAATTTTGGCACATGCTCTGTGACGTAATTTCGTGACTAATGCCCAATACAGCACAAAATTACTCAGGGACATCCCATTCTTGTCCCACAGATCCCATAGCTTTCCCGGGATAAACAGAAGGTATTCAGTATGTACTTAGGACCTTATTTCTAGGAGTTATTAGAAATTACCCATAAGTCATTCCCTGGGATATCGCAAAACTACTCACTATGGGAACATTCTCAGTATTTTCCAGACAAATATATACGCGATGTGCAGGACAATTGTAGGACAACCTTGGGGAATACATTTTTTCCCATTCCAGAATTTATTTCGGTATCTTCTCTGATTCTCTTCTTTCGCGTGGCTCTCTGGTGGAAGCAGTAATTTGTTGTATGGTGTGCTTCCGGTATGTATGAAAAGAAGCTATATGAGAACTGCGTTGTTTAAGTAAGCTACAAGCGTGAAGCTATATTAGAATTCTATTCGCTTCTGCAATTTCTTCATGCTTTGGCAAAGTTTTTTAATTGTACATGTCAGAACTTGACGTGATTTTTTAGTAATTTTGTTATAGGAATTTAATTTGCCTGTGTTAAAAATATTGGTTTTATGTTTTGTAGAAGTGCATACACCTTTGACATATACTTCCAAGCGATTACTTTTTTTTTTGTCAAAATTCCTACCCATAAAAAAAGTTCTATAATCCCAGAAAATCTCAAACAACACGAGGGAGTATCTGGCCCTCGTACTGCTAACAAGCTAGGAGATCCGTAAGACCTCCTAGGTACGCTTACAGTGGTAATTTCACATTACTGAATGCGTTAATTATGCCTAAGCACAACCACAGGATATTCTGTGGGAAAGGCATGGAATCTACCAGGGACATCCATACCCCGGATATTCGTTACTCCCAGGGATGTCCTAAGTTTTTAACTGAGAACGGCCGGGATTTCACACGGACAATATAAATATCCTAACAGGATTTCCCAGTAACATACCACCGACACATTTGTGATATATGGGGTATATACAGAGAGAGCGCAGAGAATATTATCTTCTCTGTACAGTGCTTTCCTATACATTTTCCGGATATTTCGTCAGTAATGGCGGAACGTAAGTCGTAATGGGAATATCTTGTATTCTATATACTTTAATTTTGTGTTTTTGAATTTCTTCTTCTTATTTTTCAAATTGGCAGATGTATAACTGAGCTTCAGAATTATATTATAAACCACATCTAGCACACTTTTCCTCATTATAGCTATAATGAAGGAAAAAAACACTTCATTAGTGTACTTCATTATGATCTGACTATCGATCCATAATGACGTATACTATGTAACACAAGCCATTCTAATGAACAGTTAGAGATCGTGCTGTATGTCCAGGGTTTATGATAGCAAAAGAAGAGTATTTATGTTTATTTTACTATCGGGATCCTGGCAATATATCCACTTACAGTCTCTCCCTCTGCTGTATTCGCAACATTTATTACCGATAGCTTTCTTTGGTTGAATGTAAAATTAAATTCCACCACGACACTGAGCTTTATTCCGGTAGTAGCCTAGTAGCCCTTTATTATTTAAAACTCAAATCGCAAATAACATAACTGTACTAGGAATAGAACCCGAGATGATTTTCATACCAGAACGTACGTATACACGCTAGCAGGTTTCTTGCACCGGGTTGTAGTGAGCTAGTATTTACGCTACCTATACGACTACCTATATAAAGCAATAGAGAACTAGGAAATAAAAACAACTAAAACATCTTGAACCCTAATAATATTGTTACGCGCAACAAAGTGACACAAGCGACATCTGTCGGAAATAGAAAAAACTTTAGGTTAGTGACATCTTAGTAAACTTTGGGTTTAGAGAACAGAATTTACGGGAAGGTTCTGGAATAAATTGTAGACTATAAATAAGGCGCTTCTCACATCCAGGGAGCGAGTCTTATTTCAGACAGTGAAGTGAACGAAGTAAGCTATTTGGATTGCGATAATTAGAAGTACAGTACTAGCGAAAACTATAAAGAGTTGATTTGATAATTAGTTGTAAATGCTATAAAAGTAGTAAGTGAAGTTAAATAAAAGAAGAACTTCTTAATGATATCTGAAATAGTTGCTTTAAATAACGAACCAACACCACGATCGTAACAATATTCTCTGAAAATGATTCCTACATCTCATTCGAGTTCAGCCGATAGTCTGAAAACGAAAATATTTATGAAGACTCAAGATCATTTTTGTTTGTTTCTTAGTTCCCTAGTCTTTTAGACAGTCGAAGCAAGGAATATAGTATACAAAGTATTCTCATTAAAATATTTTTTTGATGTGTTGTGACATAATTACATTTTTATGGGGAAAAATATAGAGAGAGTATTGCGTTCTCTGTACTGTACTTTCCTATACATTTAACGATATTTCGTCACCTAATGGTCGAACGTAGTTCCTAATGGGAATACCTTGTGTTCTGTATATCTTGCAGTTGAAGTTTGTATGAATAACGCCTTGGGTTCCATAGTAAGGCTCCCGAAAATGAGTAAATACAATTGTACCTTTGGTATGTAAATATATATAATAATAATAATATGTATAATCCGGAATGAAAGTACATATGCCTACGTAGACATGATATCAACACAAACATCTTTCTGTTTTCAACGTTGAAACCTTGTAAAAGATAAATTTGAGGCTGCATGGAATTTGAACATGTTTGGATGCTGTCCTGATGAGATGGCCCTGTTCTGATGATCGAAACTCACAGTATACTCTCAAAACTTCTTCATAAAATTTTGATTTTCGGCTTTAAACCAACCGACTGGACTGACAGTACCTCGGGACTTGTATTTTAATAATATTTATTGCATATATAATCATTAGTTGATATTCGTTTTGTGAGAGTTACGTGACTACAATTAAAATGTTGAGGTGAATCAGTTTGATAGAAATATTTGCAAGATTTTATAGATGGACTTTTCGAGCCTTTTTTGCCGGGAGTTAGCTTACAATATGCTTGAATTGACAACCATTCCTATAATTTCTTTTTCGGTTTACAAAACACCCACATTCGACAATATTTATTTACTCATTGTAGATCAGAGGAAATTTTTCATTAACTTCAAATTGCTGAAACTTCGTTTGTGACGCTATCATCATTGGCAATGTCAGAAAACTTGGGAGGCCGATTTCAACATTTAGATAGGATTCTTGGAGGCTATAGGTGAATTGATTGAAGCAAATCCGAAAGTGACTATAGCGAAATACAAAATCTTCGGAAATTTGTTCGAACATTTCATTTATCTACGTCAGTTAAAATAGAAGAAAATCTATCGATTTAAAAATTAGTACACGAAGCATCTGTTTTGTGGCAATACTGGGGGTCATCATTTTATGATTCAATATGTGCGAATGCTTCTTTTTCTTGCTCCTGTTTCTTTAACGTTTGCTGGTATATCCATATCTGCAGCAAATTTTGTAGCATTGACAATAATTTCTCCCATGTCAGGATCACGAACCAACTTCAGCCTTGTCTAGTTCAAAAATAATTTCTTTTTATCAAAGGAAAATGCTGTTAATATTATTGTTTACATCCGCAATAATATTTTTCCATGAACGGAGCCACTCCGATTCAACGTTTGCCTCACTTGCTTGACTCTTGTTAAAGCTCCGCTTCATGAGTAAAATTGTTGTTGTCTCGGATACTGTTTCCACAGAGAAAGCCTGCCTTAGTTTTCATTTTAATGAACCAACCGCTCTTACACATATTTTGTGCATACATATTTCCTGTATACATTTTTTCTCTCTTTCTTGTTATTTAGCATAGAATCTAACATTTATAGAAAACGCTGTCTCATGCTGAGTTCAATAGGAAATTAGCCTAATACTTGGAGTTGTTCGCTTTTATTAAAAAAAGCATTTTTGAGCACTCTTGTGGGCTGGTTTGTCGTCATTTGCCCGGGCCGATTTGAGGACATAGTCCGGCTCTGATGCAGTCTACTTTCTGGACTGTAGAAAAAAGAAAACCACCGACGGTTACTATTTGTCAATTTATTATGAAAGATTTACCTTAATCTACGCGATTTATATACAAAATTGTCGATGAATCTTTAAAAAACTCGTTAAGGCTATCATTAAGCTCGTAAATAATCCATAGAACATCATAAGAAAATTGTTAATTTCCTCGTAAAACAATTGGAAGATTATACCTGGTTTGATAACAAAAAGTATTTAATTTTATCCCATTTGCTACAGCCATTGTAAAAGAGATCAATGTCACAATAACCCCACAAAATAATTTATCAATTTTCTATCTTACTTTAACCTTTCATCGTACAGTCCCAATCCATTTGATTAATTAAATTTTCAGTTTGACTATCGTGTATCTATCCTAAATGTGAAAACTTCTGGATTTAATATGTATTCTATGCACATATATGTACGAGAAAATCTATGTATGTACATTTCATTTATATATTTGACGAAAATTAGCTGTGATTTGTATTTACAAAATAACCTCAATTCCATTAGTGATGTCAGCTGCAAAAACAAACCGAACCAAAAATCAGTGAACGCACTTCGTGCGCCTTTACGGTCTCCCTATTTTCCCTTTACTTTTGTTGAAGTTTGACAACACGTATATTTGAATTTACATAAGAGTCTCATTTTTCCTTCAAATAGAAAGTGAAAGGACAAACAATTTCATGCTTAAATGTCAAGAAAGTTCAATGCAGATACATTCCTTTACAGATTCAGATACATTACAGACAGACGGATAGAATGATGTCAACACAGTCAAAATCTAATGCTCTGGGAGGCGGAAATATCAATTCAAAAGCAGAGATCGATTCTAACATGATTTCGAATCTAATTTGCATGATAAGTGAATACTGACATGTGAAAAGATGTTCGTATCAAAACTGCCGCCAGTGATAGGTGTGCTCGTTAGAGATTTGTTGTCCTTTAACTTTTGCCAATATTTCGGTTGAACTTTAAAAAGCCATTATATACCCCCCCCCCCCCCCCCCCTCCAACGCCTTTAAGCAAAATGGGTGAGTATATTTAATGCAGAAAGGTATTGAAATTTAATTGGGTTCCTTATAAAATGTAGGTACATAGCATACCTGCGTACGTTTTACTTTTTCGACAAGGTAACATTCGCCTTTTTACCCAGTTTCATCTCGAATGAAAAAAGTTTATTTTTAATACTTTCGATTTTCTAGGAAGACATTTCTTAAGGTCTGTAGGTGAACACAGAACTGAAAGTTCCGAAAGTTAAATTCAGAAATAGAATTTTTCAGTTCAGAAAGTTGATTACGGAAGATGTTGAAAAAAAACATGCAATTACTAGGAGCAGTAAGAGCTTTTCTTGTAAGTGTTAAGAAGCAATATGGGAATATGGAAATTATATTGTTAATTTTGCAGTACTGATTGACAAACGATAGTAGGGAGACAAAAGTGCGATATTTAAAAAATATA
Organism: Dioctria rufipes; assembly: GCA_963924295.1. Lineage (NCBI taxonomy): Eukaryota > Metazoa > Arthropoda > Insecta > Diptera > Asilidae > Dioctria > Dioctria rufipes. The sequence continues at coordinate 347,466,414 of OZ002740.1, read as the reverse complement.
CACATAGATATTTTTTAATTATAATTTATAACAACAGCTAATAATAAGGATAACAATAGCTGAGGCATATTGCACGAAACTACAAATGTAAACAAATTTTCTTAAAACACGAGAAAAAGTTATAATTGAGACCTAGTACATGAAAATAAACCTAAATAAAGTGACAACTCAAAATTTTGTGTGGCAACACAGAGAAGGGGTTACCCGATTTAGTTCATTTTAGAAATTTTATTTACCATTGCTATGAAACCACCATGTACCAAATTTTTGATCTGTATGTCTACGCCTTCCCGGACAGTGTCCTGATATATTCTGAAAATGGAAATTTTTATATGGAAACCCTTCGAAGGAATTGACTAATTGATCTCATTTCCGAGCTTAAATTAAAAAAAAACATTTCTATGCAAAATCTCAGCACTCTTAGTCAATGCGTTCTCGAGTTATCGTAAGCACAGACAGGCAGACGGACGGACAGACGGACAGATAGACGGGTGGACAGACTGTGGGAAAAATCAAAATAATTTTTAATATTGTTACGAGCAACAAAGTAACACAAACGACATCTGTTGGAAATGGAGACAACTTTAGGTTAGTAACATCATAGTAAACTTTGGGTTCGGAGAACAGAATTTACGGGAAGATTCTAGGATAAATTGTAGAGTATAAATACGGGGCTTCTTACATCCAGCGGACAAGTCTTATTTCAGACCAGTGCAGTGACCGAAGTAAATTATTTGGATTGTGATAAGTAGAAGTACAGTACTAGAGATAACTAAAATAATTGATTTGATAATTGTTTGTGAATTGTAAGAGTTAAAGTCAAATATAAAAAGAACTTTGAAACTAAGTATATCTGAAATATTGTGTTTTAACCGTTTGAATGCTGAGGAGCGATATCGCGCTCCTCTCGATTTGTGCTAAAAATGCGAAGAGCGCGATCGCGCTCCTGTTTATTAGTATAAATGTGAGCCCAAAAAAAAAAAAATGTTTGTTGATAATAGTTTAAAAAAAAAAATAAATAGAATTATTATCTTTGAAGACTTCTAGCAGTTTTTTTTGTATTTTTATTTTGAAGCTAGAAAACTTGTCAATCTAAGTGCAGCAAATTGTAATGGTGCGTCGCTTTGTTTTGGAGATATTAATATTTAAACTCAACATATACATGAAGTTACGCACTATGATAGCACTGACCTGAGGGACAGGTTTTTTTTTCTACTGTGGAATTCTGGCACATTTATTTTTTGGTATTTTTATTATGAAGCTCTATGCTTTATCTATATATGTGCATAAAATTGTAATGGCGTTTGACTTCGTTTTGAAGATATCAATTTTTAAAGTGGCCATGTGTACACAGACATTCCATACGAAAACGATACCTTTAGACTAATTTTATAACAGACCATTTGCGATTTGGATGCAATTTGCAGAATTTGTATGGAATCCAAAAATAACTCAACCCTATTGGTTGTTTCTCCGTACGACGGCCCCGCTAGCGGGGTTAGGTATTTTTTGATTTTACGGTGGAGCAGCATTTTTAAAAATCATACCTCCCGATTTTTCCGATTCAAATGTTTTATATTTTTCACAAGAAAATACGGCAAGAGCGAACGAAACTTTTCTTGTTAGTAAGAGAATTTTTTTTTTTTAATAATAGAATTATTTACTATTGTAATTGGGGATTTGTAAAACTCTTCTTTTGTATTTCTATTTTTGAGCCAGAAGCCTCTTCCACCCATATCTCAAAAATTGTGCTGGGGCTCGGTATCGTTTTGACGATATAAATTTCTAAAGTGACCTAAAGTAGTGCTCCTATATTTTATTTTTTTTTTTATATTATTTAGCTAAGCTCAGAAGCTCACATCATGGCAGAAAGGAGATAGGCAAGGAATTGGGAACATAAGAAGAGTGGCGGGAGTACTGTAATATGTTACTTTCGAGCCCTAGAAAATTGTAAAATTATCACGTAATTTTACTGTACAGCCGAAAGTATTTTGAAGGTTGAAACGATGAGGGTGGCTTGCACCGCAAGTATTTCGTGTAGGAATTACTTTACAAGGGATCAGACTATATACTAGTTAAGAATTTTGACCCAAACATGTGGCGATAAACGAGTGAAAGGTATTCGACTTTACGGCGGTGCTCGTGTGAGTCGACATAACAAGTTATTGACACATCACCAATGAGATCGAAGGTTCTGAAACGGTTGTAGTCAAATTATGATCTTGTTTTAAAGAGACAAGATAACTTACAGTCTTAGATGCATTGAATTCAACGCCAAACACCATTACAATTTGCTGCACGTAGATAGACAAGTTTTCTAGCTTCGAAATAAAAATACAAAAAAAAAAAACTGCTAGAAGTCTTCAATAGTTAATAATTCTATTACTATTTTTTTTTTTTTGAAAAAGTACTATTAATAAATAATAATGAAAGCGTAAAGTATTAGGCTTCATTTGGTGTTTTATTCAGGAAAATCGGTTGCACTGTTCCCGAGATATAATTTTTTGAAAATGTGGTTACACCGTAAAATCACACAATTTGTAACCCCCTAGCGGGTGTCTGGGACGTGGTACGGGAAAACAAAAAAATACTTGTGAGCTATTTTTGTATTTCATACAAACTGTGAAAGTTTCATCCAAATCAGAGATATAAAGTGCTCCGCATTTTTAGCATAAGTCGAAGAAAATTGTTCAGCACTCATACGAAACGAACTAACGCCACTCTCGTAACAATATTATGTGTGGGTGTCCAATCCATTTTGCTCTACCATCATTATTTCTGTGCGTTACAAATGGAAGGGGAAACTCAGTGTACCCAATTATTTTATCTAGAGTATAAAAAACAACAAATTTGCTCATAAATTTAAAGAACGGCTCTCACAAGTTCGTTTTCGTAGTTTCTGTTATACGAAACTAAAAGCGCGGCTTCAATAACGCTAGAATTGGTGTATATAATTCGCTGATACTACGACAATGAATATATGTAGTAGAAATGGGTTGCAATACAATATTGGTAGTCCTTTCTCTGTGCCCCATATCTACTTTTAGGGTTGACCAAATAAAAACTGGTTATTTTTATTTCATTAAAAATTAAGTTTGTAATATTTAATGTTATAGGAGTTAAGTTTTTAATAAAAGTAATAATTTCGACTCTATTTTGAATTTGTTGAACTTTAATATGAATATTAAATCGAAACTATACTTATTGTCACACCCTTGCCAACAAAATTGATCGCACATAAAACTAATATTCATACAAAAATATCGTCTTCTGGTAATTTTAAACTAGCTTTCTTATCGTTCCAACCGTAATGAAATTTTTATATTTTTCTTAACAGAATTGTTTTAAAAAATTTGTGTTAAGCGAATGACTATAATTGCCCAAATAAAAACTCTCAGCTGAGTAATAATTGCATTTGCAAATTTTCCCTGGTCCCACGGTATAAAGAATTAATCCATGATATAAATATAACAAGTATGGCCGATTCGAGAGAAATTTTTTGTGTTGCTACGTCATGAGGTGATAATGTCATTTCCAGCGAACTTGTTTTAATTTTTTCGTATTTTATTGACTGAAATACGTTTTGAATATATTGACATATTTAACAAAATATTAGTTTCTTCGTTTAAAACACTTCGGGGAAAGTAATTATGTGTTAGTGGCAAAGAAAAGGAATTTCCAAATAGAAAATATTTTTCACTTTGATAAGGACGATTGACATTGAGACGAACAAATTTGTGACAATTGTCGCCAAATCAAGCAAGCAACCAATTGACAGATAATTCAGCCATACCTTGCTAATCTTTGTATCATGGTAGCAACCTATGATCGTCCGGGATGTCAAATGCGTGTGACGTCTTGCGAATCGATTCTTAAAACGGGAAAAATAAAGTGCTCATATTTATGTAAATTTATTCCACTGAATCTATTAAAAATGTTTAAATAAATATAATATGAGTTTCCTAACATTGAATTTGTTAGTTTAAATTCATTTCAGTGTAACCAGTTCGGATCAAAAGTAAGTCCCACGAAAGTTTTATCGATAATGCAAAATAAAACTGAAATACCTTTAATTTGCACACATAGTTGAAAATTTAATATCTTTTTATTATTTCTATATTTATATATTTATTATTTTATATGCAGTGGTAATGGTGATTTTCTCAAATAGAAGACAAATTTGCAATGCATCATAACGAAGTGTAAAAAGTGCGGTTAGTGGCAAATTAAAATGTGAAATACAATTCTAGTCATCTTCCTGCAAATTATCTTTATATTTAGAAAGTAAAATGGTACTTATTTTAAGACTTTAAAATGGATCCAGTAGAATAAATTTATATAAATATTAAACTTTATATTTTTCACTTTTTAAGAAACGCGTCATGTGAATCGACTAACATAGAAAATGGCGAATCTATGGTGTTTCAAAGTCATAGCTGCGCCCTGATCCGATGGCTCAATTCGAATGAATTTACTTGGAGATTCAGACTATACGGCCGCACATACACACATGAAACTTTTAGTCAGATGACAGTTATAGAGTGTAAGATGCTAAGCTTCATTTAAACTCGAGCGCCAAATTCATGATAGTTACTACAGAAACAGTCAGTCGGAAGTTGATGGTGAATACCGGTTTCAGGAAGGCAGATGCATTCTTTTCTGTTATATCATATAAATTCTTTAAATACCCATTTATATAAGTTAATATACATAGCCGTTCATAGATCCATTTCCCCTCATGAGAAAGAAACGCGCCCTCAGACGTGGATCTAACACTGAAATTAGTGCGAAGGGGGGGGGGGGGTCATCTTCAAATTAAATTTAGCAAGAAAAAAATCTAATGGGGCACCCACCGCAGTACTATGGTGAGGTACGAAGAAGGTTTCCGCATTGAACCGTGTGGTTGACGTGTCATTTTTTAATTCATCATTCATTCAAACCAAACTTTTCTCAGTTTTATACGCTGCCATATCTGCTGATATGCTATTTCATGTGGGTATAATTTTCTGTGTCTCAAAAATAGCTCTTACGTCGGTGCGAACATAGAAACAACCATTGACGGGAAGTTGAAAAGTCATTTTAATAAAACCTTTCGAATTTCTGTTGAGTATCTATGAATATTTTGCCTTTGGTAAAACAAATTTTATCACTAATTAACCCAAAATAATTAATTTAAAAGCATTTGTTTTGACGAACCCATGTATTTATTTGTTGTTTACAGTTCTCTCTCAGTTGCTACTTTGTGCTTAGACCGAAAGAGAACACTATATAGAAATGAGCCCACTTTCTGCAGTGTATTTCTATTAGGACTAAGTTAGTGCTTTGATGTGATAGTGAGGAAGTCTGATTCGTGGCTTGGGAAGTGTTTCTCGAGGGTTTTGGATCACCGAAAGTTGAGTTCCCAAACTCAAATTCTGAGAAAAACCTGTACCAATATATGACATTCATACAATAGGATTCATTGAAATAAATTTTTAATTTTTTTTGTTTTAATAAAAATATTTTTTATAATTTTTTCAAGTTGAATTATAGAAATATATTTTTTCAAATAACTCAATTAATTAAATATTTTTACTTTAATTGGAGGGGGGTCATGATCCCCCGGACCCTTCCCCCCGTGCGTTCTGACCCCTTTTTGAAAACACATTAACTGTAATTTAGTAGGTACGCTGACCTTGTATTTTTGAGAATTGTGAGCCACCCGGACTAGCCATGGATCCATATAAGAACTACACCGGATGATAATTGGTGTACAAAATTAAATCTTCTATTATCTCCTCGAACAGCTAAGTAGCTGGTATGACATTATCAAAGCCATTTACAATCTTCAAACCGGTGTTAGAGTGTAAAACCACCCTGAATTCTCTCTCTTGGTGTAACAGGTATCTCGTCACACCAAAATCATTGGAAATGAAAAGTCGGACGAGCATGGTCATCTTGATGTAACCTCGAAAGCATCCACAATCTGGATCACATTAAAACACTTTGCCTGTAATATTTCAGCTTAGGCCGACTGCCAAAACAGTCAGCTCGGGATGACCCCTCGGGAAGAACTTTAAACGAACTGTGGGATAAACCTAAAGAAAACTTAACAAATAAGCTATTTATGCAAGCCAACTCTGAGAACCCTAGTATCAATTTTCGATGAGTACTCATTTCTCATGGGTCACCTACAAAGGATGGGACTTTCTTGGCGATCCTGTATGCAGAAGATACGGAGAGGAATCCGAAATGATGGCTTACTTTATTTGCCAATATCTAGCTCTCTTGGAAAGCGTTACCGACTCCTTGGCTCACACCTCTTTGAAGAACTTAGTAAAGCGTTAGGGCCCAATATTATACTGGGACTTATAAGCAGTTTCACAATTATAAAAATAATAATAAATTGGACCTGGGTAATTCTAGGCCGATTTTTCTTCATTCGATTTGAAGCAAAATATTTGAGAAATGCATAAAGAACCAGACCAATGAAGAACTTAATAATAACCAAATTTTAGCCCCGAATAAATTTAGATTCAAACCACAAAACTTTATTTCTCATGCATTATAACATTTAAGTAGTTGATAACAATGATAACTTTCCCGCTATTTTTCAGGAGTTTAAAAAAAGCCTTCGATACCGTCAGACATTCGTTACTTGTGCATAAACTCTGGAAAGTCGGTATTATACGTAATAAATCATTCGCTCGCTAACAATCTTTCTAGTTAACAGAACGCAATGCATTAAGGTTGAACACATTGAATTTGAACTGCTCAATGTGAAGTGTGGTGTACCGCAAGGAATAGTTCTTGATCTGTTGCTATTCTTAATTTATGCTAATAATCTATGTCATTTAGAAAGAATTATTATACATGGTCAAATAATTGCTTTCGCCGATGACACAGTTCTTCTGTTTAAGGCGAAAAACTGAAGAACGATGACTGAACTTCCAAAACGCAAATTAAATGCTGTTCATATTTTAATTGTCTTTGTTACAATAAAGTAGTGCATAATCTAGACCAAAAAATAATACAACTTTTCTTCTTTTCACCAACGTTTCCCGTTGTATTTCAACGCTTCTTCAGGGCTATAAATATACATAATAAAGAATTCATTTACAACAGTAATACATTAAAATGGTCTATCCATTACCTCAAGTAATTATATGTAAGAATTATAAAAATTATTGTTGAAATTACACATTAAAAAAAGATTAAACAAATTGTAAGGAGCATCTAAAAAATCTAAAAATTTTTTTACGGCTGTCAGATAGCATCCTATGTAGATAAAAATACAGGAAAACAGATAGTCTAATACTGGTATAACAAAGTGGGAGTAAGACCTTTTCAAAACTATAATAACATCAATCTCTTTTTTCTAACTCATTAAAGTGTTTTTGTATGAGTTTAATAGTGTCCTATAGACTGGATTTAGGTTTAAAGTATCAGTCCGAAAATTAATGTTGTTGTCATTGAGTTGTATGTATATCATTTCGCTAATATTCCGTTTGTACCAATTATTTTCATAGTCCACGATGTTTGTATTGTCAAAATCAAAGACATGGTCTCTCTCTTCGAAATGATGCTTTCCCATACCAGCTACAATTTAATAATTAAACTTAGGGATACTATAATTCCTCATAAAAAATAATACTTGTATTATATTTTGAAACAAAAAAATTTTGACCTTTATGAAAATTGCCAATCACTAAATGAAGTATTCTCGAGAAGTTAAATAGTTTGGTTTGACTATTGATCTTGTGGGGACCAATCGATTGTCCTTCCATAAGTTCAGGAAGATGCGATTGGAAAGAAAGTCTTTTTCTATCCCAAAATAAACCGGAATTGAAACACTACATACACCATCTGGATTTTTCACGAGTTTCCTTTTTATTGTTCTTCAGTCGAAAAAAATCTTAACTTTTTTTTTATATTTAATGGTAAAAGTTTCACAAACACTATAAATTTAATTATTATTTTCTCGGCAAATATTATTTTTTTTTCTTTTGTAAATATTTCGTAATTTATGAATATTACTCCGCGAGGTGACTCTTCGCCGGTTGAAAATCCGACTCTCAGAAGATCCGAGTTATAACCACCAACAAATCGTACATGAGAAAATACGGAAAAGTTTTGATGCAGTCCAATTGCATCAAAAGACTCTAATGATCTGATATGCCTGTTGTCGTTGTCTTAGAATATTAATTTTAGGACGGCAAGAATAATTCTATGTATTAGATGTATTGAAGAGTTGTATATCAAATACAAAAGACATGTGAAGAGGAAGAAGATATAGTATGTATATATGTAGGTAGGTATACCGTGTGAGTGGAATGTGTATCTGATATAAAATGCAATTTATGCATAATCATATTTTATTATAATTTGGGAAAGTGAATTTTAATGAAATTTAAGTTGGAATGAAACAATTTAAACTATATTTATTTTCAGGGTCATATCACTGATACATCAATATATTATATGGGACAACATACTGATGTATTGGGCTAATGGTTATAATTCGGGGCATTGAGCACTTGAGTCACAATTTTGATTGTAATTTAAAATGGGAAAAACATAATACTTGTAATATATTACGAATAGCAATTTATAAAATAAAAATACTATTCGTTTTCCTTGATATACAGATACTCAAAAGCGTATATTTCGCTATCGTGCTATTTACTCTTCATTTGTTTGGGAAAGTCAAAGACTTTTAAATTATAAATTAATAATATAATTGGAAAGAAAGGCTATTAAAGCCCTCACTCACAAGTTTTAGCTTTGATATATTTATTTCTAAAAGAGTTTTGTATATTTTATAAATTGCATAAATTGAATTGAATTGAACTGAAACAAGACATTTTTTTTAAGCACAGATAAAACATGCTCACAGTGCACTGAAGATAAGATGTGTTACGTACGGCCGTAATGTAATTTAGACTAATTTGTTTGGAAAAGAACGAAAAAATCACACAAAATCAATTTCACAAACAACAACAGGAACACATTTCTACTTAGGAATTAATTTCATACATTATATACCAAGGTAACTCCCTAACCCTTAATGTTACTACTACTCCCATCAACCATCGTGTAGGCTATATTTAACTACGTCAAGCTAAATCTATTATTATATCTTTCTCCCTAGTTTCTATCTCTTCAGTTGAGGTAAAAAAGAATGCGTAGACAAATATTCAAGGCAATTATTCTATTACTTATGAATAAATAAATAGAGAATAAAAAATTAAGTTTAAATAAGGAATAAAATAGCATAAAAAGCTATCATGGAATATGGTCAGCTTAAATTGGCTTTTATGTGAATACCATCTCTACCAACAATGTCGAGTTATTCCAAGAAATGTAGGTAGTGAATATTTTTCCATAATGTTTCGAAAATCAAGTATTCATAGAAGTATGGGAAATCACAAGTTAAGACCTAACAAGTTAGCTAAAAAAAGAAAATAACTGAAGTACTTTCCCATCTCCCCAGCAGCGTACATGGTCAGCTTGTGAAATCCGGTTAGGATAAGGAAAGTGTTTTATTTGTGAATAAATTACCTCTACATGTAAATACAACATCAAAATAAATTCGACCCATAGCTTTGGCCATGATCTTAAAATTATGTAAGTCCTACTTTTGGTGTAGATAAATCCTCTGTTCTATGGAAAATTTTCATTTTCTACTTAGCTGTTGGCAGGATGAATTAATTGAATTGCGGGGTAGAGAAAGTAAGCAAGCCTCACAAAACCGGAATTTCTTTGTGCAGCGAGAAACACATTTTAATTGCTTTCTCAAGTATCGAGGGAAATTTCATTGTAGAAACAATTGAACAAGAAAATAGGGTCACTTCAAATGAATTTAATCTCCTACGACTAAAGCAATTAAAATGCTTAGCACTTTGCTAACTCTACTAAATAATTATGTCGCAAATATTTAGCTGGAAGAGGAGAGGTATGAAACAGTTTAGCTGCTTTTAATTGATTTTACTCACGGTTTTTCTCTTACAATAGTTAAGTAGGTGTGTTCCTAACTGTAACTATAATATATGATTTAAAGTTAGAAATAATAGCTTGTTTGAGGATATGTATAGAAATCTACATAATTGCAGATTTAATTGTATGTGAAATTACTGTTCTCATATCTGGCTATTCAAATAACCAAATGGTCCTTGAGCTGCCTGTGTGTGCAATTATTCCAGATAGCACACACGAAAGCGATAACAATGAAACCCGATCATTTCCTAATTTCAAATGAAGCTTAATATTTAAGCTTTTTTTTTTTTTGTATTTTTATTTTAAAGCCTTATCTATCTACAGGGTGTTTCGGTGTAGGTGATACATAGGGAAATAGGTGATAGTACTCACATAGACAAAAAAAAAATTGTACGGTGAAGTGGGGTAAGACGCGTCGTATCTGAGGTAGGGGGTTTGAGAATTTTAGTGCTGTTTCCACTATGCACCCTCTAAGTTTCTTGATATATACACCCTACCAAGACAAGATTCATCTCAGATGATATCAAACTGTTCAAGCCTTCCAATGAATTCCCAACCAGCCTTCCTGTTGTCTTCCATCGCAAGTTGTAGGACGTCAAATTCAGAAAATTGAAAAAAAATCCTTATTTTTTCAAATTTTAACGATTTTCCCGCCATGTTAACTATACAGTTTTTTTACAAGATTTAAAAATTTTGGAATATTACCTTTATTTTGACTGAGCACATGTACCTACCTAAATGTAACCGTTTTTGATTTTGAACAATTCATAATTTCATGAACTTTGCGAATTATGCGTGAATTGCATAAAATTAGGCGTAATTACCATGGTTAGTAGCAAAATTAACAAAATTATGAATAATAGAAACGAGAATGTCTCAAAAACAGTTGCATTTAGGTAGGTACATGTGCTTAGTCAAAATAAAGATAACATTCCAGGGTTTCTAAATATTGTAAAAAAAGACTAACTATCATGCATTTTGGCGGTAAAATCGTTAAAATTTGAAAAAATTACTTTTTTCCCAATTTTAACGTTGTACATTGATTATTTGCCCAGAATCATTGACGTCTTAGAAAGGAGATGTCGCTACTTGGAAAAAATGCGATAAAAACTTTTATTTAATGGTTCAAATAAAAAATTTCCTGCATGTAAAGTAAAAATAGTTAAAAACCAAATAAAATATTATATCCAGTCATTGAAAATTGTTTTATTAAAAGTTTTAAAGCTGGAAATTACAAGCGACTCTTTCTAAGACGTCAATGATTTTAGGCACATCTATATATAAATAATCAATGCGTTGTACCTACAACGTCCGACGGAAGGCAGGAAGACAGGAAGGCTGATTGGACATTGGAAAGCTGAAACGGTTTGCTCTCATCTGTGACAAAGCAAGTAGACACAGTACTAAAAATCTTGAACCCCTTCTACCACCGCCGTAAAATTTTTTGTTTGCCTATGTGAGAACTATCACCTCTTTCTCTATGGATCACCTACATTGCAACATCCTGTATATGGCGAAAAGTGCGGTAGTGCTCGACTGTGTTTTAAATATATTAATTTTTAAATTCACCATATATTCGCCTTTTCTAAAATTTTATAAATTTAGCGGGTATCTAGAAGACCTCTTACTTAGCTCTAGGTTATGCTATATGTCTTTATATCTTTTCCGGAAGCTACATTTATATGCCTGTGCCACCTATCATTTTGGGTTTGAATCGTTTTTCGATTGAATATTTTTCGAACCTTTAAAGTAGTATCATAGAAATAATAATAATTAAATGGAAGTCACGTTAGTGATGGATCAAAACTTAATTTTTAATTCCTGTAAGTTTATAGCTTAAAGTCAGATACTTGGGATTTTAAGTCTGCGTGGCTGTTTTGTATTAAGAAATTCAGCCAAACAGAAATTGTAGAGATAGTGAGTTTTGCTAAGAAATAAATTCATACCGAATTTAGTCAATATCAAATTGACTCAGTGTTGTTGCCAAATCTACAGCTCACGAACTGAAGGGTAAAAACTCTTTTACAAAAGAAAAATCTTTGGAAAAGAAATATCTAAGCAAAATAGGGTGTTTAGAATCGGCAGGAAGCATATACTTATCAGTGTAGCAGGTGTACCTAAACCATCTATAATCATAGTACGGCTTAGTTCCTGCTTGCCTATACGCCAAAGTGAACAACCAAGCTATCTCATATATGCACTAAAAATAATTGTTAAGTGTTCGCTATTAATTTATTTCATAGTAAAACTCCCTGTGAAATGCTAGTCCTGCATAGGGCTAATCTTGCAGGGCATTCAAGTAAACAATAAGTATTTCGCCTCATACTATGCATCTGCCTCACACTCACTTCTTGACATTTTTCTCACTGCTGAGATGTCAAAGGTATTATTTTTTAATCAGATTTCCCGTCCGGATATATCTGATCATGATATGATTTTGTTAATGTACGATTTTCAAACTGAGGATCCTAGCGAGGGTACAACTTACTCTTATTACAATTACGGTGCTGTTGACTGTGTAGTGATGCGCAGACTTGAGAATGGGATAAGGTATTTTGTATGCATTGTTTGGATGTTCATGTGAATTTCCTTAATAACTTTCTTCATCTCTTACATGAAATTCATGTTCCTTTGGTCACGAGAACTATCACTAATCTTCTTCCGCTCGAATGAGGGATTTGATATAGGTGAGATAAGATATAGGTAATATAAAATCTTGCGGAAAGGTACCGTTGCAGCTATTCGATATTACGAATCTAAATTTAATTCTAAACGTCCTTCAAAAATCCTGTGGAAAAACTTGAGGATGAGTGGCATCAGTTCATATCGTACAACTAATTCTTCTAGTGATCCTGATTCAGTTAACAACTAATTCTTCTATTGATCCTGATTCAGTTAACAATGAATTTCTTCTGTCATGTGTAGATGATATCTCAATCTTATGAAGCTGATAATTATTTTTCTTCAGCCCCAATTTTCAATTTCTCTCGAGTCACAAATGAAGATATTTTTACTGTAGGTAATAGCATCAAGTCTTTTGCTTGATTGATGCTCATAATCTCAACGCTTGATTCATTAAGATGTACTTGCCCTATATTCCTCCAATACTCACACATATTTGCAACTCTTGTTTAACTACTTGTAGCTTTTCTATGCAATGGAAGGCCGCTAAAATAATTCCAGTACCTAAAAATACTAGCTTATATTGTAGTGAATTTCTGCCTATAAGTATGTTACCAATTCTCTGTAAAGAAATTGAGAAAATTATGCATTTATAGAATTATCATTATTTCTTTTTGAATGGTCTTATGCACAAGTATCAATCAGGTTTTAGACCTGGGCATAGCTTTACATCTGCTCTCCTTAAAGTGAACAATGATATTGCGCGTGCTGTCGATAAAGCTGAATTAACGGTACTAGATGTTTTAGATTACTCCAAGGTCTTTGATACCGTTAATCACAGACTTCTTCATACATAGCTCAAAAGGAACTTTAACTTCTCTTCTCAATCCACAAAATTAATTTATGACTCGTTCAGCAACAGATCACAAGCAGTTTTTGCAAATAGTTCTCAATCCTCATTTATACCAGTTGTATCCGGTGCACCTCAGGGATCTATTCTTGGGTCCCTGTTATTTTCTGTGTTTATAAATGATATATTCCTAATTTTTATTCTGCTTTCCCTTATTTTCAATCCCATCCATACCTTTGCCATGATAGTACTCTTGATTTCTGTTACTCCTTTGATTGAATTCTACATGAAATGCCGCATGTGTCAAACGAGATTCCATGACTAGATCATTGAATAACGATCTTGATATTATCCTCGCTTGGGAAAAAGCGAATCGCATGGAATTCAATTCATGTAAAATCCAAAGCAGTTACATTTCTTTAAAACAATTATTTAACAACTCCCAGTTCATTTGATGGAGCGTTAATTTCAGATTCACCGTCACTAAGCATTCTTGGCATTGACATTTCCAGTAAATTAAGCTGGATAAATCAAATCTTCTTTGTAGCCAAAGAATCATCGAAATATGTTGGATTTCTGGAAAGGTGTAAGAAATATTTCAGCCCGTCAAGTCTAGCACTCCTTTCCAGGTCATACCTTGATGGGAATACAATTCTACATCTGGGCTGGGGCTGGCAGCCTTAGCTTCATTGGATATTGTCCAAAAGAGAGCCTTTAAACTCATTGGCGATTTAGCAAAAACTTGTTACATCCACTCACTTGAGCACTGCCGCAATGTTGGTTGTCTTCGCTCCTTTATCGCTACACGCATTGCCAATGTTCCGCGGATATTCTTTCACCCTTCAAAATACTTTCGGCCATACAGAAAATTCCGTGATACTTTCTAATCCCGAATTGTGCGAATATGGAACAGTCTACCATCTTCGATTTTTCTTCGGGCTTTGAATCTGCGAACGTACAAAAGTGACATACATCGGCACCTCCGCCACTTTCCTTATGTCCCCTAATGCTTTCCCTATCTCCTTCCTGCCATGCTGTGCTTTTCATCATAGGATATTCCCTGAGCTTGGCTTAATAATAAAAAAAAAAAATACAAAAAAAAGATAAGCTGCGCAATAGATTCTGTTTGCTTTCTTATGAAAGATTGAGAGTATTGTAGTAGGCTTTAAGTTTTTAGCATGGTTTGGTTTTGGAGCTGTAGTAAATTAATTCTATTTATTTTTTCCATGTGGGAATCGAACTGACAATTTTCAGAATCGATCATAGATGGAGAATGGAAGAATTTTCAGAGCAAGAGAAAAAAGCATATAACTCATTAGCTTAGAGGTAAGAGCAATTCCCTGGAAAGCGGATGGTCCCGGTTTTAAAACCCCCGACGAGGCCATTCTATTTGTATTTGTGATTTAATATAGAATCGTTAAAACTAAAAATTTTTAAAATTCTTCTATTCTCCAAATTACTTCTGTTTAGTTTTACTCCTTTTATATTCTACGTAGAGCACCAGTAGTTACTATATTATAATTTTCAATAGGTCTACTTATCCTAATCTTATATTAATACTAACTAAACTTTATAACCTTCATTATATTACTGCCAACTTGGAAATATTGTAAAACGTACTTTAAAAAGTACTCAATCCTTGCTAGTGGTCTACTTAGTTACAAGTACTTTTTGTACATGCGGTACTTGTGCTTATGCTGTGGTACTCAGGCCTTCGGTACTTGTACATGTACTTAAGTACCTACTTTCTCTTCGGTACTTGCCCAGCTCTGTTAGCTCCAAAACTACGTATATGTAGAATTCGATTGATAACTTTTAAATACTTTAGCAAAATTATGAAATCTATTTCAATTGCTTTTGTGTTCTTTGAAATATTCATTGCTTCAAATTCTTACTCAAAGAACAATCATAAAGGAAAACTAAAAAAAAAAGCAGCTTAACTAAATTCCTTTAGGATGTTCTACCGAGAATTACCTACATAAAAATTCAACCTGGTTGGAAGGTAGACACATATACAGTACTCCCCTTGGCATTTTTTACAGTAAAAACATTTTTTTTTATTAAGTTGTCTTAACGGAAGAGCTTTTAGCAGTTTTTCTCTCATCTATTTTATCTTAAAAGGGTCGTATAAGGCAGCACCTCGAAGCGTTTAAATTTTATAGAAAACGATTCAGAAACACGAAAAAAAAAACATCTCACTGTAGAGTGCCAAAGGTATGCGAGATTCTAAAGGGAACTCATCTCTTTGGTGCACAAGACATTTTCCTCAAATGTGGGGAAATGCATAAAATGCGATAATTTCATTTTGTTTTATTTGATTACGACATTTTTTTAACGATAAGAGTGTTTTTCCATTGATTTCATTGGGAAGTAATTTCGTTGCGATTTGGCAATATAATTACAGACAGAGGTTTGAAAATGAAATTTTTTACTGTCTACCCAGGATCTAATCGAATTTATAAATGAATTGCGTGAGCACTTTAGTTTTAATGTAAAAATGTGCATTTCGCGATAAGGGCTCCAGGTAGAACACTTTGGAAATTAAACTGCTTCAGTTTTCGCATAACAACAAGAAAATATGTCCATGGTGAAAAAATTTTGTTGGATCAACGATTTAACCATGAATCATAACATACTGACTATTGGTAGAAAAGATAAAATGTCTTTCTTTCAAACAAGCGCTCACTTTCCTTAAAAGGATTAATGAGCATTTAAGTAACTACCATTTCTTTGGAAAAAAAAAGAAAAAAAAATCAAATATAAATTTGTGTGGCGTCTAGAGCAAGAAATTCATTGGGATATACCGAATAAAATAATAAATCGAATTAAAATTTATTTGATTACAAATATTATTCGTTATTTAGTGAATTAGTCACAACTAATTATTTGTTATTTGGTGCAAATTATTTGAATTTCAAACAATTATTTGTCATTCGATTATGAATGTTTTCTGGTGTCCATTAGTTCCAATTTCAAATAAAATAATTAAGTCTTGGTACATGCATTTATTTTCGCAAGGTATTTAGTTACTTAATTTAATTTAAAGTTTACTGACGATTATACGGTTCCTGCTTATATGAAACGCCCGCGCTTTTTACAATGAAATTTCTTTTTTAAAGATTTTTCGTTTGCATAAAGAGTTTTTTCAACTTAATTCTCGAGCTGCAGACTTAGCAGCAAACTGAGTCAATTTCATATTGACTTATTTTGCTATGAATTTTCATAGCAAAACTCTATAAAATGCTAGTCCCGCATAGGGCTAATCTTGCTAGGCATTAAAGTAAATACGTAGTATTTCGCCTCATATACATAATTCACATTTAAAATTTATTTTAAGTCTATATATGAGGTCAGCTTGGCTGTTTGCTTTGGCGTATACGGCAGGCAGGAACCAATCCGTACTGACGATTACACGGTTCCTGCTTATATGAAACGCCCTCTTTTTGTAATGAAATTTCTTTTTTAAAGATTTTTCGTTTGCATAAAGAGTTTTTTCAACTTAAGAGGAATTTAATAATTTTGTTCAATTAAGTATTTGTGAAGCTTTTGAAATTAATTAGGTTTCATTACTTAGAATAATCTTAGAGTCAATTAAATAAAAAAAACAAGTACCAGATTGCTACTTGTATCGCGGCAAAGGTTGCATTTCAGCACTCGTTTATTTTTCGTCTACGGCGTTTGTGTGTGGAAAACCCTCTCTAGAACAACCCGCTATCCTGTTAGCTTCAGGAAATTGTCATTTAATCATTTTTCTAGTATGTATCTCATTAGTGTTCACTGTTGAATTCAGTTACCTAATTTTTCTAAGTTCACTTATTATTTGCTTTTAACTTTTGTAATAGATAGATCTCCAGTTTTAATTATAGTAAGTACAACATAGATTAACGTATAACGACATTTTTGTGAGACTCATAATTTTCTACTAGTATTTAGTATTACGTCGGAGTATGCGCAAATTAATGAGTTTGATCTCACTGGTGCTCTTTTAATAAAGAATTATTTATTTATTTATATGTTTTATAAAAATACTACTAACTAACTGACGATCGGGCATCCGTATTCTCGCATTAATGATGATGACCTCACTATTCTTATTTCACTTGATTTCCCCCAAAGATTTGAAAGCGTTAATAATGGGAGACTTTCTAGCAAGTTAGTCATGGTGTTCGCATTTTCAGATACTGCTATTAGACTGACGCAATCACCCCTCTGTTCTGTGGCCACGATTAGCAGGTAAAGGCGGGGGTTCAATTTTGAGCTATTCTTATTCGATTCGCGGCGTCCCACAATGGTCCATCCCATACGACAAAAATAAAAAGATGTACAAGTACATGTCGTGTCCCAAAAGCAATAAAAACACTCCGTTTTCAACAAATGCACTACTTTTATTTTATTTACAGATCTTACTAACTTAATCTTAACTTTTAACTTAATCTAACTTTTACCGCCGACCCAACGCTGTTTAATTGTAACCCGAACTGACCACACCAATTCAGTTGCGCACCTCGAAAACTTGCACACGGAAATCGGAAGTAGAACATGACCCTCAATATAATGTAATTATGATGCGGTAATATTCTACAACCGATGATGAAAACTACTGGCCAATGTCATCGATAGCAAGCAGCTGTGCTGTTGTAAACAAAACGGGCAACGACCGTGCTCTATGCGAAGTAGCATGTTTAGTCACTGCCGCTGTAATGTAAACAATCATCACATTATTTAGCAATAAGCGGACACCTTACTGTGCGAAGTAATGTGTTCCGCTATTGCTTGCTACTTTACTACCGATACCCCTGCCATGCTCTTGCTTCCGTGTACCAGCAGACTGGGCCACAACATAAATATATTATCTGTATCGACAGCCAATCATTGATACAAGTGAAAGTTGTTTTGCAATGGATTTCCAAGATCAAGGTATGTTTGTCAATTTGATATTATTGAGACACTTAATTTTTTTATTGACCATTCGAAACGTTTACAGTTCCCTAGTTGGACTGTGGACGTTTGGAAGAAAATGAATATTTTTTCCGAAAAATCACCTTTTTCGACGAAGTTCATTCTCAGTTGGGAAAATTCTCGCATTTGGGGCTCAGAAAATCCACACGTAACCATGGAGAAGCCGATGTATCAACAACGAGTGTCTTTTTGGTGTGGATTTTGGACCGGCGGCATTATTATTATTATTATTTTTTTTTTTTTTCAAAAATGAGCAAGGAGCTTCCCATACAGTTATCAAGCCGTGATTACGGAGTTTTTGTTACCCAGAATTCAAAAAGAGGGCACACACGACTATTTGTTTCAACAGGACGGTGCAACTTGCCACACAGCAAAATGAAACAATCTATCTTTTGCATACTGTCTTCGATCGAATAATCATCTGTAAAGGAGATGTGAATTGGCCACCACACAGCTGCGATTTGACTCCGTTGGACTCGTTTTTTTTTTTATGGGAAGCGTTAAAATAAGTGTCATGCTAACCATCCGGAGACAATCCAAGACTTAAAAGATCAAATCGAAGTTGTCATTGATAAAATACGAGCCCATACAATCGAAAACGTTCTAAAAAATTGGGTTGACATAATGGGGTACTGTAAGGCCAGCTGTGGAAGTTATTTGAAAAAAATTGTGTTCCATACTTAATATGGCAACGTATACTCTTTCTAATAAAACAAGCAGCTTTAAAAAATATTCATTCGACTTTGAATTAGAGCCAAATTAAATTGTGAACGCTAGATGGACAATAACCGAGTATAAATAAATGTTCAGCTACAAATCCATTTTAATATAACAAAAGCTACATAAGATTTAGATAAGACCATAGAAACCCATCAGAGATGAATATAAAGGTTTTCCAATAAGAGGTGTTATTTTGATATTCAAAGAAAAATGCCTTTTTTTGAGATAAATAATCAGATATTTATTTCATTATAAAGAGGAAGGTATGCCGTTAATAATGGAAAATAACATCAGCCAAATGACCACCACGACCACGCCTACAGGACCATATCCTTTTCGTGAAATTTTCCATAACCAAATCGCAAAGTGGCTGCCCTATGTCCTCGATAGCCTCACGAATTCCATCTTTGAGGTCTTGAATCGACGCTGGGCTGTTGGCGTAGACCTTCTCTTTCACGTGGTCCCAAAGGAAGAAGTCGCAAGGTGTTAAGTCACAAGATCTCGGTGGCCAATTGTGATCACCTCTTCGAGAGATAACACCGTCCGGAAACTTTTCCCGTAAAAGATCAATGGTTTCGTTGCTTGTATGGCACGTATCGCCGTCTTGTTGGAAGAAACGTTGACCAGATCAATACCATCCAATTCCGGCCATAAAAAATCATTAATCATCTGTCGATAGCGCAATCCATTCACCGTAGCTGTTGCTACAGCCTCATTTTCGAAAAAGTAAGGTCCAATGACCCCGCGGGACCATAAATCGCAACAAACAGTCACAGGTTGAGGACAGAGAGGTCTTTCAACAATAACTCTTGGGTTTTCTGACCCACAGATGCGACAATTTTGCTTGTTGACGAAGCCATCGAGGTGGAAATGGGCCTCATCACTCAAGATGAGTTTTCGATGGAATTCCGGATCATTTCATGCATTTCAAGGACCCAATCAGCAAAGACTCGACGTTGTTGATGATCGGCCGGTTTGAGTTCTTGTGTTAACTGAATTTTATAAGCCTTAAGACCCAAATCTTTATGCAAAATACGGTGTAATGACGTTTGTGGAATGCCTAA
Source organism: Dioctria rufipes (assembly GCA_963924295.1). Taxonomy (NCBI): domain Eukaryota; kingdom Metazoa; phylum Arthropoda; class Insecta; order Diptera; family Asilidae; genus Dioctria; species Dioctria rufipes. The sequence goes on along the minus strand of OZ002740.1, from coordinate 347,446,224 downwards.
TTCCAAAGAACGACGAGGAATGGACAAACCTGGGTTTTCTTCAACACTTGCGGCTACACAGCAATATTCTCTGCTGTTCTTGAGCGAAGTGCACGGGTTTTATTCTTTACATCACTAACTTGTCCCGACAGCTCGAATTTTTCTACCAATTTCTGTATTGCGGTCCGACAAGGTGCTTCACGACGACCCAAAAATGTTCGAGTTTTACGAACCGTCTCTGCTACATTTTCACCATTTTTATAGTGAATTTTAGTAATTTCAATGCGTTTTTGAATTGTGTATCGTTCCATTTTTATTAATGGCGTAGTTTCTACTTGTCAAATGTCCAAAAATGACAGCTCCAAAAGTGACATCTACCGAAATAACGGGCTAATTAAAATAACAACTCTTATTGGAATAATAATTTCCTATGTATTTCACAGCAACATCTGAGCCTTAAGCCTTCGAGATGACGAGCTTAAGTTAAGCTTGCCTTAAAGCAGTGATATCACTTAAGCCTTGATTGTGAAATCGAAATATTTATTAAGCCTTGGCTTAAGCCATCACTGTGGCTTAAGCCTTGACTGTGAAACCGGCCATAAGTAGTCAGCGATTTGGATTGGGATGAAGTAAGTGATCGGCATACATTCCTGTCCTCATAAATGCTAGCTGGGCGGTATTTCATTCACTTTTCTTAATTATTTCACACTCTGGATAGATCTTACTGATTCGAGTAAAACTTGTAAGCCGCAAATTTCTGAACTGCTAAATTAGTCAATACGAAGATGTGCACGCAAAACCTTAAATCTCAGATATCGGACCTATAGGCTAGGTGCACTTAAATCTATTGTAAGTAAAACTTGACCTGTCATTGATATCACAAAGTTCCATTTGTTATTACATTAAACTTAAAGGAGAAATTTAGGAAAATGTATTCTCTTCTGATCCGTAAATCGAAAAACAATCCAAATCTACAATGCGCAAAATAATATGGGTTAGCTATTTTGGTATTCCAGATTAACTCATCCAAATTGGAAATGGTCGTGTTCAAAATAAGTCACATGTGATCGTTTTCATGTGGAATGGCTATTTTACTGTATATGCATAAAAATAGGGTATTGACCGGAATTGTTAACGTTGTTATTGTTATGTATGAATATATACCAGAAGTATAACTTTAAAAATAACAGCACCCCAAAAATTGCTAACTATTACGTAACTAACGTGACCTGTTTTTTTTTAATCACTGTAAAATAAATATTTTTATATAAAAACAACATCCCTGATGCAATTAACCAATTCCCATTATAAACTGAATTTTAGAGATTCATAAATGACTACAATAAATAGATTTGGCGGAATATGAGATTCCGAACCGAATTTACATTTTTCATAATAATTCGCATCAGTTGCCATTTATAATTTTCATACAAACTATTGCCATAGAACAGCTTTAAATTACCATTAGAAAGCTTTTTCTATTATAGTAAAAATGACGTTAGTAAATTGCAATAAATTTCTAATAGTAGAATATTTTTTTCCACTGTCCGAATTTAAATAAATAAGAAAAAATAAATTAAAATTAATGTCTCATCTGCCGTAAAAGAAAATATTGATCATTTCTTAATATGGCCATTGGCCATAATGATAGTCATACATAGTCCATCCCGCATATTCCGTTCAAATATGATAATGATCTTTCGTTAAACATAAAAAAAAAATGAGATATGGTCAGATGGGTTAATGTGAAATGGACACATATATATGAATTTATAAAAAAAAAATGTGTTGGATAAAGCTATAAAAAGTAGTCATGGTATACCTACAACGACATTTACCTGTATTCACCGCAGCTACCTTGCTGTCCGAATGGATTAACTTGGAAATCGACACTTTACTAAATATATAAAATCAGCTGTTGATATTTAGGCCGCACATTAACTTTTTGTTAGGTTCTTAGGTGCCAGAATTATAGCTATGCTAACTTGGAAGTAGTTTTATGTTTAGTTTACTATAGTTCCACTATCTAAGCTTCAGTAATACAAAAATGTTAATTTAACCGACACGACGGGACCGAGTTAAGTGGGAATAGTAAGAAAAAGTATGGTACGCAAACTAGAAAAGATACGGCCAATATAAAGTCTTAAGTCATGTTCCTGATCATCTTGACTGAGTTGGTGACACAACAGAATAGAGGAGAAATGCTTTTTGACATCACACAAGAACGAGTTTTTCACGGCATGTTGTTTTTGCAAAGCAATTGCCTTTTTTTTTCCTTTTTTTCTAATAAATTACAGAAGTAGTTTAAATCCGATAAAATGATTCAGTGGGAAGAGAGTTTTAAAAAATTAAAATAAAAATAAAAATCTTATTCTGATGAGAAAAGAATTTAAGAAATATCTCTCGCATTCCTGATTAATTCAATTCTGAGAGAAGTGAATATATCGATGGACTTCCTAGACTGTAAAGCGCTCGTATGTAATACAAAAACAACTTATTTTATAGATTAACCTTTGTAAAAAATTTGTTACAAAAATATTTCTGGAATTTATAATTTTAATTCGATTTTTCAATATCTCTCCGTCCTTCTTTCTGTCCGTTATAATGATTAGTTAGGTGAACACCAGTCACGGTTGTAGACTTGACATTGAAATCAAATTTTATGAATTGCAGGTAATTTCGAATACAGATAATTTTTGTGTCGACCGACGTTAAGAATTTTCTAGCTCTATTCCCGCCAATAATAATTTCTTGGTACTTTGCATATAGTAAACTAATGGAATTAATAAAAATTTCAATTGGTAGTATTCTTGTATTACATGGGACTCATTTATATTTCTATGCTAATAATGCTGGATTTATTCGTTTATATAGCTCATGCCTATGCCTATGAGAATCAATTCATAAATACATTACCTGTGGATTGGGTTGCACATACATACAGGGTGTCCCGTAAGTTGACGTCAAGCCGGAATCGGTTGATAGACTAAATCATAATAGTTATCAGAAAAATATAAAAAAAAATCTAAATCATGTATTTTTTTTTAGAGCTGGAAACTTTTATGACTTTTTTTCAAAAAGTCTCTAGAATACGAGTTATTATTAACTTTTATTCCATAAGAATTAAACAAAATTATAAGAAGTAAGAGTTTTAAAATAATAAAAATTAGTAATTCTTAATATTGAGACTCCCAAAATAACCATTATTTTTAATTGTTATTTTTAACTGTTATACAAAATAAAAACTTTTTGATAGTATTTCGAGACTTTTATTTCATTAAAGTCTTTTTAAGAGTCTTTGGAGATTTTTATTTTATAAAAATCATCTTAAAAGTATTTTGAGACTTTTGTTTTATAAAAATCTTTTTACAAGTCTTTCTTTATGCTTATTATTTAAATATTTACAGTATTTACGGTCTGATTTAAAAAAAAAAAAAACCTCTTCCGCTGTTTATAATAATGTTTCAATCGATTTTATCCATACGGAGATATAGGGTATCATAAGTATTAGTGTTTTAGACTAATTCTAGCCTTTTTACTTGTTTTCATTTAATTTAATTTTTTTGTTATTGTTTTTTATTTTAATTTCTTTTTAATTAAAAGAAAAGCCATCCTGAAATTCGAACGCGTTGCAGACAGGCAGAGTCTGGACTTTTCTTAAGTTTATATGATATAAACGAATTATGTTATGTATGTGGATCAAATCGATTAAAATGCTATAAAGAGCGGGAGAGGGTTTTTTTTTTACCTTAGACCGTAAATACTTTATATATTTAAATAAAAACATGAAGAAAGACTTTAAAAAGATTTTTATAAAATAAAAGTCTCAAAAGACTTTAAAAATGACTTTTATAAAATAAAAGTCTCAAAAGACTTTTAAAAAGATTTTCATAAAATAAAAGTCTCAAAAGACTTTTAAAAATATTTTTATAAAGGACACTTAAAAAGACGTTTATAAAATAAAAGTCTCGAAATACTCTCAAAAAGTTTTTTTGTTAGATAAAGGTCTGAAAGGACTTAAAACTTTTATTTCGTACAATAAAAGTTTACTCTTAACTTTTACTTTTAAAAATAAAAGTTAAAAGTATTATTAAAATTGATTTTTTAAATATAAAAGTTTCCAGTCGGACCTCACTTAAAAAATGACTTAATGGAGAGTTATTTTTAGGCTCTGAATTTTTTAATTATAGACATTTCTTTTGTTTTCGAGAGAATGTACACCCTGTGATGGTTTTTTTAGTTCTTGTTGCTACACATCTTTACTTTTTTTCAATTTTATTTTTCTTATGTAATCCCGAATGGTGCTTATGTAACATGTTGCTTTAAATTCTAAGCCAACTGCTCCAGCTTGAAAGAAAATGTCACATTTACCAAACCAAGAAGAGATAATTAATATTTCACCCAACTTTAACTGACTGTAATGAAAAAAATGTACTACGCCAGTCTGGCAAGTAACTTTAAATTTGACGCATATAATAAGGATTCTAAAATGGTACAACACTTGCTACATTATTTCTTACATTACGGCAAAAAAAATTTTTTCTTCAAGAAACCCAGTTTCGAAAAATATTTTTTACCCACTACAAATGATTCTAGTGTGCTCAAAGCTTGCCGTTAGACCGCGTAACTTTAAGATTTCAGTTTGAGTGAGACGGAGAGTCATTACACGATGTGTGAGTGAGACAGATAGTGATGCGAGGGACTGAAATCATAGAGTTTTTACAAATGTGTATCGTCTACTCTCCACAGAGGGCCGACTTCCAAACCACGTACATGGAGAAGGAAGAAGTTCCTTACATTACGAGGACCTAGTACTTCAAGTGGTTGAAGAAGAGGACCAAGTACTTCGGTACGTGCAATCCAGGAAAGCACAGGAGTACAGCTCATCGAATTTTACAAAAACCATGAGCACCAGAATTACAGAAACAGTTGAATTTGTCAACAACGGAAGATTTTCCCGTCTGTAACCCGATCTTTTTTTAAAAAGATGTCGAACTTGTATTGCAGCAGAAGGAAGGCAGTTTGAACATATTTTGTAAATAATAAATCTTAGCACCCAAATAATTGGTGTTTAATTTTAAACTTAAGGAAAATTGTCCTTAATTCAACAAAAAGTTAGGATCTCTAACTTGAAAGCGTCACTATCTGTCTCACTCACACATCGTGTAATGACTCTCCGTCTCACTCAAACTAAAATCTTAAAGTTACGGTCTTACGGCAAGCTTTGGGTACACTAGAATCATTTTTAGTAGGTGAAAAGAAATTTTTCGAAACTGGGTTTCTTGAAGAAAAAATTTTTTTTCCGTAATCTAAGAAATAATGTAGCAAGTGTTGTACCATTTTAGAATCCTTATTAAATGCGTCAACTTTAAAGTTACTTGCGAAACTGGCGTAGTACATTTTTTCTTCATTACAGTCAGTTAAAGTTGGGTGAAATATTAATTATTTATTCTTGGTTCGGCAAATGTGACATTTTCTTCCAAGCTGGAGCAGTTGGCTTAGAATTTAAAGCAACATGTTACATAAGCACTATTCGGGATTACATAAGAAAAATAACATTGAAAAAAAGTAAAGATGTGTAGCAACAAGAACTAAAAAAACCATCACAGGGTGTACATTCTCTCGAAAACAAAAGAAATGTCTATAATTAAAAATATCAGAGCCTGAAAATAACTCTCCATTAAGTCATTTTTTAAGTGAGGTCCGACTGGAAACTTTTACATTTAAAAAATCAATTTTAATAATACTTTTAACTTTTATTTTTAAAAGTAAAAGTTAAGAGTAAACTTCTATAAACAATGTCAAGTAGAGGCCAAGCTTCACTTGCACTTCACACCTACTAACGTTCAGATCTCAAAATAAAAGGTTCTAATTTTTAAAAGAAGTATTGATTATCTTTCAACTACCCAAATGCAAAAAACTTTGCATTTTTACAACTATTATGATTTGGGCTATCACCCGATTCTGGCTTGACGTCGACTTACGGAACACCCTGTACATGTCTACACTGAAAATCATGTGTTCCATTATTATTATACTGTCCTTACAACAAGATAGAGTATTTGTATTATTATTAAAATAAAACAATCTTTCTTTAGTTTTTCATAATAAATGACTTTTTATTTATTTTTCTTTAATAAAACTATGAAAACACGAATTGAAAACCATATTGTATTTCCAGCAAAGTATGTGAACTGAATAGACAAAATACGACAAAAGTTTCTTTCTGTAAGAGTATATGGTAATGAAAAATTCAAGGTGATCTAAGAGGATATTAGAGTGATCTACCTTTTCAAAAAGAATCTCTTAAATGGTACACGGATTGATCCAAAATGGGAGGTTGAGCATATGTGGGCATATATGGGCCAAATTACCGAATCGCCAATGTACTGGATGTTCTACTTATTATTTTCCAGGCAGGGATTCATGCCATAGATTTTTGAGCTCACAAAATCATTCACAAGAATATGTGTGGAGCAAAAAACCAACCAGCACTTATAGCATTGAATTCGTATACCTTTGAATCTAAGCTAGTCTGAGACTATCTTACTGTCTCGAAGCAAGTGACCGAAATTAATAATGTGACATTAATTTGAGTGCCTGATTATGAAGCCATCAAGGACACCAAGATTACAGATCATATTGAAAGGAAGAAGCCAGATATTTTTTTTTATCTACCCTATGCCTGTTTTTGAGCATCCAAATAGCCATCTTTTCGCTTAAATTAATTTTGGGAGAACACATTTAAATTGGTACACTGGAAATCTTAAATCACCTTAGGGGTGATCCCAGCGAAGAAACCCATAACGTTTTCCCGGCAGAAGGTAAAAATATTCCTCATTAATTTCCCACTTAGATACAAAAAAGATGGATACGATCGATAGCGACACCTGTCGCTTCTGTATAGAGGATTGCGTAACCGGAGAAAATGTCCTCTGCACTTTTAAGTTGTTGGCCGTATAAAGCTCAAAGTTTTAGAAAACGCATTCCCATTGTCAGAGAATGTTGAAAGAGGCGCGACATCTAGTTCTTGTTCCATCTATGGTATAACGTAATTGATTTTCGTTTGTAATTCATGGTAACTACTTAAGTAACGAGTGTCGGATAACTGGTCTTTGGTAGCTAAAGGCATAACTAATTATGTTGGAAACACATTGCTGTTTTCCCGCAGGGGCAATATACCTCGTCCTGAGGAACGGAAGGCCAACATTTTTTCTTAGAAGTTTACTGCAAAGTTCTTTCTTCGAATTTTTATGCATTGGTCGAGGCCGACAGCAATGCCTTGGTACAATATAAAATCAACGATGCCCCGGCCCTCGACCTGATGGACGGAAGGATTCAATTTTTTCTTAGAAATTAACTAGATTTTTTTTCATAGAATTTATAAACATTTTTGAAGTCCGACAAAAAATATCATAAGCGAAGACGCGTAAATATTCAATTAGGGGGGATTCTTTTTTTTTTAGAAATTTACAGAAAATGTTTCGGTAGAATTTTTATTCACTTTGGTGGCCGATTGGAGTTATTTCCCGTACAATACTTTCATTTATGCCTTTGTCGGCCTCCAAATGCCAATAAGCATTCATTTTTTCTGCCGTTGTTGGCCTCCAATAATGCATAAAACTTCAAAGGAACAAATTTCCAGTAAATTTCTAATAAATTTTGTTTAGTAAATTTCCATTCTACTGAGGCCGTCCTACATTGTCGATTTTATATTCGAGCAAGAAGTTGCACATTTTTTAAAGTGGCTCGCAACATGTATCTGGCTTCTGGTTTTAAATGTCGTATTTGATTCGTTATCTATGTATATTTACTTATTTGTATTCATAGTGTGTCACCTCTTCATTTCCTTGAAATGACTGAATTTCTGGGAGAGCAATGTGGTTTGGATACACACGTATAAGATTAAAAATTATTTTGGTTTTTGCATGTAGGTACGTCTATTCAACTTTTCATCTGTCCGTCTGTCCGTCCATCTATCTGTCCATCCGTCACATAAAGAACTGACATTTGGACATGGCCTTAAAAAAAATCAAATCAAGATAATAAATGGGATAAATCGGGTAAATCCTTCGTAGGGTTCCCATATAAAAATTTCGTTTTTCATTACTTATTTGAACACTGTCTGACCAGAGAATGCGTCAACGTAAGAGCTGAAATTGTGTACACGGTATTTTCATAAAAGTAGTAGGGTAGAGTTGCATTAGTCCGACCATCTCCAGTGCTCGACCACTCGAGCGAAAAACACGTCATAATTAGTACTTAGCATGCTTTTTTTGACCAACAGTGTAATTTTTGGTTTTATGAATTTCTTACTGAGTCACTTCAAACAGAATTTTACTACTACTGTTGTAATATCAACGTCCAATTCGCATCACTCTGTCGGAGATTTCTGATGAGTATGTCACGCGATAAATTAGAGCTAAATATTTAGTGAGTTTGGTGTTTGAAAATAGTGTTTTTTTTTAATAAATTTTTAGGTAAGTACTATAAAAACATTGTTGTACTAATAAATACACTCTAATTTAAATGAAAGCTATTGAATTTTTACTTATTTTTTAGTAATATTAGCTTTTATTGTGTGGTCGGAGAATGAAAACCAAAATTTGCTTAGTTCCCTAAGTTCGACCACACATGGACGAGCATAGGAAACTAATTTTTTATTTATTTTTACGTTAAAGCAATTAATTTTGAAGATTAAATGCATAAAGTGGCATTTTCCATAAAAAGTTTATAAAATACGTCGTATTTCCAGTAGTCGACCACCGTTTTATCAAGTGGTCGACAATAGGAAACACATAATTCAGTTTTGTCCTTTATTCGACCACACTCCGTTTCAATCACAAAATTTTAATTTAATTTCTTTTTTAATTTCAATTTATTTTGAAAGATATGAAACGTGTGATTCATCGGTATAGCGAATCTGCGCTAGCAGAAGCTCTAAAATTAATTAGAGAGGGAAAAATTGGGATCCGGCAGGCAAGTAGGGAGTATGGTGTTCCAAAAACTACTCTACTGGATAGAATTACTGGCAGGATTGCTGATGGAGTTGGAAAAATGGGTCCAAAAACTATCCTCTCTCAAGAAGAGGAAGATAAATTAGTAGATTGGCTAATAAAAATGGCTAAATGCGGATTTCCTCTAAAACAGGAGGAACTACTAAATGTTGTCGAAAAAATTATTAGGGAAGAAAAAAGAACGACACCTTTTAAAGATAACAGGCCAGGGAAAAAATGGTATTATTCTTTCCTTAAAAGACACCCGGAGTTAGCCTTACGCACGCCTGAACCAATTTCCAACGCTAGGGCTGTTATAACAGATGAGGAAATTCGGAAATGGTTCAAAGACCTAAGAGATTTTTTAATATCTGAAAACAGTGAAGATATTTTATTGGATGCAAGAAGAATTTTCAATGCTGACGAGACAGCATTTAGCATGGCTCCAAAAGTTGGGACAGTAATTGCCCCAAAAGGTTACCACAATGTATTCCAAGTTACACCGGGAAATGACAAAGAGACCCTAACTGTCCTTTTGAGCTTTGCCGCAAGTGGTGAAACATTGCCACCAATGGTAGTATTTCCCTACGTTCGACCACCTGCAAAAGTAGTGAACAGTATGCCGGACGATTGGATACTTGGCAGATTGGAAACAGGATGGATGAGGACGGAAACATTTTATGAGTATGTTGGTAATGGTTTTCACGAGTGGCTGAATAGGAATAATATCAGGCGTCCAGTTTTATTTTTAGTAGATGGCCACAAATCTCATCTCTCGATGGAGTTGAGCGAATTTTGCAGCAACAATGCAATAATTTTATACGCTCTCCCTCCTAATACAACACACATCCTCCAGCCAGCAGATGTAGGAGCCTTTAAAGCCCTCAAGTCTGACTACAAGAAGACCGTCAGGGAATGGCAGAGAACGCCGCAAAATATTGGGCGGGCAGTAACCAAGACAAATTTTTGTGAGATCTTGAAAAGTGTTTTAGATAAATCTGATCGGAAGGAAATTGTTAAGAACGCTTTCAAGAAATGTGGTATATATCCATTTAATCCGGACGCAGTAGATTATTTAAAGTGCGTGCAAGACAACTTGGAAAATCTGGGCGAACCACAAAAAATCTATGATTCTACTAACTGCACTCCAAGCATAACTAACCAAGACTATAATGTTGCAAAAAAAGTTATATTTTGTCTTAAAGACAACATTTTGAAGAACAACATTGAGGCCTCTGTTATTGATGTTATAATAGGTGAAATAGATAATGCTATAAACTGCAATGCAGGAGAAAATATAGGTACTACAAATCCACAAGGACCAATTTATATCGAAGGGACATATGAAGTTGGCACTAATGATGAACTTGTAAGAATTCCAGAAAATACGGTTCCTGTGGATGGGTCTGAAGTAACAAGCAATCGAAATGAGAATATAATGAATATTCCTGGTGATCAAATGGAAACAAACCAAGGTATTCAAAACGAAATCAACAGCGAAAATTGTAATAAAGGTACGTTAACATTATTTAGATATACAGTTTTTTTGTTTGTATGATTCGTTTTCTTTGTCATAGAAAATATTAACCCATCTGACTGCTCCAATCCTTCATCGTTTATGGATTATAATAACTGTCCAGGCCCGTCCTCAAGCTTTGATAGGTATTTAGCCTACCCAAGTAAAATAATTACAAAAAAGGGTAAGACCCATTCTAATGAAGAAAGGCCACCTATGTCAATTTCATCGCGCGCTTGGAAAGAATTCCATATAAATAAAAACCGTTTGAAGCGAGACAAATCTGATGAAATAGAAGAAAGGAAAAAGCAAAGGCTTTTGAAGCGGGCAAACACGCGAAGGAAAAAAAACGCACCTAAAACATGTAAGAGAAGCTCAGGAAAGCTAACTTCCAAGATTCAGTGCCATAAGTGCGAGGATGTTTTAGATACTGATGCTGAAGAGGACGAATATAAAAATATAGGTTGCGATAAATGTGAAAAGTGGTATCATTTGAAGTGTACTCGTTTCTCAGGAATGCCATTCAATGAAGCTGAAAATCAAGATTTTATTTGCTGTGATTGATTCATAAGTTTTATTCTTTTTAAGATCTTAATTTACCTACTATACAATAGGCTGATGAAAATACCTACATATGATCTCATTTAATTTATAATAGTAATAAGCTATTTACGAAGCTATATATTTTATGTATTGATACTTGGTATACCTGTTATGTGAATTTTTAATATTTTATTTTTTACTTTAAAAAAAATGAACTTTTTTTTGTTATGAATTAGATTACCTTTATTTTATTATTTCTAACACCTACTAAATTCTTGCAATATTTTACATTTAAAAATATATAATTGTTATTTCAAAAAATATTTTTTATTTGTATAGGTACCTAGTCTCAATTACTAGTCATTTATATCCTTTACGTTTGTTCAGTAATTCAACTAATTCAGCCAAAAGTTTAATGGTCGAACACTGGAGAACTCCTGGACGTACATAGGATGAGCCTGGTCGACTATCGGCAAAAGTGGATTTGTTACGTTTTTTCCAAAATTATACTAGTCCGATTTATTTTTATAGAAGAAAACGTTTTATATCACAAACACCAACCCATAGGCTTTCTAGTTTCGTTAGTTAATTTAAAATAACTTTAATGGGAACCAATTTATATTAATATAAACTAAAACTTTTCGTTAAGTGGTCGACCACTGGGGAAACTACCCTAAACGTAATTTAAAAAATGGGATAAAAATATTTTTTCTGTAATTTAATGCATTTTGTAAGTTAATTTTTTTTCTCCAATGAATTTCAGTCTAATAAAGCCGACAAATTTCCAGTTTAAATCGACCAACTTCTTCTTGGTGTTACCACATAAAAATTTAGGGTTTTTTCGTATTTTGTGGCTTATCTAATTATATTAATGAAATCGGTAAAGGTAGGGTTAGATTGGAATTTTGGACGATTTTTTGCCTTCAGATATAAAAAAAAATCTTAAACAAATCCGAAGTATAGTCTCTCTTCTTCCACCTCTTCCCTAGAAAATCGATATACATACTGCATCAAGAATACTGGGAAGGCCCATTAAGTACCATTTAGATAAATTTTTGTGAACTGCGCGCGAAGTTCGCAGATATAATAAGAAAATTGAATCTGCTTTTAATTACCCCAGCTAATCATGATTTTCCCAACAAGCTACCACAGACAAAAAATATACAGATATCGACGGTAGTACTAAGAAAGTGATGTATGGAAGAGCTTAGCAAACCTTAATAACTCACTGATCTTGGCTAAATATATCATGTTCGTATCCATGATATATGTAGCCAAGATCAGTGATGCTTTTCAATATAGGCAAAAATTAATTTCTTTCTTAAGGTTAGTACTAAGGTCCGCGTTAAGCTAAATGTTCTATGAAAATTTAGCGCGCTAAGAGCTTCTATCGTAAGTTTATCGAGTAGTACTAAGGTCAACGCCCAAAATTTGGCTTTTGGGTTTTGATTAGAGATGGCACTACCAGTCAAAATTTAGCTTGAGTTTATCCGCCTGAGCCATTCTTTAGCTCGCTAAAAATATTTATTTTCAGAGTACTGAGATTCGATAAATTTATTGACTGGATTTTTGTAGTTAACGTAGTTTTGTACGTCCTTGCTGTAAGTACGGATGAATTGTATAAAGCATACCTACATTCCGTAACAATAAATGCATATGCAAGTACCTCAACATAATAAGCAACAAAAATAACTAAAATGATTAAAGAAATATACGCCTGTAATAAGCTTTTTCCACGATGTATTTAAAAAGGATTTATGGCTAAAGAGCCGCTGTGATGATATTATCCCTTGGTGGCAATGGGGATGCCGATATTGTTTTTAAATGGCAGAGACTGCCGCTATTTGATCAAGGCAGAATATGCCGCTTTGTACTTGTATGGCAGAGTATGCCGATGTATTTATAAGGCAGAGTATGCCGCTTTATATTGATATGGCACAGTATGCCGCTCTTTACTTGAGAAATTAAAAGACGTCTTTCAACTATCTGATAAGTTCTGATTTTATTCAATAATAGCAGCTTATTTATATCAATCGATAACAAAGAATCAATATTTCATTATAATTCTAAAGGGGGGAATTATTGCAGAATTGCAATATACAAAATTAATAATCAGAAATAGTAGTGTCAGTATTTTTGATCACACGATTTCTGATTGAGTCATAATTTATCGATATTGTAAAGCAATGACTTCAGGTATATATATATTTTATCAATGAAGAATTATGCTTGCATAGCAGAATTGCTTGCTTCTACGATCCATTCATGAAAATACGCTAAGCGTATCACAGTAAAAGTTGTAAAAGGTAATATGATCATCACTGGTCATCGTTGCACCGTAATAAAGCATATGTATTACCTAACGAACTCTAAAAAGTAATTGTTTAATGACGCAACTGATGACTGTGTGTCATTTTAATTAGCACTATTTCAATAAGAAAAGATTGCAAGCAACCATTTAAGCGACGTTATGCTTGTTTAAATAGAGGGCAATGTGCATGCATTTTTCGATTATATTGTTTTGATCGATTCGATACATTAATGTTTTTAATATCTTGAACTATATACCATACAACAAATTTTTGCTCTTAGCTTGAATCCCGGTATTTATTTTCATATTTCACGACTAGTCAGGCATGGAAGTCGAAACCGCTGAGAGGAGAGTTCTTGGAATTATTCGTTCTTTGGATATACTTAAATACATACGCACTATCGTCCTTTGCATTCCACGAACTGAATTTATTGCAGTAAGTTGAAATTTCAATGAAATTTTTACCACAATAAATACTGTATCATATTTAAAACATTTTTGATGTGCGAAACAATATCTTTCTATTGAGTCCATTTTGTGTTAAAATTTGAATTTTTTTTTTTTAAATACGGAAACCAAAAAATGCAAAATTTAATTTGGTTGTGGCGATAGTGATAGCCGCTTAGGCGTTATTTCCGTAAATGTGCGATTTGTACCCATGCCAATAAATTTCTCTAGAGTTTGTAATTTTGTATGCTTATCCAACTATTAAAAGAAGTATGTCTTACATTAATGTTTACTTCCACTCATACCCTCACACCCAACTCATCCTGCAAAACGACGGCCAACAGAATTTGTTCGGACCATCTACAGCCACCAATAATGCACACGAATTCTGAAGAAATATGGTCGATTTGAATTCTAGTTTTTCCTGTAATGAAAAAAAAAAGTTTTTTTTTGGTTCATACCCATGATATATTTAGCGGAGATCAGTGAGTTATTGAGGTTTGCCATGAGCTCTTCCATACATCACTTTCTTAGTACTACCGTCGATATCTGTATATTTCATGTCTGTGATATTACTTTTCATCAAAATACCCCGACTTTCGATCATAATATGTCCCTTCACTTAATGAGTACCCACATCACAAAAGTTCTCTAGGGTTTTCATTAATTTTTTAATTTTAATTAAATTTTGAATATATTACATTTGTGTATAAATTGTAAAATTCCAAGTCTGGACAGCAAACTGTAATTTTGTTATTATTGAAAACGTTAAAATTTATACGAAAATGTAATATAATTTCAAAATTTAATCAAATGTACTCATTACATGAAGAGAAATTAGTTTATATTTTTTAGTGCGGATTTGAAGAAGTACATTAAAAAAAAAAAGTTTCTAATATTTTTTATTTCATTTAATAGAGTATAAACATTGGTTTTATTATAACTCTATGCGATGGAAGGGGCTGCCCAAGCAGCAACTCCTGCCCTAAAAAAATTTCATTCTTGAATCGTACGAAGGGTATTGTTGGATAGGTCTACTTTCAAGGATTTAATTTTGATACCCTAGATGTAATCTATAGGGTATACTAAGCTTGTCGTTCCATTCGTAACGCACAGAAATAATGATGGTAGAGCAAAATGGATTTGATACCCATGCATAATATTAAAAATTATTTTAGTTTTCGTATGTCCGTCTGTCCGTCCGTCCGTCCGTCTGCTTGTCTCTGTGTTCTTGTGTGCACGATTACTCGAAAGCACGTATACATAGAGAGCTGAAATTGTGTACACTTAAAAAAAAAACAGAATTACGTTCTAAAATGAGACTAATCAGGTAACTCCTTCGTGGGGTTTCCATACAAAAATTTCGTTTTCCACTATATATTTGGACGCTGCCTGAGCATGTGTCGACATAGAGAGCTGAAATTTGGTACATGGTGTTTTCATAGTAATAGCAAATAACATTTCAAAAACGTAAAAAATCGGGCAACCTCATACTGTGAAAACGCATACTGTGAAAATGATCAGTCCCAAACATTTTTATTGTACCAACAACTTCTTCAGAATATGAAATCCTATAAAATTGATTATAATCATTTTTTCTGTCCGACAAACCGTTCTAGAAATATGTGTGAATAATAACTTCAAAAATCAAAATTGCAAAAATACGACCATACGAAATCTCACTTAAGGTATCTTAATATTTGTCTTAGACCAATTCCAGCTTTTTCACTTTGTTTTTTTAATTTTTTTAATTTTTGGTGTTTTGGTTATAAAAAATAAAATAAATAAAAATAAAAATAAAAATGAACTACAGCAATGGCACCGAAGCCGTCTGCCGGGATTAGCAACTTATCTAGTAACTTATTAGTAACCTAACTAGTAAGTTAGCATAAAACCTATTTAATATTAAGTACTTATACCCTATATATTAGAGCGAAAAAAATACAGAAAAAAAGGTGTTTAATTATTTCAATCCAATTTAGTTATTAAATTCTTTCACCAAAATGTCTAGATATCTCCAAGCACTTATGGCATACAAATAGATATCATTGTAATTATTTTTCCCGTTTAATATCTCTATAATTTCTTCCTCTGTCAGTTTTCTCTTTCTGAATGCCCTAACACGAAATTCGGTTAGGATGGGACATGTTCCAACAAAATGGATCAAATTCTCCTCCTCGTCTAGATTACACAGAGAACAGATTGCGCTGCCTTCACGCCTAAAGGGATTGGCGTTCATTTATAAGACTACCTCTATACTTACAAATTATATGTGTTTTGGTTATATAGATATATGCTAGAATGTTCCAAAAGCACCGGGATCAATTAATAAAAACCCTTACTTTTCCCTTGAAGCTCTGTAATAAAAACAATTAATACAATATTCTTTCATTTATATACTTATATACTCAATATTACTAACTTTAGATTAATTACATACGTGCACTCAATTCTTCGATTATTAATGCACTTAGTTTATTGAACTTGAATTCGTTTGCGTTGCAGGTTTAGTGCAATCAATTTTGCTCGAGTAATTATGTGAGTGAGCAAAAAACATAATTTTAACAATTTCTTATGATCCACTTAAATGTTATGTTCAAGACTGAGCAACCATTGCATTCCATAAGTATATGCAATCGGTAACTGACTAGGTTGTTGTACTTTAAGCTTTCATGAAACGATAAGTTTCATACAACCAGCCAGGATATAGTGAGACGGGAAATTTCCCAGACCTGATAAGATCTTTACTAACATCCGTAGAACAATACGAGAAAAAGTTTGTAGAATAGGCCATCTAAGGTGCTGATATAAGGTCAAGAAATAGAATTTTATCTAGGCCTATTATAGCATACAAAAAAAAAACTGAGGAAAACTTAACTTAACTTAACTTAACTTCATGAAACGATAAGTTTCATACAACCAGCCAGGATATAGTGAGACGGGAAATTTCCCAGACCTGATAAGATCTTTACTAACATCCGTAGAACAATACGAGAAAAAGTTTGTAGAATAGGCCATCTAAGGTGCTGATATAAGGTCAAGAAATAGAATTTTATCTAGGCCTATTATAGCATACAAAAAAAAAACTGAGGAAAACTTAAACAGTTTAAATCTTTAAAAATAAAAGCTATACAAGTAAAATATAATTGTCCTACTTTTCACCTCTTATTTAATTACCGACTTAATTCTTAGAAATACAATTAAGAAAACAGAAACGTCTTCCATGCGAAACTGCGAAAATGTCTCTATCATGCAACTTTTCAGTGTAATTAAAATCAGAGTCTACTTCAAAACAAACTTCAAAAGAGTTGGAAAACACCTCGAAACAAACTGTTCCGTTTTGTTTTTTTGTTTTGATTATTTTGCGTTGAAAAGTTCTTATTTCCTGTTTTCAAACACATTTTCATTTTAATATTCCATTTTAAGTGCTATAATTGCATGGATTTCTACGAAAACAAGCTTATCACGTCTTATTGTGTGCTTGTGTCGGAAAATTTTCAATGTAAAATTCTTTAAAGTTTGGCAAACTTGCGATATAAACAAGAAAAGAAACGAATGAAAAAGTGCAAGCTACATTCTACTGCGGGTCATTCTGTTCTGGACAACGAGAACACTCAACAAAAAATATAAATGACGGGGACTATAAATAAGAATGCTGATGAATATACAAAGTTAGTGGTTTATTTCACAATTCGTCAGATTTTATTCACTATTCCAAATTTACAAGTAAATATATTTTGGAGGTTTCCAACTCACTACTAATAACTTAAAATATATACAATTCCGACTATTATTCCGTCAACTTAAATAAATAAATTATGGTAACTTCAAGAGGATATGTAATACGAGATATGCAATAAATAATTAATCAAAACGTACTGAACCAGTCTAAAATGTGGAATCTACTTTATGGCGTTGGTAACTAGATAGTTAG
This sequence comes from Dioctria rufipes, assembly GCA_963924295.1. NCBI lineage: Eukaryota > Metazoa > Arthropoda > Insecta > Diptera > Asilidae > Dioctria > Dioctria rufipes. The sequence goes on along the minus strand of OZ002740.1, from coordinate 347,428,498 downwards.
TGATTATGTTGTTCTAGTTGTGCCCCGGAACGAGATACTTTACTTCAGTCGAGACCCAGAATAAATATCTTTATCTCAGTCGAGACCCAATATAAAGTGATTATGTGAACAAAATTTATTCCAGTCGAGACTAGTGCTGGGCGATGTTTATTGATGTTTTCAAAACATCGATGTTTGGGCTCTCGATGTTCGATATTTTTACATCGATGTAGACGCACTAAAACATCGACGTACATCGATGTTATCCTTTCGATGTTAGGGAATTACATACGTCTTTCCGCAAAGGGATGAAACCAAGAAAGGAATAAATGCATACTATAAAAAGCAAATCAAATTCCAAAAAGTTTATCTATATTTGAAAAAAGAAAAGTATTTCAATAAAATTTTTGTGGTAAAACGGAAAGAGACGTAGTGAAGTGATTGTTCGTTTCATTTTCGAAGCATCGTTACATTTGATCATCATTAGTTCTTAGAATGATTTGGGCTGGGAACCAATTAGAATTCATTTTTTTAAATGGGAGGAAACAGAGTGCCCTTAACGTAAATACATCAAACTGCTGCCACTGAGAGCAACACAGGCTTGTCTATTATTTTAGTTAAGAAAATGTCTGCCTGCAAGCTCGTTTTCAGGCTCAACAAATTTCAATTTATGGGCTAATCACATCCGCCTAATAAATGAACAAGTAAAAAAGCTAGAGTTGGTCTAAAACCAACTCTTATGATACTCTAGATGAATGCCCGTATTAAATTTCGTATGGTCACCGATCTATTCAAGTATTGATTTTGAAGTTGTTTTTCTCATATATTTCTAGAACGGTTTGTCGCACAGAAAAAATGATTATAACCAATTTTATAGAATTTCGTATTCTGCAGAAGTTTTTAGTACAATAAAAACGTTTTGGACTGATCGTTTTCAAAATATACGTAAAAAACCGAAATTTTTATATGGCAACACCAAGGAGTTGCCCGATTTAGTCCATTTTTGATATTTTATTTGCTAATATAGTAAAAACATCATGTACGAAATTTTAGCTTTCTACGTCGACGCGTTCTCAGACAGTGTCCAAATATATAGCGGAAAACGAAATTTTTAAATGGCAACCCCACGAAGAGTTGCCGTTTTGTCTAATTTTCGAACTTAAATTACTTTTTTTTTATAGTCCGTATACAAAATTTCAACTCTCTAAGTATACGCGTTCTCGAGTTATCGTGTGCACGGACGGACGGACGTACATGCAAAAATTGAAATAACTTTTAATATTATGAATGGGTGTCCAATCCATTCTGCTCTACCATCATTATTTCGAGGTGTTACAAACGGAATGACAAGCTTAGTATACCCCTATGATTTCATCTAGGGTATAAAAACAACAGAAGCATCGGAAGTTAGTTCGAAACGTAGGCAATCGAAAATACCCTTTTATATAAGCGGTCCTTTGAAGCCGCTTCATATAAATCCGTTGGTGGCAGCGTCACCAATTTATATATCTTGGCTTATCACGTCTTGTAGCAAAAATGTTGTCCATTGCGGCTATTTCTGTGCCAAGCGAATGTTTTTTCTCTAAGCTAGGCGAGATTATAACTCAAAAGAAAAACAGTTTGCAAGGAAAACGTCTTTGCCAGTTATTGTTTCTTAAGTCTGTAGATAAGAGGCTTTCGGACCAGTGATTATTCATTTTTCATTAAATTCATTTATGCGTTATTTTTAGAAAACTTTTCCTTTAGAATTGATAATGAATGAAGTAATTGTTTTGTTTTGTTTTTGTTATTTTTATTAAGTTATAAATAAAGACGGCAGCAACAAAAATTCTAAACTGATAAACGTAGCATTTTCTCTATGATTTGTATAAAATTCATTAACATCGATGTAATATGATCGATATTATCGCTACATCGATGCTTGTTGGGCGATGTCAACATCGGTGCTGAACATCGATGTTCCGTTCCGATGTCCCACCACTAGTTGAGACCCAGAATGAATATCTTTATCTCAGTCGATACGCATGATAAAATTGTTAGGTTAATAATTTTAAGTTATTACCACAAGCCAAGTTGATGTGTGATGTGCAATCTGTAAGCGCTTGATGAAGAAAAGGGAAAGCTCCAAGTTGGCCTGCGACTTGTATTGTTTCTGAATTGCGCACGGCACCAACAAATAACTCTACACTGCGCATAGCAACAGAAGTGCATTGACCTTAACGGCTATGCGCAGGATGTGTTGCCGTTCTTGATTTTACCTAGGTAAAGTTATTATGACTACAAAATATACGATTATGGATACCTATTGCAATGTTGCTTAATTTGCTACTTTAAAAGATACATTTAACTGAACAGATGATTTAATCTAATCCCTAGACAGTAGATGGAGCTTCGAGTAGCAGCTCCAGAATAATTTCGACTCAAAAGCTTGAGAGTAAAGAGCTAGAAGCGCAGCTTAGGCTTGCCTAAGGTCCAACCTTTCTAGCGTAGACTTCCGCCTGAAAAATTGAAGGTGAGGCACCAACCAGAATGGATAGTTCCACATCTGGACCAACCAACCCTGCGCCTATTTTCCCGTACTTCCGGGATCCCTCAGTATACCAGACTTGGGCCCGTATCAATTGGAGCCTTTAGGTCGTTAATATTAACCTACTCGAAGATACTGAGATGACCCATCCAGGAAGAGGTGCTTTCATTTGGCCTTTCATTTCAAAGCATTCTAGCCACTGCTTTCCTCTGAATAAATAGGTATAGAGGCTGGAAGCCAAGAATGGCTTCAAGTGCACGTTGAGGGCGCGATGTAAAGGCGCCAGTGGTGCCTAAAGGTGCCATCCTTTGCACGATATAAAGGGTTCTCCTGGTGGTTGCCTGAAATGTTTTAGGCCACCATACAGTTAGGGTTTGACTATGCTCTGGAACATCCATAAGGTCATTTTGGGGTTCAGACCCCACATTTTCCCGAAAAGCCTGTTTCATGAGCTGAATGCCCACACGGCTTTATTAGTTATCATTTCCAGGTGGGAATTCCAGGTAAGCTTGCTAGGATTATTCCAGATATTTTGCTTCTTTGGAATATTCTATTGTAATTCCATTTAACTTAGGAGATGGGATTTGAAGACTCCTTTTTCTAGTAAAAGGAACTAGCACTGTTTTACCTGGATTAATTGATAGTCCCATGCTCTGGCACCATCTGCTAACGATGTTAAAAGCAGTTTGCCTAAGCTCGGGTAGAGCTGATTCAAACTTTCTTTAACACATACGACAATGTCCTCAGCGTATCCTTGGGCCTTAAAGTCGGCCTCTTGGAGTAAATTTAAAAGCTGATCCACAACCAGGGGCCATAAGACTGGTGATAAAATCCCGCCTTGTGGACAGATTCCCGTATTCATGATTGTTGTAGATTCGCCGTTCATGGTAGCTGTTATGCAGCGTTTCTCGAGCATGTTTGCCCATCCATCTGACGATGCAGGTTTCGTTGGCTCTATCTTCGGATACTTTCTTGATCGAGTCAAAGAGAGTATTATCGAATGCTCCTTATATGCCCATAAAGAAACATATAAGGACCTCGTTTTCCTGTGAGGTTTTCTTGAGAGTCTCTACCAGACTACTGAGAGAGTCCTCGGTGGATTTTTTGGTTTGTTAGGTATATTGATTGGCATTGAGTGGACAGGTTTGAAGGTCGTCGTCCGAATGTGACTGTCTATTATTTTCTGTAGAGTTTTTAGGAGAAATAATGTCAGACTGATAGGCCTGTATAATTTTGCCTCAGGGTGTGGTTATTTACCCTACATGCCTTGGGGTATATCCCCTGCACAGGCTGGCCTTAAATATGTCGGTGATAAGGTGCTTAGTTTCCAAGAAATAGTATGTTTTTAAATGTGAATGAATTTTTAACATCACATTAAGTTTTGTTTACTGTTTAACAACAATTCCTCGATGAACACTTGAAAATTTACTGCACTCGCTTATTTCGTTTTCATTTTTTTATTATTTTTCCACTTAACCAATTTTCTTGATGGAACCCTGATTGCGCGAGCTCAACTCGCTCCTGACCGAATATTGTTTTAATTAAAATCCATTACGAGAATTGATATCCGATTTGACGGTACTACAATGTCAGCTGCCTTTGATATTACAATTACAGATAAAGCATAAGTACGTCAATGGCTTGTAATGTTTTAAGCTTGCCACCATTAATTCTTCTCCGACGAATCCTAAATATCTTCCGACATTTAATCTAGATCAATTATGGATCTTAATCCACATTATAATCCATAATACGAAAAATATTTTTCTATTTATACATATGCTAGCGAAGCTATGAAATGACGTACTATATAATACCAATTTTTGGAGTTTATCTGCTTATTGTAGCTTACCTTCCCATTTCTTTTGCATATTCTCATTTGTAATAAGATTTTGGCTCCGGATTTAACAGCTGCCATATACCTACCGAACATACCAATAAGTTAGAAACCTCTGTTGTCAGTCCTTAAGGACGAACGTATACGTATGCATTCTAAACAGATGATTTTACTGGAGTGAGTGGACAGATTTTAAAACTCACACATTCAATTCTTCATTTATCAACCGCATCAAAAACTCTTGGAATGTGCTTTCAAAAGTGGAAAAGTATACGAAATTCCATGGAAATTTGAAAAGTACCCATGCTACCACCGGCAAATCTAAAGAGAAAGGTTAGAAAGGAGTTCCAGCGATAAATAAATTCTTCGGCGGATCATCGCTAAAAAAGTAATTTACATTTTATGACAAGATTGGAGAGATATCATAAAAGAGTAACCCCGGAAAAGAGGTACGACAATTGCGAGAAAATGAGTGTAGCGTGTGCCATAGATACATCATTTTTGTTCACAGCAGGAACAGTTCAAAATTGAAACGCAGGATAAAATTAGCTCCAATAAATCTAAGAAGGAGGGTGGTGAATTTCTCTAATAACTTTGACTTGACTACAGCCGAGCGTTGAAGGTAGGAAAATTAAATTTGAAATTGTGAAAGCGGTAAAGTGGAAAATTGAGGTTATGAGAAAAGTAAATTTTACACCTTTAAAATTTAATTGTCCAAATTGTCGTCAGTTTTAAGCTTTAAGCATATTTTTTATTTTACATAAAATGCAAATTTTTAGTATGTTAAAAATGTTTAGAAGTATTAAGAGTTAGCTTTACATACATACATATTTGTATTCTCTCCAAAATTTGATGACTTTAGGAAAAAATTGTCAAGAGACTTGAAAACAATAATTCTGTCTTATGCAATAAAACTCTACCAATATTGGTGACACCCAGTTAGGTTGAATTTTCAGTTGGGGTCTCATAGTATCAACGGATGCCTTGTTTCTGGTATATACCCTCTGTTTAGAGGACCGTAAATATATTTATTTTTATCTAAAGAAGATTATCTGCAGTAGTGTTTCAGATTTCTAGATAGTTTTCATTTCTCGAGAAAAGAAAAAAAATATCTCTTATTTCTCAGAAATCTCGAGAATTCTCATATAATATATAAAATAACATTTAGTGGCTTATATTCAATTTAAAACAATAAACAATAACAACAAAATATGTACCACACTTTAATACTGAACACATATATTTTATTTATTTTTTCAATATGTAAGTGTAGATAAATAAAATGATTGCAAACAAAATTTAATTCCTTTTTTGTTCAGCTATGATATAATTTTTCAAAAAACATAGAGCATCAAAAGTAGTATTGAACAATTAGTTGCTCTTCTTCTTAACAAAATCCTTCGAAATAGTAAAATTACGTTCATTACTAATTAATTATTGGACAAATCATCTCTAACTCTGCAGTTCCAAATTTGTTTTTCTTGTAGCCGTTGTTTGAAATATATTGAATTATTGTTTAATATTTTTCAGCAACACCAGGGATCACGCCTCTGGCACTGTCTGTTATAGATAAATTCAAATTGTTCTCCATTTCCATGAATTGGGACTTCGTTAACTTCTGGTTCGTCAGTGTAAAACTGTTCAAAACTAACAAATTATCTATTTAACATTTCTTTTGCAATTTTTTTCATATAATTTTTCGAGAAAGGTCTAAAAAATGTTTTTCTTTTCAAGTAAGATTTTGTGAAGATTTATGATGTTCTTGATTATTCTTTTACTTATTTCATCTTTAATTGCAATAGGAAGCTTCTAAGATATAGCTCATTGCTGACCTTTTCTAAATTCATTAAAACAAATGTTTTAAGGATCCTTCTGCAGTTAATAATATAAAATCTTCTCTCACTTGTAAAGGCTTTTTAATTCGTAAAGAACATTTGATCATAATCTCCATAGTATGCCAACTTGTCTTATAACACAAAAGTAATGACACCTCCTTTTATTTATATATTCATAATTTTGTAAAAACAATTGCCCGATGGAAAATTGCAAAAATATTCACAAATTCTCCTGCCATAATTGTAATTTTCAAAGATTTCACATTGGCAACTATCTGTTTCTCATTGGCGTAGCCAGCGTTTTGTTGGGGGGGGGGCAGTAGGGGGCAGACTGACACAATATTGAAGACGAATATTCTTCAAGCAAGTTTTGTTTTACAAAAATGTGTATAACTTTCTAAAATGTTAATCGGTGTTAAATCCAAGTTTCCTTACATGACGCAAACTATTTCATTGATTACCGTTGTTTTTTTCAACCAATGTATGCTTAAATTAAACCAAAATAAGAATATTTCATAAAAACAAGAATAAAATAAGAATAATTTACTAACATTTAATTATATGGTTTTCTAAAAAAAGTTATTTCAAATTCATGGTTCTAATAAATTGTGAATGTATCCCAATAATAGCCCGGAAATTAGAAAATTATTTCTTCAATAAAGCTGGAATTGGTCTAAGACCAATTCTTATGATACCCTAGATAAATGCTCGTATGTATCTGTGCAAATTTGATTTTTGAAGTAGTTTTGCGCATATATTTCTAAAACGATTCGTCGGACATTAAAAATTATTGTAACCAATTTCATAGGATTTCATAGTCTGAAGAACCTGCACCTGTACGTAAAAATCCTAAATTTTTATATGGCAACATCAAGAAAGGGTTGCGGGATTTATCCCATTTTTGAAATTATACACATCATTTTTACGAAAACGCCGTGCACAAAATTTCAGCTCTCTACGTCGACTCGTTCTCAAGCGGAGTTTAAATATATAGTGGAAAACCAAAGTTTTGTATGGCAAGGCAATTCAACGAAGGAGTTGCCTGATTTATTCCATTTCCGAACTTAAATTTCCTTTTTTCTCGAAAAGCTCGTGTGCAAAAGTTTCAGCTTTCTAAGTAAATCCGTTCTGGAGCTATCGTGAGGACGGACAGACATGCAAAAATTAAAATAACTTTTAATATTATGCTTGGGTGTCCAATCCATTTAGCTATACCTTCATTATTTCTATGTGTTACAAACGGAATGACAAACTCAGTTTACCCAATAGATTTCATTTAGGGTATAATATTCAGTAAACAGTCCAGAATAAAGCGATGCGAAGTACACTGTTGTGGTGCGCAAGATATTCGTCTGTTAAGTGGTTGTTAGATACAGCAACGAATTGATTTAAATGTGCTTTTATTCATTTTTAAAATAAAGAAGAAATATTACTAGAGATACATATTTACATATCCATTTTCTTTATATAAATGACGTACAAAAAAAACTTTAAACAGATTTAAATTATTCTTGCAGAATCTATCGCTGTTCAAACATATTCAACAATTCTTCAATAAGTTAATAGTGCTAACTTGAAAGCTCAATTTCTTAAATTCATACAAAATTAGCAAATAATTAATATTCCCAGTGAGATAGACGAGATTTAAGCAGATCTGTATTAAATCATTAAACGCCATATCTATCGAAATATTTATTCGATTCGATTAATGAAACATATCCCTTGCCAGTTACCACCCCATTAAAACTAGTGGGGCATCTTTCTAGGTTGCAGATCTGCTGAATCAGCTCTTTATCTTCAGAATTGCAAGGAATTAATCTTGGATCTCCCAGTTGAAAATACATGCACGTAGCACCCTGTCGGTTCAATTTATATTCCATTTCTAAATTTTCAAGCATATGTAATTGCATTCAAATCTAATTCGGCACTGAAATCTTCTTGCACTTCAGCGGAGCTTGCTACTCATCCTCCAACTCCAATAGGGTAAACAGGGCCTCCAATTTTTGCTAACAGCATACCTAAAAAGACTAACTGTTTTGGTAAAAGTAAAATTTTTAGAAGCATTTCAATCCATACCTTTCGATGGATCCACTTTTTTCCTCAGTTGCATTTATAGTTCCTACAACATTATCGGTTTCACAAATTCATCTCGTTCCTTAGCAGCATTTTCAATTCCGTAAGAGATAGTAAAGCTCGACAGGACAGGGAATATTCAAAAATTCATATATATCCACTAATTAATGAACTTAATACCATTTTATGGGCCAACCGATGATACAAAGATTAACAAGTTATGGCCGAATTAACTGTCAATTGGTTGCTTGCCTGCTTTGGCAACAATTGTCACAACTTTGTTCGTCTCAATTTCAATCAAAAAATTTCTATTTGCTTTCTCACTAGCACATAATTAATTACTTTTCCCGAAGTGAATTAAACGAAGAAAGATGGTTAGATAAATAATAAATATTATAATATATTCAAAACGTATTTCAGTCAATAAAATACGAAAAACTCAAAACAAATTCGCTGGAAATGACATTGTCACCTCATGACGTTGCAACGCACAAAATTCCTTTCGAATCGGCCATAGCTTGTTATCTCTGTGTCATGGGTCAACCTACGCATATTAATCACGATCATTCAGCTACACTTGTGCCCAGATGCATATCATCAGAAAAATTTTGATCAACTTACAGTTATTGATATAAATAACAATTGTATCACAAATTCGTAGCATATAATGAGAATTGAATTATTATATTGTCATATCGGTTAAGTCTACAGTCGAGTTCTGGCAAAATAAAATTTTACACGGTCACATTAAAATTGCTGGTAAAATTTTGTCATATCTAAGAGCCAGATTTTGCGTAATGAATTTCTGGTTGTGTTGGTAGTCCATTTTTACATGTATTTAGTCGCCATCCCTATTCTAAGCAAATTGTCAATTTGAAAAAAGTAAACAAAGGTTTTGTGCGGAGCATCTGCTTCTATTAACAAAAAAGATAATTTAGATAGTGCAGTTGCCTCAAACAGGATTTCCCAATTTTCATTTGCAAGCACTGTCCGAATACTTCATTTCTGTTTTTTTAATTGATACGAAGATTTTAACAGGAACTAGTGGAACTATAAAACTTTGCACTAAATAAAGTTCAAACATAAATAGTTTTAAAAAAAAATTGATTCGGTACTTGTGTTAAATTTCGCAAAAGAATTTTAAGTTGACTAAATCTGCGCACAAAACAAAATCACATTTGACAATTCTGCACCCAGCTTTGACAAATCTTTCCTGCGGCATCTCACTTACTCTTATGTATAATTTCCTGCTCTTGACAAATTACGCTCATGTACACGAATTTTACACGATTCAACCATTCCAGTTTGCTCTATATTCTAAGACCTGGCTTATCACCATTCCAGTTTTCTATACATTCTAAGGAGTGAGCTATTACTGCTCGGCTGTAGCCGGCCCGCTAAGGCCTTTAAATTTCCAGTTTTTATGATATCGCCTTCTGGTTTGACGAATAAAGCCAAAAAATGTGATATCGCAGATTTACATGCAACGAAAAAGAGCGGCAAATTGATTAATTTTCATAAATAAATGATAATGACAAATGGCGGAATTTTCAGATTTACTCTCATATAATACCGCGCTTTTGTGAAAGCACTTTTTTCTGAGATATTGAAAGAGGTCATCAAAGTTTGTTCCAAAGTTGTTGCTATATAATCCTATGTTATTTGAACAGAACGTGCTTCTGTTTACACGCTTTGCTCTAAAGAGGGTGGGTGTTATCAGTATTGGGAGATCGTGGGAATTCCATATTCTGGCAATTTCTGCCATTAAGATATTGAAAAGTAGTAAATTAATATGTAGTAGCACTGATTACTTTGCGCCCAGTTCCTAATGTACTTTTATAGATATCTCTCCTATATCAATAAAAATTAATTAGTTTTCGAAAGTTACGTGAACTGAACTATTCATTTTGGTGTATTTTTTATGTTTTTGGTACCTAGGATAAAAATGGTCGGAATTCGCATAACGCAATAATTTGTGGAAAAAGTCGCTATTAATTCCCATTCTCGAAAGAATTTTACCCGCAATAATCTCCCAACGCTACTGTAACTCATTCTCTGATGGGCTTGGGAAAAATGAGAATTTTATTTGACTGATAGACATTCAAAATCTCCTTTCAGCACATTGGCCAAAACGACATTTGTCTTTTTCTTAAAAAATTGAGGTAGAGTAGATATACGCAAAATTCATTATTATGAATAATTTGAAAGGATTTTGAAGTTATTCAAAATTTTGCAAATAATTGAATAAATTCAATTATGCTTGTATGTATATCTTACTACATGAAAGAAGAATGAATGAAAGAAAAAATTGCAAATTATTAGTAATAATTGCTTCGTATTTCTGTGCGGGGGGGGCACCGAGCCTACACGGGCTTCTCTGGGCGGGGGGGGGGGCATTGCCACCCGTGCCCCTATCTCGCTACGCGCATGCTGTTTCTCACTAATTCAAATTGAAAATTCAATTCATATTTTGATAAACAATCTTCATCTTTTCCTTGGCTATATGCAACTGTAAAGCTTGTTATGGGTCTTTCAGCCCCATAGTTGATTAAGGCTGAAAAATAAAAAGATAGGGCAATCTTAAGTAAAATAGTATTACATGCATTACCTATTGTGTATCCTTGTCAAGTGTCTTGTAACATTTATCTGGAATGATGCTGCAAGAAAATTCTTTTTATTTTACAGAAAATATTGCATATATTCATCTAGTACCTATGAGAGCTGCAGTGAATGCAACATTGCTCCCTCACCAGAAACTCGCTGGAATACCTTTGAACGAATTTGGGAACGAGAATAATATATTATGGAATTATAAAAGGAATACCCTCCACGACATGTTGGCGATGTATTATAATTGACTGCTTCGGCACATTACTCGATAAGATGAGTTGTCTACAATTATAAAAATTAAAATTAGATTATGGAATTATAGCCAGTAAGGTTGAAATTATTTATTTAGAAAATTTAAAGTACATACCCTTAAACATGTAAGGATGATGTAAGGCAGATAAGGTCCCGCATAAAACTGTGAGGAAGAAAATCAAAGATATCAGGCAGTATTTATTTGTTTTATCGGTTAGAATCATAAACAGATATTATTTGCCACTTACCTGATCAGAGCTTTCCTTTCCACGATCACTAAACCGACTCCTAACCTAGTAAAACTAAAACATAATTTGCTGGTACAAACTTCATGTTCCCGACGGTAAAAATGTAAAATACAACTTGCTCCCAGCTCAAGGTAAATGTCGGTTGGAAATAATCATATAAAATTGCTACTGTTAACATAATTTTTGGTTTCCGAAAACTTCTGTCAAACGGAAATTCAACTCAAGAATTTGCATACAAAAAGAATTTTAAAAAGTTTTTCAACTATATCAAATGGAAGCTTAAGTAAATAAGATTATTTTTATACAAAAAAATTAAATAATAATAATAGTTAAGCGGACCGATTGGAAACGGGTTGTCCGAATTGGGAAGTATTTTGGAAAATTTCCAAAATAGGGGGAGATTTTCTATAAATCCGATGACCTTGGTAGGTGAAGGGACTCAGTTGTCATAAGTTGGACCAAAGGAAGTGTTGAGTTGTACGCAGTGTGTGTCTTTGATCATAAAAAAAAAAAAAAAAAAAAAACTAGGAAACTCGGAAAGATGGTGGAAAAGAGCTACGAATAAAATTGTTAAAGTCGTACCTGAGGGAAAAGATAAGTATTGCCTTTAATTTTGAAACCAAATTTCAGTTTAGTTCGTACGTCAGGACAGTTTTTTTTTTGTGTGTGTTATACAGCTACATATTGAATATATAGGCGAATATGCGCTGCCTTGTCTGCCACTTTGGTTTTTTTTACTTGAAATCTGTGAAGTGAATTCGATAGGGACGATTTGGTTTGATTAAAAATTTATAACGTGTTTAATCATCAAGAAAGTTGTTTTCATCATTTTTTTTACCTTTGATTCACATCAACATACAACCGGAGTTCGTGGACTCTAAAACCACGTCCCACCCCTTTCTCCACGCTAGCCGGCGCGCTTTTTACGCACGAAGAAAATGCGTAACAAGATTTCATTTATGTTTATTACACTGTCGGAGTTGCGACAATATCTAAAGAGGAAGACACAAAATCTTATCGATTAATTGTTCTTTTTGTTCTTTTTATTTTCTTTATGTTTTATGATAAAATGCAAAAAACTCTGAGTTTTCAAAACTCAAAATAGAGTCTTTCAAATTTCATATACATTATTAACTATGACGTAAATATACATTATAAAATGAAAATATTAAAACCTTTACCCTCTGTCTTAAAATGCTAATAATACTTAATCAATTCGATTTATTACCATCATATCGCACTTTAAAACGATTAACATAAAGTCTTACAAGTCTTGTGAAATTTCTTGCTGCAAATATACCTAACTTCTGAAGTTTTAGTAAAAGACAATAATTCCTTAATTATATAATTTCACGACTCCATGACTTTTCTAATTATTTACGCATAATTCATTCATAATTTTTGGAAGTGTCCTGAGTAATTACTTTCAGGATTTATCTTACATCCATAGCAATTATTTACTTAAGTAGAGAGGATTTTGTAAACTCACGTGAAAGTAAAATGTGAAACTGAATGAAAATCAAGAACATAGAAAATGGATTATATAATTAAAGCTCCTGCGTAATGTGAACACGTGCATAACTACGTACAATCCTTTTGTAGCACACACAGAGACTAATTCGATTACAGTGAATCTATAAACTCAACTTTCCCTTTACCACAAAAGTTGTAAGAACTTTCACGCTATAGATTTTACTGGAGGCTGAGCTGAAACCAATCAAAAGAATTACTGCTGACACTTGCCATGTCTCGTCTAAATCACAACAAAAAGTTGAATCAATAGTTGAGTCATTTCTCTGGTTGAACTTTCACAATTTACGACGTCTCGACCTTTCGACCAGGAAAATCGACCTCATCTTTAACTAATCAAGTTCGGATGATTGATTCGTCATCGGATCCGTAGCGATCTACCCAGACATCTATCTGTATTCTTTGTCATATTCCTTTAAGATTGCTTGACCTGTGTATACTAAAGTTTCCTTTAGTAATAAAATGCTAGGAAAAATGTTGATGGAAGAAAACTGAAATGAATATTGTAGGCACTGACGGCATACACCGACCGACCAAAGTAACTTTAATTTTGTGATTGGCTGCTTTCCTCTTTACCACTCCATTTATCTTTAATAAAGTAACTCTATTAGACCCCGTCCTGTAACGTTTCTACTTGAGGATTTTGTCTGTGTATAGTAGAAGTACCCCATTGATAAGTTACATGAAAAGAACTTGATTAGCCTTTGATGTCAAGACGTGGATAGCAGCTCAATTTAGAGAAATGAGGCCCATCAACCTGCTCTCCTTACGAATAGTACTTAATGTTCAAGTGAGAAGGTATATATACGAGAAATTGTCCTGTTATAGAAAAAAATTTGTCGCCCTATTCGAAAGCACTTTAAAAATTGACGCAGTGGTTGGGTTTCCCATTAACGTTGTAATTAGGCAATTTAATTTTGTTGGTGTGGCTCCGCGTAAGATGCTTTGACTAATCTAGTATGAAAATTTAATTTATTTTGATACGATGAATTGAGAAATTGCTTATGGTACTACCTGCGAGTTCCTTGAAGCGAATGAAGGAATTTAGCATAGGTTGGAACGGGACGAAAACCGTATACAGAATGGGCGGCACATATGGTGATTGCGGAGAAATTTTTGGGTTTTGGAATATAATTCACGTATACCTATGCATTTCACTTGATATGTACATAGTTCGCCTTATTAAAGCCTGTTATGTATCGTAGGGATTATATCGTTCACCTTATTATTTGTTCAAAGGCTTTCCATGTTCGGTCGCATTTTATTTTACGTACATCGTATGAAGTACCTATATGGTATGAAATATAAGGTAGGTCGCCGTAGTTCGTGTGTCTCAAATCAAATATTCTATTTCGTTTATGGTAGTTGGTTGAACGTCGTACTTATGTGGTTGTCATAGGTCGTTTATAAGTAAATATGACGAGGGTTAAGTAATTTACAAGGATACATATATCAAAGATTTCCAAAAATTGATGTGAATGTGTGGTAGATTATTCTACACGTTACAATTATTAAGAATTTTCGATGTTAGCATCTATGAACAACTAATATGTAAAATATTCTAGATTTAGGATGAAATGCCAAACCGTAGCTCAGACATTTGTAACAGCTAGTGGATGAAGCAACGCAAATTCCTGACGCAGCTGGAGATAGAGCTAATTTACTGGATTTGTTTCTAACATCTCATCCTAACAAATATTCCATCTCAGCCGGTTCCCATCTCAGAAATTCAGACTATTTTTTAATCACGGCTAAATTTACCACCTCAAGCCCTACTTCTCCACCTACAAGTAGGCTTCTTTGGCACTATAAGAATGCTAATTGGGAAAGTCTCAATAAGTATCTTAGAGAAATTGATTGGTCGGTCTGTTTTGCTTCGAGGGATGTTGATGAATGCACATCAGAATTTAGTAATATACTAAATCTTGGCATGCGTGAATACATTACGTATTCTTACAGCAGATCTCAACAACAGAAAGATCGTTCCTGGTTTAACGATAAGTGCAGCCAAGCTATAAAAGCGAAGTCTGCTTTTCGCGCCTATCAATTGCATCTATGTCCGGAACTGAAACAAGTCTACAAGACTGTACGGAACACCTGCAAGTCCATTATCCAGAAAGAAAAAATTCTTTTTGACCAGAATATTAGACAAAGATTCTTTGCAAATGGCAAAGGTAGCAAAGGTTTCTGATCCCTAGTCAAAATCATTAGGAACAATTTCATCAGTTCCCCTATACCTTCACTACTTAATAATGGCGAAGTGATTGTTGACTCCGTGGATAAAGCTAATACCTTAGCTGCTAGATTTGCTTAAAATTTTGTCTTCAACCCACTTCACAAATACCTGTTTTGCATCGCCCGTGTGGATGTGTACAAGAGCCGATACACGTTCGCACGAGAGCTGTTTCATGGTCCTTAAGGGAATCGACGTATCAAAAGCTGCGGGACCTGATGGGTTCTCACCCCTGTTAATTAAAACCTGCCCCTCATCCTTGGCTAAACCTCTGCGCAAACTATTCTACTTGTCTTATTCGACAGGAATCTTTTCAACAGCTTGTAAACTAGCTCACGGTCAGCATATTCCCAAAAAAAGGGAGGGTAGCGATCCCTCAAATTACCGCCCAATTGCATTCACTTCGATTCTTTCAAAGGTTTTTGAACCCATCATTAACTCAAAATTAATGAAGTATCTAGAAACTAATCATCTCATCAACGAGCGCCAATATGGCTTCCGAGCTGGACGCTCATCTGGAGACTTGCTGACCTTTCCTAAGGAACTTTGGAATAGTTGTCTTTACAATTTTGGTGAGTCCAAAATCGTTGCCCTGCATATCTTAAAGGCCTTTAATGGTGTTTGGCATCCTGCCCTTTTAGTTAAACTTAAAGTACTTGTTCTAACCTCTCCTCTTCTTTTATGGATTGAAAGTCTTCTATATGGTCGCCTAATTCGTGTTGTATTAGACGGCATTACATGTGAACCTCATTCTATAAATACCGGTGTGCCCCAGGGCTCTGCTATTTCTCCGTCTCTCTTCCTAATTTTCATTAATTATGTTCTTTCCCTTACTTTCAATCCAATCCATAGTTTCGCAGATGACAGTACTCTCGATTTCGCTTACTCCTTTGACACTCCAGGGGGAATGCCGCATGTGTTAAATGAGATTGCATTATTAGATCATTGAATAACGAACTTAACAATATCTCATTAAAAGAAGATCATAACTTAACCACACCCATATCTTATGATGGAGCATTAATTTTTGATTCACCGTCACTAAGCGTTTTTGGCATTAATTTCCAGTAAGTTAAACTGGACAGATCGCATCTTCTCTGTTGCCAAAGACGCATCGAAATGTCTTGGATCTCTGAAAAGGTGTAAGAAATATTTCAGCACGTCAAATCTACCGCTCCTCCACAAGTCCTACATTAGACCTAGAATGGAATACAACTCCCATATATGTGCCGGGGCTGGTCGCACAGCATTAGCTTCATTGGATATTGTCCAAAAGAGAGCCTTCAAGGTCATTGGCTATTTGGCAATAACTTGTAATATCGAGCACCGCCGCAACATTATATGCCTTTTGCTCCTTTATCGCTATATGCATGGTGAATGCTGTGATGAAATATCTAGTCTAATCCCTTGGAGAATTATTCCTGCACGCAATACTCGCGCTACAAACCCCGCATATCCTTTAACCCTTCAAATTACTTTCGGCTGTGCAGTAAAATTCCGTGATGCTTTTATATCCCGAACAGTGCGAATGTGGCATACAATCTGCGGAAGCTTAAGGGCGACATACATCAGCACATCCGCACCTGTCCTCATATTCCCTAATCCTTTCCCTATCTCCTTCCTTCCATGCTGTGCTTCGCATCATAGGATATCCCCTGAGCTAGGCTTAATAATATAACAAAAAACACTAATTTCTATTATATTAGCTTTTTTATCAATTAAGAGTAACCCCCCGATTCTATATAAGAGATAAGAGCTCTTATTCTCTTAACTTTGCTGTCAAAACCCATTAGCAAACATTGGTATGCTACGTAAATAGTTAAGAGATTTCAGACGTCAGCTGATCTCTTAACTTTTGTGTGTCTCTTATCGTGATAGTTGCAGAAATTTTATTGTTTTAAAATACCGAAATGTTGGATAAAAATGCTGTAAAATAAGACATATTTATAAAATTCGTATAAATTATATAAATATGTACAAGTTTGTGAAATATGAAATAATTATACAATTTGAGCTATGCATAGAGGATAGTTCTGAGCAATATGAGAGACGACTTGAATCACTTTGCTATTTCTGAGGCTGTAAAGAATGTCAGAATGCTAAAATCTTTTACCTTTAAAGTGATAGAAATGACATAGCCTTACGATAATTTCCATTACTCGGCAATATTATCGTCAATTTAAAGTTTTGATAACAATGAATTTTTTTACCACAGGTTTATATGAAAATCCTGTTGGACGTAATGATGGCTGTGGAACTCTTTACCTGCGATTTAGGCATTAAAATAAAAATTCAATTGTCATTACGTGCTGTGAATTTATCATACAGTAATTATTAACTTGATTAAGGATGCACACAATTATTGCTACGTGTGGGTTGGTCATATTGCTATCATCGCCTCGCCAAAAACATAACTTCTTCTGCTTCCTTCTTGAAAAGTACACGTCTTAATTAGCTAGGCTGACTAAAAGATTCTCCAAACTCTCTTAACCTCTTAAAGTTAATATTTCTCCACAAAAAAATATGTGGAATACTAAGAGATCTGATAAAAGTCTCGTAGAATCATGGGGTAAGTCTTTGAAGCAGATATGAATTTCTTAGGAAAATTGGTAAGTTTAAAAGCTGAAAATACGGATGAAAAACTGATATTTTGAAGTTCATGAAATAGTTCGAGGCATAATAAATGTCATATATGTATTAAGGTACTTGAGTTTTTATATGTTTAGGTAAAAAAAAAAATAACATCGAAATTCTAGAAAATTGATAAGCTACAGCCGAAGATAGACGAGAAATATCGAGAAATATAATCAAATCTATGAAGATATACCATAACTGAATTAAAAGCAATATTGAGTCTAATCTATAGTTATCTTTTCATATACTGCCATAACTAGACAAGTTTTCTACGCAAATAATAGTTAGATTCGCAAGGCTAAGTCAAATTGGTTCATATTTCTGAAAACTTCAATCTACATTTTCTCAAAACTAGAAAAATGGAGTTACCTTGTTTTTGCAGCAGTAAGCCGACGACATCAATGTCTCACTTTAGTGTCAAATCTAGATTTACTACCGTTTCAACAAGCGCAGTGTTGATACAATTTAACATAATATATGAGAAATTATCACGGTCAAGTAGTGTTCTGTTTTGTATATCACAAAATATTTAGTCTCTTAAGATTTATATCTAGTTTGTTTCCCAGAAACAGAGGTTTGGGATCCAGAGGCGCCTCCCCGAACGTAGGCAAAATCAAGGCCCATTGTTCACGCTCCTATAAATTTCAGTATTGGCGCCCAGCCCTCCTTACCGTCATCGTGTAATTCGTCGTGGGCCACTGTTTCGGAGTCTTTTTCGCAACCCGTGTATGTATGATCAGGAATAAGTACCATTCTGTGCAGGCGACCCCTGAGAGAGGAATGCCCAGTGAGAATGGACACCAGAGTTCTCAAAGTTGGCTTGCTAAGTCCTAGGAGCTTATTCGATTGATTTGTGTTTGGTTTACCCTACAGCTACTTCGTTATTTTTCTCAAGAGATCTTCTAACCAAAGGCGACTGTGTTCGGGGTCAGCCCAGATTGAAATGATTGAGACAAGGTATTTTGGTGTAATCCTGACTGTAGAAGCAGGTTCCACTGTGGTTGCACCAAGACGAGCTAGCTCGCCCGCCCTTTCAATCCCGCTAATACTGTTGTGTCCCGCCCGACACCCACTGCACTATCACACTGTTTTTCTGCGAAAGGGAATTCGGGGTGGTTTTGCACTCCATTGATAGTTTGGAGCTTATACAGTGTTTAGACAAAGCATTGGCTATCTGAACAGGTGGTTATCTCTTTTTCTCAGTGTCTGAGTTAAGTATGTGCCTTCCCGCTTCAAGAATGGGCCTGGCTGCTGCCTGGACAACCGTGCCGTGGCTTTCAAGGTGTATGGCAAATCCAATCTCAGGCTCCTCTCAGAAAACTCCCGCCTAGTATAAATTGTAATTGGGTTTGTCAATGATTGAAGCACGGAATGTGATTCCCATTCAAAATTGCTTTTCAACATGGTCTCGAGGACGTGGTCACTGTCCCTGTCGATGCCAGGTGCGATAGACTGCACGAACTCATAATTGGATTCATGTGCAAATCTTGTTCCCGTATGAAGTCAGCCAAGATTAAGATATAGTCTTAGCGCTGCAGTAGACGCCATAATTTATTATGTATTTGTACCGGATGTATGTTGAGGATAACCTCCAGAGCCCGATTGCTAGTTGACTTAAAAGCGCCGCTTGCGCTGAGAAGGCACAGTCTTTGAATCTTCTCCAATTGCCAATCGGACAATTTTATTCGTCTAAATACTCAGCTAGTAATACCTTGCTGAGTGTGGAAAGCTGTAGTTAGGAAGGCGTTATTTTGAATGAAAATATTTCTGTAAACAGGAGAATTGATTCTATTGTCAGAATTGAACCTAGCGAGTTATTCGCTATATAAGAAACGTTTTATAATGTTATCTTTTTGGAAAGAAGCTCCTTTAATAAAGGAAATCTGAAGAAGTATATAATAAAGAAGCTGAAGCGATCTTTCGGAAATACGACATTCCTGTTTGTTTTCAAGACCGTTGCAGAGTTTTATGATTATGCTCGCACGATTGGCGGAACCATATTTCTTTTCTTTTTAGATAGATCATTCAAGACAACTGTAAGGTGGAAGCGATTTTGCCACCTCTTGTAATCCGCTAAGGTTGCAGATGTAATCCGATATCACGCGAATCTACTTCAATGATCTGAGTTGCTCAACATCATCAATACGCACATCTATAGATCAATGCAAAAACACTGCCACCATATTGTAATAGGTCCAATTGGTTTTATTTTCCTGGACGCTCTCTATTGGATTATAGGTTTCCCATTGACATACGACATGTTTGTCGAATTCCGCAGTTATCACTTCCCCAAGGAAGGATAATCAATCTGTATCCAGAATTGTTCGTGAGCCTTCCCTCAAGACACTCTTTTCTTGCTTTTCTAACATAATTGCAGAACACTTCGCCATTGTCACATTCACGATAAGCGCTGACTTCTCCATCAAGTGTCACACTAGGAGTATCCTAGTGTTCAGTTCAAGCCCCACGTTATTTCTTATTTAAAATAACAATCAAATCCAAAAGGTGTGGCCTAAGCTACACTTTCGGTCTCGATATTTGGAAACATCTTCCATCATGACAGGTGAGGTACCACAAGAACTCAAGACTCGACTCTTCGGGTCGCAAGCTATACAACTTATCCCAGCTGAATATCTCCAAGTGGTCCTGGCATTACTATGCAGAATACTCACTAAATACACTCCAAGTCTTGATTGAAGCAGAATATCTGATTTTCAATTACATTTGGAACCATTAGCATAAAAAAATAGATGCAGGTAACTATGATTAAAACAATCAAATATATCGTTCACAATCATAAAGAAAAGTAGAGGACCCAAGAGTGAACCTTGCGGAACTCCGCAATTTCTCGGTTTAAATGAAGAGTACCAATTATTAGAATAGACTGCTTTTTTCCTCTTGCTTTAATAATTCTTAATAAAAGGAACTACCATTAACATGAAATTTAGCTTTGCAAACAGTTTTCTACAAAGCACTGTGTAATTGGCAGATTCGAAAAATTTTGAAAAACGACAGTCAAAAACATATCGTTCTCTATTGCGCAACGAATGTAATTTGTTATTATAATAGACCAGTAATACAGCTATGCTTAGCTCTAAAGCCAGATTAATGAACATGTAAAAGACGATTCAAAAGGTTTTTGAGTGACTTTCGATAGAAATACAAATAAGACGAAATTCAGAAGAGTCTTTTTTTGAATAGGCATGATTCAGCTATTTAAGAAAAACGAACACTTCAAAGAGATATTATAAATATGAGTGACAGGAGGTGTGATATAAAATAATAGCAATCAAACAAGTCTAGGACTAGTTTGAGCTGACTGTAAGACAACTGGAAGATTTATTTAAACATTGCGCTCGGTAGTTCGATGAAAAGAAAATAATTCGGAAGATGTATTGATTGATTGTTTGGAAACTGCTGTTGAAGCTTCCAACGGGCTTTTTGGAACATAGGCCATAGCAACAAGGTCAATTGTGCATCCAGCGGACTTATTAGCCATTGCTTATTGGTCCCAACCGGACACTCTTACGAATTTAAGGAAAATGTATTAGGGCTGTACAAAAATATTATCGTTCAGTTTGATAAGGTCGACCTCTTAACTACACTTTGGATCTGACTTAACACCAATTGATTTTATCTCCGGTTGTCGTTTTCCGCTCCCTGGAATTTTTATAAACTTAATCCAGGCTGAAGTATTAAACCAAAGTTTGTTGTTCAAGTTTTAAATGCATATCGTTTTGCAAATACTTAAGTAAGACAGTAAAATACTAGCATATAGCAAAGTGGTCATTTCAAATAATAGTTTCCATTTTGTTATGGTGCTGTTTACAATCTGACGTACGCTATTTTTTTGTAACGCTGTCGAACATGCTTAAACCTCTTTTTTTTCTACTTTTATTCAGTATAAGCCGTTTTTTTTTCGTGTTTAACTGTTTAGACAGCCTAATTTGATAGGGAAGTTGCGTTAGTCAACGGATGCTGTATGCTCTATTCATGAAAATTATAATTACTCAGTTATTGTATTAATATTTTTACAATCTAAAAATCTACTATTTACAAAACCTAGATGGTATTGGTAGGAAACCAATGCCATCTAGGTTTTACTATGCATAACATCTTTAATTTATACAAAATCTTGAAAATCAATGAAAGACCATATTTAGCAGTAGGAGGTGATTCTCTGACTATCAATATATATATGCATATTTTCCAACCTCCGTGGCCGTGTAAGTAAATCTTATTTCCAAACTATGAGTGAACGACAGAGTTACTGACCAAAACCTTCGGGCGAGCCAAATTGACTTTATTCTTGGTGTGATGTCTGAACTGCCTGATGGAAAAAACACGTGAGCAAGGATGTGCTTCAAGAAAATTCGTTTAGTTGACACTGTCATAAGTATTTATCAGAGTAATCGATCTAAAATAGTTTTTATGATCACTGCACATCAGATTTTTAGGAAACTTTTCAAACTGTGGTAGAAATCGTCGCAGTTTTTCAGTTTGAAACCAAATTGTTGTGACAAATAAATTGTGTTATAACCAGCAGAAGTTTGGACGTAGCTGAAAAATAAATAAATGTAGAAAAGTTATGATCAAACTATTTATGATTTATTCTGAACTACTAAAAAATGTCGATTTATCTGTTCCTTATATATAGTACAAAATTCTCATTCTTCCTTCCTATTTTTTTGTTTTGAATTGAATAAATCTAGCATTCCTGTACACGACCCTCATCATCTATTGTCAAATTAATTGTCGGAAATTTTCCACTTTCAGAGCCTCTAAATATGTTTGGAATTTTCAAAATTCAGCAATTACATATCAAAACGATCACCCATTGGACCCGACCCCACAGATTTCGATAAAACTTTCAGAATTTGTTAAATATTAAAAAATATTGTGCCCGTGCTGACCTCAGTTCTTGGCTACAATTTTGTTCGTTTAGGTATGGAATTGCTAAATTATTAAAGATATCTCAAAATGATAACCATCACCAAAGTGGGGGTATTTAAATCGTGGATAGTTCTATCGATAGTTATTCACTAGCATTATCTGACCCACCTCTAACCTAGGTCTCTGTGGTGTATTGTAAAGCAATGGATTTCGCTTATCATCGCAAGTTATTGGAAAATGTTCAGACAATGTGCCTCCTGAGCTTAAACGGCGTACTCATCTAAACATACACCCTGTGCAAATATACATCATGAAGGAGGCGTGAATCGCAGTGCTCACATTACATCGCAACTAGAGTTGGATTGACGCTGGAACAAGTGTTCTGGACGAATTCATTTTTGAATTCATGCAGTCGATCATCCTGGTATCAACAGGGATAGCGATCACTTCATCGAGGCCATGCTAAAAACCAACTTCATAATGAAAATATCATCTAAAGCAGAATGGGAATCACACTATGTGTTTCAAGCACTGACCTATCCTACTATCTATACATGGATGGTTACAAATCAGAAAAATATTGGAGCAAAAATATTCTGCGATGATCCTCTCGGACAGCTAAGCGGCTGTCAATAAATAGTCAAATACCTTCACAGCCTGGTACTAGATTGTAAAATCACCCTAAATTCCCCATTTCAGTGTAATGAAGTTATCGTCCTATGGATACCAGGTCAAGTAATATATGCGGAAACAAAAAAGGGTACAAGCTCGGACGTCTTTTGGTGGTCTTGGAGGTTTACCGCTCAACTATTGACATTGTAACAAAAAAAATCCGTTAACAATTTCTTCATCTCTGGTTAAATGTCTCCTCGGGTATAACTATAAAAGAACCGTGGAGAAACCCAATCCAAACTGAACAGAAAAGCTAGTGGGGTCTTACATGGTAACCCTGAGAACACTCGTGCCAATTCATTAATGGACACACATTTCTTATTGGGTGAGGTACATAGGATAAGCCTTATTGACAACCCTGTATGCAGAGGATGTGAAGAGGAATTTGAAACGGTGACATAATTTCTCTGCTTTCTCCGGTAGTTACAGATTTCTTGGTTCACATCTTCTTGATAAACAATATGAAGTGGGAAAGAAGGATTGGAGGTCAATCTCAAATTTTGTTAGAGTGCTCGATTGGGATTTATGAGCCGTAGATTACAAATTTGTATAGTGAACAACGGACTTTGTAGTCGCTAAATTTCTAGAGAATCTATTCATCCATGCTGCTCTAATAACCTACAAGCAGTTTGTATTCTCTTCTTCTTACAGAAAGCGAAGAATTTTTACCAACTACAGAGAAACATATGTAGAATCAGGACAGGCAGTATTCTTCTTCAACATTTCGACGACGAAGAGGCAGTGGCATTGTGAATAAATTTATATAATGTTCACATCTGTAGAAATCTACCTAATATCTACATAGCTTATTATACTTTTTTTTTTATGTTTACTATTTATTCATCTACTCTCAATTTGCTCAACAGCTATACATTGCTTCAAATATTTGCTACCGCTAACTAATAAAATTAATAAAATTTTCATATATTGACTAGTTCGGTTGATCTGCTGATGTTTATCACATCGTCAATAAAATTAGGAAATGAACTTATGAATAAAGAACTCATAGGAAAGTAATTTGTGTTTATGTTCTTAAAATAAATTCTTAGTTTCATTCACAAGGACTTTTCGTAATTCCAGTTATGCGGAAAATACACTCGCTCAAAGTTCATGGAATCAAATCCCTGATAGATGGTTCACTGATAATAAGATATTCACAGCAAATCCAAAAGTTACTATGGGAAACTTTAAAGGTCAGTTGAATTTCATCTTCTAATCCCTTATGCCTCGAGAGATTATAAGAAATTGATAATGAATTCTATAAAATAATCCCTTAGATGTCGTCAACTTAATCGAGCGATGCTAAAAGTTTAGCTTAAAAATATTTCCTCAAAATTTATAATTATTCTCTCAGTCCAAGTATACAACCCAAGCAAATTCTCTCCAATTAAAAATTAATGCGCGTCTAATTATTCCCAGCTCAACAGTAGATAATCAATTAATTTATATCAATAAACAATGCGGAATTCCTGTGGTACAGCATTAATCAATTACTTGAGAATGAAGTGGGTTCGTTTTTATTATGTATTGAAACCGACCATTTATAGATGCCTGCAGGTTAGGTAGGGGTACATACTTTAGCTATTTAAATTCCAAATAAATCTTAAAGTTATTTCAAACTGTTATTGCTATAGAACCATAAAAGGGACATACACCTTTCTCATAAGTTCGTGTACTCATCCTCCCCAAGGATAGAGTAAGAATGTCGTCTAGAACTACTTTGTCTCTGTACAATTGTGGAATTCATATATTCGCTTCAGTGCCCGCAGTTCGAAGTATTTCTTAACAGAGCTTCTGATCTAAAGTCTTGCGTTTGAGTTGAAAATTAGTATTCTCCCGTTGGTTGTTTACTTTATTAACACTGTTAGTCTCTACAAAATATTTACTGCAAATGCTTTGACAGTTTAAAAAAAAAATACTCTATAGGACTCTTCAGTTGCTTCGAGTGTTTATTATAAAATTTATATGAAAAAGAAAGTATCCTTCGAGGGTATGACAAAACTTACCCAACTTCGACTTGGCTCTGTTATTTTGGAATTTATTTGTTGAAGATATTTATCGGTTTTTGGACAACAACTAGACTATACCAGAATGATTGCAGAATCGTGCTATAAATGAAGCGAATTAACATGTATACGAAATTGAAATGATTGGAGAGAGAATTTTATCGAGTCAGATCACATTTAATATTCAGTGTTTGTTCGGTTTGTTTCTTTGTTTTGTGCGATTAGCTTTGAGTATATACCTAACCTATGTACATGATGTTCAGAATAGAAAAAAAATAATTATCTCCAGTGAAATGTTGAACTTTCATACATGTAATTGCTAATTTTATAAATTTGCTTCATACTACTGAAGCTTATGGGAAAAGAGTGTAAGTTACACAAGAACACTTATACCCAACATTTTTCATGCCAAAATCCACGCCATAGAAAATGATAATAAAGTAGACTACAGACTGGTACCAGGGGCTGGAAATGATGACTAAATATTCCTGCATAGATAAATAGATAAATCTTTTAGCGATATTCGATCACTTTATTCGATACTGGCATAGATGGCACAAGAACTAGATGTCGCATAGCATACCGCAGAAAAGTATACAGATTTTCAATGGCTGGTCCATTCCGGAATACACCACAACATGTTTGCAAATGCCTCAACAAGGTAGATGCGGGAAAATATGACTCACTCGGAGCATCTCTCATCATTTTTATATCCTAGATCAAATATAAAGGGTATACTAAGTTTTTCGTTCCGTTTGTAACACCTCGAAATAATGATCGTAGAACAAAATGGATTGCACACCCACGCATAATATTAAGTTATTTTGATTTTTGCAAGTCCGTCCGTCTGTGCGCACGATAACTCGAGAACGCGTATAGTATACTTAGGAAATTTTATACACAGACTTAAAAAAATATGTAAAATTAAGTTCGAAAATGAGACAAATCGGGCAACTCTTTCGTGCCATACAAAAATTTCGTTTTCCACTACATATTTGGATACTGCCTGAGAACGCGTCAACGTAGACAGCTGAAATTTGGTAGACGGTGTTTTCATAGTACGCAAAAACAAAATTCAAAAATTGACTAAATCGAGCAACTCCTTCTTGGTGTTGCCATATAAATATTTAGGTTTTTTACGTATACTTTGAAAACGATCAGTCCCACACATTTTTATTGTACTAAAAACTTCTTCAGAATACGAAATCCTATAAAATTGGTTATAATAATTTTTTCTGTACGCCAAACCGTTCCAGGAATATATTCGAAAAACCACTTCAACAATTCAACTTGCATAGATCTGTGACCTTACGAAATTTTACACAGGCATTCATCTAGGGTATCATAAGAATTGGTCACCTTTTTTACTTGTTATTTCATGTCGCTGTACTAATTAAAGTAATGGAATGATGCACAACACAACATATTCGGTGCGGTGGGAGGGGCGTAAACGTTACTTCTATTTTGTCTCGTTTTTGGAAGTACATTTTATTTTGCTGCAGTAATTAGGATTTCATGAATTTGTATCTAAATAAATGACCTTCGTAACATCCTTATTTGAATTAATTTTTGCTAGTAGTATCCCATTATAGTTTGCGATAATTCAGATTACATTAAATAATTATTGTTTTGCTTCTTTGCTCGATAACTAATATTGAATTTTCCAAATATGTATGTCCATGAAAGATACCGAGTATATCGTAGAAAAATTCAAGAGATATCAAATTTTGTAGATTTTGTTACGGCTTAAATTGCCAACTGCGAATTATTTCTTTGAATTATGCACATTAGTATACCTACTCTATGTATGTCCATTATTTCATCCAGATTCTAGGGTATTAAAAAATCTACTTGACGTCCGAATCATATACCTTATGATAATTCCCGTATCATATTTTTCACTCACGTGGGGTTAATTTTACCTGAACGATTTTGTATTTTTTATTAGTAAGTTAATTACATCACATAATGAAAATATTGTACTTGAAAATAAACAATTCGGCCACCAAAATGAATAAAAACTACCGAAACATTTTGTGTCGACGCGTCTACGCTCATAAAAATTGTTGTCGCCCTCCAAAAGTGCGTATAAATTATAAGGACAAAATTTCCAGTAAAGTTCTAAGAAAAATTGCGGTCTTCCCTACATCAGGTCGAGCCATCGTTGATTTTATATTGGAGTGAGACACTGATCTCGGCCTCGGCTAATGTATAAAAATTCGAAGGAGAAAGTTTCCAGTAAATTTCTTAGGAAAAATTGTGGCTTTTCCTTCATCGGGTCGAAGAAACGGTGATTTTGTATGGAGCGAGGTATTGCTGGCTTACTCTCTGGGGCACGTCTTCAAGTGTCATGTCGAGGCATCGTCGAGGCATGTGTTATTTTGTGGTCTTGGTTTTTCTGACGTTTTTGCATGAAATTAAAATGCTTCATTCACGTACAAGAACTTTGCGGTTCCCTTCCTTCACTTCTCTATTCATCGTTTATGCTAGTCTCCTTAACAGTCACAACAGCACCGATGAATTGCCAGCATCAGTATCTATTGAATGAAGATCGCTCTGTGAGGCAGTCGACCAAATGTGTACAAAACTGATATAGAAGCAACATTTGTTCTCAGAGCCTCAGAAACATGTTGTGGTCTATTCCGGAATGGACCAGCCTTTTAAAATCTGTATACTCTTTTGCGGTATGATATGCGACATCTAGTTGTTGTGGCATCTATGATACTGGTTAACCCAACCCTAATCTAACCTAATTTAGAAGTCACAGTATAATACGGTGAAGCTAGTGATTTGACATGGCAATGTTGAATATAAATTTTAAATTCCTGTCGTAAAATCAAGTGGCTCTTTGATTTATCATTATGTACATATGTATACTGTGCTTTTATGATAACGTAGAGCAGTACCTATTTACATACTCAATACGACATCTACCGTAGTCCTGCGTATGCATTGTTTCTTTTTTGAAAGACTGACTGAGTCTTAATTCTCATAATGCCTAAAGCGGGATATCATACATACTGCAAAATGGTTTCCTGTAATCTTGAGCTTGGTTCCTTAGTCCTTAGCTTTTCAATAGTGGTCATACATTTTCTAACAAAATTATAACACAATTTTAATTGAAACGAATTATAGTTTTTTTTTTTTATCGGTTTAAATAAATTTTTTTTATAAAATTGTTAATTAACCCCCTGTGTAGGGCCATAAATTATGGCCTAGTATATGTTATGGCGAAGGAATTGTCAGCGTAGACCATGTAGCCATAGCAATAATTCATGGTAGGCAATATATGGCAGACCATATTGCGTACCACATATGTCCAAGAAAATTGCTTACCATTAATCTGACGTTTGTAATTAACATGGCTAAAATGAAGCTAACGCGTTCGGAACTAATTAAATTAATTAATTTTTACGGACTAAATTAGTGCTTGTGCTTGAAGAGAGAGCTTCTAACTCGGCGAGCTCCAAATTTTTTAATACAATCAATCTTCTGATTGCAGTGTTTTTCGGTCTTAATAACGCCATCGGCCAACCAAAAATTAAATGTCATAACATAATGTGAGATCTAGTCTCGTTAGTGGGAGGGAGTGCCGGTTTGTAAAGGACAGCTCAGTTTTTAAAATTCAAATATAAAATTTTTATTCAACATAAATTCATTTGCTTAAACTAATATCAAAAATTCAATTCAAGGAAAACTTCAAAACTAAAACTATCCTACAAACTACTATACAGTTCAATATAAAAAATTTCAAGTAAAAAAAAAAAAAAAAATAAAACAAATTAAAATTCATATTAAAATACAACGATGTGTCTTCTTTAATTCTGAAAAAAAGGAAGAAGAAGATCTGAGCAATTCTCATCAAAAAATTTCAATATGTATTAATGTTTGACAAAACTGCCTTTCTTGGTGCGTGTGGGCACAAGGAAGTAATAGACACTCAGATTATCTCTGATGAGAATTATCTTCTGTGATGGTATGTGAGGGCACCAGGTTAGTAAAATGATTTGTTAGAAAATCACACACTTAGGTTGGCAGTTTTCTGCGCGTGCGCAGAAGTGTAGCAATATGCTACTATAACGAATAAACTCAGGTTAGTCTCTGCAGCAGAATTATCTTTCTGCTTAGATGTGGGCAGGAGATGTTGCAGATTAATCTCTGCAGCAGAATTACTCTTCTGCTTGGGTGTGGGCAGGAAGGTTAGAAATGATAGGAATTTTCAGATTAATCTCTGAAACATAGAATTAATCTTAAATAATGAGGTTGAGAATAAAATTCTTGTCACTCGGATTAATCTCCGAATCAGATGAGCTCTGAAGCAAGAATGATTTTCTGCTGCTGGTCGTCTACTTTATATAGCCGCCGCATCCAGTTATGAGCTCTCGCCTCTCGGTGTTGCCCTAGCAACGTTTGTTCAATTTGATGACTGAGCCGAAATCAAATTATTTGACGTAATGTCACGATGTGACATTACAAAATGTAAATATACAGGAGGGATGTATACTTTAGGTAAGTTTATTATATTTTTGTACAATTTTGTTGTAAATAATGATAATTTTATATGTTTTAGGTGTCAAAACTATTTATTGGAGTACTTAGACATCCGTGGACCAAAGTGAGGAAGTTCTTGGTTCAGATAAGTGGTTTCTTTTTATTTATTTAAAATATGGTAAATAATATTTCATGATCAGTGTATACAGGGAGTAAGGGAAGGTTATCGTCGAGTGGCATACAAAATGCATGAACCTTGGGAGTTTTTTTTTTTTGTACGTAATATAAACACTTTTGGAAATGGGTTTTAATGTATTTTATTCTTCTATCAATGGAGAGTAAACTCCAATTTTATTTATAATTTATAAAACAAAAATCCAAAATGGAAACTCCAGCTCCCATCAAACAAAATCGTACACGGAGTATTTTGGTCTGCGCGAGGCGCTCCACAGCTTTGGCAGTTCATTCGAAACAAATAGCACTTAAAACGAACAAATTAGATAAAATTTTGGGGGTTTTCGATAAAAACCTGTGAAAAAGGAACTGCCAGCTGTTTGAAAAACAAACTGCCAGCTGTTTGAAAAACAAACCCATTTTTTCCTGCTATTTTATCTTGAACGGACGAAAAAAATATTTCTAAATAAATTTTTAATTTTTAGTTTCCTGATGCCCCGCAAATTAAATTTCCTTTCAATTGCACAGAGATTCATGTGAATCGGCTCATCCATTAAAGCTGTAGAGCGCACTGCGCGCTGGAAAATGTTGTTCCCAGAAAAACTTATATAAAGTTGAACGCTATAAAAAATCTTTGACAACTTACTTCAACTATTCCAGCGGCTCCGGAAAATAACGCCCAACGCAATAACGCCCGAAAGAGATAAGTGAACTAAGACCCAAAAAGAGATATGCAATAAAATCCAAAGTAGATGAAAAAAGGGCTAAAAAATAGTGCACCAAGGCCCAAAATTCGGATCAAGAATGAAATAATGCCCAAAATATTGATAGTGATGTGTGTGAAGTAAGAATGCGTCGCGAGGGTAGAGGAGGAGCATTGGAGCGGCCCTTTCTCGCGTTGGGGCGACGCGTCTTCGCATTGATACTTGATTTAAAGTAAGAACGCATCGCATTGGGTTGCTGGAGCGTGCCGCCCCAACGTGTAAAAACGCCGCTTCAACGCTCCTGCCCTACCCGCGGGGCGCGTTCTTACTTTACGCACATCGTTGGGAAGTATTTCCTTCATTTTCTGAAATAATTTTTGGGCATTATTTCATCAAGTTCAATGTTGTTTCTTGGGCTTTATTTCATTTGCGAGTTTTGAATTTTATATCAATATGAAATAACACCCAAAATCGATAAGTGAAATAAAACCCAAAAGTGTGAAAACACTCAGAAAAATTTTGGACGGATTCTGTAACACAGAAAGTTGTGGGAGTTCTTTTGACATTTAACCCCTCCACTCGGAATTTTGTAACTCGTGCAATTTTTTTTGGGTATTTTCAAACTCTCTATTCAACTCGCCAGAACTGTCGGCTGTTTTAGTCGTGAAAATTCACTTTAAATGAGAAAAATTTTTACAATACAGTGCTAAAGTTTCGTTTTTCGACAGTTAAAAGTCAGTTAAGATATTTTAACGATCGTTACACCTCTCGAGTATTTTCACCTCCCCTTTAATGTTATACCAAACACATATTTTGGACAACCCCCCTATTGTGGGAGGGGGGGGGAGCTACGACATCCCACATCCAAAACACCCTCACACAAAAACATATTACGCCCGTCAATATTCTCAAATCTGCAAATTACCGCCAATTCAATTTAAATATAGCCTATAACACCCATGTAAAGATACCTAATTACTAAAGTAATTTTGAGTTTTTTTAATAGTCCCGAGTTTACCCCTGCGACTTATTGCAACTCCTGAATTTTTTATTATTGTCTTTAAATTTTCGTTAATTCGCTCCCATTTTTATTCTCGCGCCTCCCAGCCTAATTTCCATGACCTATTCTAGTCGTCCCGAGCTCCCAATTTTTATACCACATACATTCCTCTCCTGCTCTACATGCTCTACCCTTACAAAAAAAAAAAAAAATAAATAAAATAAAAACATTATATCGATATATAGAGGTAATAGGCACATGTACCTGGATTATAAAAAAAAATACAAACACTCTACAAAAAAAAAAGAAAAAAAAAAAAAGAATACCCTTTATCGTCCCCGGCGAGTCACACCTCTGACGTTTTTGCTATGTATGTTAGAGCATTTCGAATTGAGGGTTAGAGAGTTTCAATAGGGAAAAACGAAAATTCTTGTCTCCTAAACTCCCCAGTTTTCCGTGTTACAGCATCCGGCCCGAGGATATGAGCGGCATTAAGGTAATGAGACCCCTGACTATTTAGACATAAAAGGGGGGAATCTCCATTTATGGTGCTACAAAAGATTCTGTAAAACATAATTTTCTGGCATAGAATAGGTAAATCAGATCATGTTAATTTTTAGTCATTAATTTCTCAATGCATCTTTATATATATTGCGAGGTGAGTGCACTGAGGGAAGCATCAAGTTTCCCAGTTCATTCATCGAGTAAATGTGCATGTTTGCATTTTTGCGCATTTTGTCATTCTTAACATACTTGCAATTGCAATATGTTTTGTCTCGAATTTCTACATTCCTATTTTGCAATGTAATCGTTGTATGGGTTCATTGTTTCATCGAACTCATAAATGATATTGTTAGAATAAGCAATAAATTAATATAAATGTACGGACTCAATAAATTAGAAATACAGTTAATTTTCAACAATCACATCGGCATAGTCAGTGTTTGTTTTCTTTTACCTACTAATCAACTTGTTTTCAGCTATTTTGGTGTAGTGGTTTAAGAGCCGCTGCATCCCCATCAAAGGCCAAGGTGTAACACCTTGACTTAAATCAGCGAGAAGAGCAAAATAGTTCTTAACACATTCTATGGCCTCAAAGAAAGAACCTTCCCGGACTAAGTAACGCGAAGAACTTCCCACACAAATACTTCAAAGATAACATCAAATCCGGTAAGCATCAGACCCGGATTATTGACCTCTATATGATTTTGGGACATGGTATTGCCCATCCACAGCCGACAACTGCCAATTCTGTAACGAAGACGTAGAATATAAAGGGTGTTGCAAAAATGTGCTTACATACGCTAGATTTAGATAGCTGGGACAAAGTTGAGAAAGAAATCCTTATAGAGTTTGGTTGCACATTGCGTTGTTTCCGAGTTATGCTGGCAACACTAAAATTTTTCCAGCTTCATATTTCAGCGAAGGAGTCTTGTACAGTGATCTGCATCAAATGTGTAATATAACTATTTAAAATTTTTCTCATGTCACACCTACTACCCTAGAAATTAATTACAGTGTTACTGCCCTGCAGGAGGCCACAAAACTCTAAAATTTTCTGTGATATTCTATGAAATTTTTATAAGTTTGAAAAGATAACAAATGCAGATAACAAAGTTTAAACATATTTTTATTCTAAAATGTTTGATTTCAGGTTTTTAAGACCTCAAAACAGGTGATCTGTTCCCATAAGCCACAATTGTAGAAGATTTTTCAACCACACTCCTTTTACACATCTGAATCATAAGAAACAACTGTGAGGGTAATACGCAATCTAATCTTAAGTTAACTTTTGATGCGGAAGCGACATTCTCACATGCATAGTAAATATCTGAACTATTTTTACATAGCGGGAGGTGATGCAATATCAGACACGTAAAAAAATTAAAGAAATATCTCCTCAGCTATTTGTGTTATTTCAAAAATCACATATAAAAAAAGGAATCTTCAGACAGGTTATGCCCATTTATGCGGGGTTTAATCGGACAGACTTTCTAAAAAAAAAAATATTTTCAAGGAGTAGCTGCGAAACTGGCACATCGTCCTTGCCAAGTGACATCTCAGGTGCTTCTTAAAATATATGTGTTTGGATGGGTTCGACAAATCCCTATCTTTCTGTATCCAAAATCACTATTTACATCATCCTTGCCTTTGGTTAGCCGAAATAAGGACTGAAAACTTGGTCTTGAGTGATAACTCTACCAGGATATTGCTTATACATATTTTTTTTTGTGTGCACACCATAACGTTCCCATATTCCTGGGAACATTCAATTTCAGCTAAATATTTGGTGATAATCGTGAATCGATGAATCTTCCTTTCATAGCTTGACTTCTCCAGTGAATTGCTTGATCATTGAGAAAAACAAGTCCTATTTGCATCCAGTTACTACAAGACAAGCCGCTATTGTTTTAGGTGGAAGAAATTTTTCCTTCATTCGAATGCTGAATAGAGCAAAAAGTGATGTAGCTGATGTAAGGCTCCAACTTGTCACCCAGATTTGAAGTAATATTAAATAAACTAGTTATTAAAAACTTTTAATAAAATTAATTTCTTTTATTAGTTTCAGGTATTATGGGACTTAAAGTGGAATTGATAGAGAAAATTACTTTGAACGAACTTTTAAAAAATCGTAGCCTTTCCCGATCCTTATTAATTTTACGGACCTACCATCTCCTTTTTTTTTCTTTATACTTTGCAATTTTAAATAAGCTGCATAAGCTATAATATCATTATGGCCGGTTTCACAGTCAAGGCTTAAGCGACAGCGATGGCTTAAGCCAAGGTTTAATAGATATTTCGGGTTGTTCATAGTGATATCACTGGCTTAAGGCAAGCTTAACTTAACCCCGTCATCTCGTAGGCCTAAGCTCCAGATGTTGCTGTGAAACACATATGGAGATTATTGCTAAATATATATTTTTCCTAAATATTATCATTTTTGATATTAAACGAATTTACATATTTCAAAAGTTGTACTTTAAAACTAAATTGAAATTTTTCAAGCGAAAAAAGTACTGTCTGGCAACTAGTTAGAGAATTCCATTTGACGTTTTAGGAAGAAACCAAAACAATTTAAGCCAAAAATGAGTTATTTTTCTGATGCAGAGGATATCAGCGATGAAGAAATGTTTAATATAATATCGCGAAGTGTAACCCGTGAAAAAATTTCGTTGACGTTTATTTTTATTCTCGGTTTCGAATGTCAAAACATTCGGCTATGATGATTTTGGATCTGATACACTCCCAAATAAAATACTCGACTGACTGTTCAAATCTGCGCACGGTTTAAACAAACGAGTGATAATAATATTTTATTTTGATGTCTTCTTCTACATAGGGATGCACAATATCAATTTTCCTTTAAAAATTCACAATTACCACAGTGCTGATAACTTAAAATTTTTCATCTGAGGTTAAACTAAGCCTCTGCTTACTGAGTACTGTGAAACCGAGTAGGCTTAAGTTCTGGGCTTAAGTCATACCCGTGGCTTAGCTAATCTTCGGCTTAAACCTGGACTGTGAAACCGACCACTAAAGATTTTTCTTAATTTTTACCTTGCTGCCATTTCTTTCATTATAAATAAAACGGTGACAGCTGTCAACACACTTGTCACATTCACTGTATGTTAAATTCGACATGGTTGCCAACTAAAATACCAGCATTGTTGAATTGTGTTTTTGCCTTTAGTTACTACAGAAAACTGTCGTGCGTTCACCTTCACTGCGCACGAAAAATGTCAGATAAACATTTCCTTTTACTTTCTTCTGCGATCACTGATTCGGTTGAGACTGGGAGTGGGAAAGTAAAATTGAAAGAAGTGAAGCATTACCATAGCCTAGACGTACACTCTGCACATTTTACTGGTGAATGGCATTCGGGGAGGAGGCGGAGGGAATACCGAAATTCCATGTTTCAATCTGCAGCACGAGCAACATACCAATACTACTGAAAAGGAAATTGATTCGGCCATTTTGAAATTGTGGAATTACTAATCAGCTGTTCAGTTCTTTACCCGTGATTTCAGGTGATAACATAATAAAATAATTATCATTACGTGCTGTGAATTTGTGATACATTTATTATTTGTTTCAAAAACTGTAACTTGTTTGAACACAACCTCGGTATTCATATAAGGAACTACACCGCAGCAAAATTATTGTGATGACAAATGTGTGCTGCATAAAGGCCGAAATACAATGATATCGACACAACATTTACGACAAAAATTAAATGTTAACCATGTGGCAATACCACGTTGCTGTACTTAATGGCGCCGACCGATTTTGTCGCCGTAACCAGAGTTGGGAATAATTTAACTTTGTCGTCGTTGTCACATACACATACATACATATATTGATATGTCAACGAATATAAGAATGTCGGTTTCATTTAGATAATTTGGCGGCACTTACGATAACAGTGTCGTCGTAATTGTCGTGTCGACATTATTGTATTTCGGCCTTAACAGCAACGTGTACGACGGCCCATAGATACGGAAAGAAGGACGACTATAACATGGTAACTTTGTTAGGTTAGGAGACAGTCGGCCAGGTTGGAAAATTATTAAGAAAATATGCAATATTAAATCTTCAAGAATTATTTTGTATCATCAAATTAGAAACTTTCGCAAACAATTTTTGTTTTTCAAATACCGAGAATTTTTCTCAATTTCTATATATTTTAGGAAAAATCTTTGTACGCTTACATATCGTTCATATGCCCAACTACAAAATGCGTATCATAAAACCTATTTTTCGGAGGTAGTAAGGTAGGTAAAAATATTGTTTTTGTGTCTGTTGCTTACAGTAATTTTTTTATAGACTAAGTTGAACACTTGGTATTCAGCTGTTGCACTATTTGCATTAATTGAACGTGTTGACTTGTGTTTAATGTGTTGTCTTAAATTATTTAATAAAAAAAGAAAAAAAATAAGTGAAAAAGGAGGGTGTGTTCAGGTTTTCCATTTAAACCCAGTTTTTTGTATAATGGGTCAGAAAAGGCAGTGGAATAAAAGGAAGTGATTTCATCCTTACTTGCCAGTGGTAAACAAAATCAACGGGAAATAGCCCATATTACGATGGTTTCTTAAGCCACGGTCTCTAAAATATCAAAAAATGTTAAGGAAAATATACCTCCAGGCATGAGTCATCGCCAAAATTGCCGAGGTCAAAGACAAAAACCTCCAAAAGTGACTGAAAATTTAATTCAACAGCTTTATTACATTGCAGAGCATCACATAAAGGACTAAAAAATAAAATTCTCACTGAGCAAGGAATAGAGATGTCGGCAAGGACCTTAGACCCGCCTCTAACGAAGCGAATTTAAAATGCAGGCGTACGGTGAAAAAAAAAAACAAAATTGACAGCAAAAATGAAAAAGGCACGATACCGGTGAAAGAAATAACATAAAAACTTAGTTGACGATTAGAAAAAGGTACCCATCCAGTCGAGCAACAAGTCGGCTAGAAGCTGTAACGGAAGAGGGGTCTTTACGTCAAAAGGAGAATTTCAGAGAAATATGAGGAGAAGTGTTTACTCAGAATAGTCAAGCAGCGACCAGCTGTCATGATATGGAGCTGCATATCAGGAAAGGGTTCGGGTCCTTTCTATTTCGTTACGGAAACAATGCGGCAAGATCAGTAAAAAATAGTTTTGGATACTATTCTCAGACCTCTCTGCTATACCGCAAAATCCATTAAAAAGTATCTCGCGGAACAAGAAAATCCTTTACCTTCCCCTGTGTGGAAACTCATCGGCTTTAAACCCAATTGAGAACTGCTGGGCTATGCTGACATTTGAAGTTTATAGATTTTCAAATCCAACGACAGAAATATTGAAAAAGAGAATCGATGATATCTGGAGAAATGACAAGGATTCAGAAATGCATTGAAAGCATACCCGATCTTATAAAAGTAGTAGCTTAATTATAAAGACGCATTTTGTATACGTACATATTATAAACTTTAAATAAATATAAAATCTTATATTGAAGTACTTATTTTTTAATGTAAAATTAATCTAATTCGATGGCCACCTACTGTATGTAGTCCGTACATTTACAAACATATTTTATTATTCCATATTAAAAAGGTCGAATTCTAAGAATCCAAATTTTTGACTTTACTACGCTACGATTTCTTTCGTTCACCATGGAAAAGTATGTAGCGTAGTGACTAATTGTCAAAGTAACTATTTTGACCGTCACTACGTTATCATAACGCTACAAGACGTTTTCCTCTCATTGAATGCAAACTTCGTCGTAGCATAATAAAAATGAATGAAAAAATCAATGCTTGAGCAAACTTTTTTTATTTTTAACATAAATTTCACCCTATATCAGAATCTGTCATAAACATAAAATTAATTTCTCTCCTTATCATAGAAGTTCTCTTGAACATGAAGGCGCAATTATAGTAGTTGCGAGCAATTTATTCGCTTTTATTCGTAATTTCTTTTTTTTATTTTTCAACTTTAAGAAATCGATTCATCAAAATGCTAACTTTAATTTTTTAAACCGCATTAAACAATTCAAACAATTTGCATAGCCTCTTAAATAGTTCAACAGCAAACCAGTAAACTTCAGACAACCCAAAACAAAAACATCCTGAAATTTTCTTCTTTTATTTAAAAGGACAAGAGCCCGGAAATATCACTTTACATGACAGATTAAAATCAAATTCAGAAAAGAGTCACCGCATCACTTTGTATCATCGAAAAGCATTCTTGACGTGCCCTCAATGACAACAAAGTTCCCGCAGAAATAAATTTCCGCCGGAAATCTACCCAAAACGTTAACCATCATATTTTTACGAGGAGAATATCTTTTTCCTTTTAGTACTCACATACACATATATGCCTACATACATATGCATTGTTAAAGTCTGAAAATTCATCCGACGTCGTTCATCTTTTCCGATTTATTACACTCCCTTAAGTAAGGTGTTTCGAGGGAAAGGACGAACAAGTTCCGTTTTTTTTTTATTGGCAAGGTATATACCCAAGTGAATACCTTTTCTCTTCTTTTGAGGATTTAAGAAAATATTTAGAAGTCAAATTTGTTGGTTCTTCTGGGAAAGTTGCAAACGTGAAAATTTCATTTTGTGCCCTACTTTCAGAAGAAATGGACGAATTTTTTTGCATTTATTTTATTAGAAGTGTTTGTATGATTATGTATCTTTGGCTTTCAGATCATATTTACCTGAATATAAGCTTACATAAGCCTGTAACATTAATCAGGTATCGTCCTATTTGTTTATGCAGAATATGACGAATTTGTGGTTTGTAAAAGTTGGACATTAGCAAAATGTCTAAATACTTTTTGTGGTATTTTGCAGTCGGAAAATTATACACTAAAGATAAATGCATAATTGATGATAATAGAGCTGCATTGGATTGCAAATCTGAATCAAATTAGATATGAAATTCCAATTTAGTATTGGATCAAATCATTCGCCATCTAAGATTAGAATTACTAATCCTATGTCCAGAATTTGAAATTTTCGTTTTTCTTGCTCTATCCAAATACGGTTGTATTCCTCACGATTTACGTGCATTACATGCGAATGGGAAAAGGGATGGTTTTATTTTTCTGTCGTTTTTAATCTAAGTATGCTAGAGGAAAATGGATGACTCCTTAGAAAATTTATCACCCAGCAGCAACTACATATCATTGGAAGTGGAAATAGTTTCACACACACACACGCATACATACACACACCCACACCGATGCATACACACACACACACGTACACATTTTCAGTTTCTTTGGAAATATAGATTTGAAATTGAATATGGGTATGAAGGAAAATGGAAATGAAATGAAAATAAATGTTCTGAAAAATACGTATACAGGGTGATCACATACGAAGACTATGGATAGGTTATATTTAACCAAGTAAAAATTATATGGCAGGCTTATGGGGGGGGGGGGATATTGGCATTTTTCGAGATAACGGGACTTAAAGATTTTAGATTTTTTGGGTATGTTTTATACATCACCCTGTAACAGCTGTAACAGTTACACCCTATTCTCATCATGAAGGAGATTTAAATTTTTGTATATTGTTAATAGTTAGACATTTTCAAATTTTTCCCCTGCTTAAACTTTAGGATCTGAATTTTAACTCAGTTTTTGTATTTAACTATTTTGTTTTTATCAAAAAATACGCCAAATTTTTAAAATTGATTTAGGAAACCCAAAAGCTCTTCTTTAAAATGATTTATCATAGGTACTCTGTACCCAAAATATAACCTTTTCTTAGTTTTTATTTTCACTTTTTCTTGAGCATATCAAACTAAGCCTAAAAACTATCAGCGTGGACGAATTGTTCAACGTTTTTGTCTATATTATGTACATAGAATGTGTCAAATAATCTGGTAGACACTAGGTTACCCGGCGATTACACAAGTCACTAGAGTTGACTGTCTGTACTTATTTTGTCTGTCAATAAATAAAATAAAAATGCTTTGGGTTCGATTAACTGACTAGTCAGTTCATTACAAAATGTCATCAAGTGGTACAGACATTCCTCTTCTGTATCCACTGCTAATGATTTCATCCTTATTCTGTCATTTTTCTCTAAAAAAATAAAGATTATAGGTGAAATGTATAGGTATATATTACCTGAAGCCTTCCCAGTAGAAGATTAGAAATATAAATACAAATTTCCACTAGCACCTATCTTTTATTTCCAGTTTATTGACTAATCAGAACAGACTGGCCAGAAATATAATTTGTACTGTTTAGTCAGTAAAAAAGACTAGTCAGTAGGGGTTTATACTAGGCTGTCTCAATAACAGATTCTGTCAGTGTCAGTTCCACTAACTAGCGCAACCCCAGGTTAATAGTCTTCAGAGTGGTGACGGATATTACTGCAGACAAAGATGAACTATAATAATATTGAAAAGCACAACGAACAAAATTAATCGTGAAGCAGATTACTGAACGCGTTAACCCGTAGTCATGCGATAGGCGCTACTGAGAATTGTCACATTACTTTACTAAGTGATATGAGGACCTAACACCATACATTTTACGAGAATCTTTTAGGACAAGGTATATTAAAACCCATTCATACCTAATTGCTAGCAATGAAAACAATCTCTAATCCGTTCGCTCACAGCTATGGGAAAACAACAAGTCTTATCACTACCAAAACCATGAATACAGCATGGGGCTTTGTCTGTTCGCACTCATAACAACATGGAAAGAGATAACTTAAAAAAG
This sequence comes from Dioctria rufipes, assembly GCA_963924295.1. Taxonomy (NCBI): domain Eukaryota; kingdom Metazoa; phylum Arthropoda; class Insecta; order Diptera; family Asilidae; genus Dioctria; species Dioctria rufipes. Next base: position 347,387,571 of record OZ002740.1, on the reverse strand, counting down.
AGAGTCGATCGAATTTAAAGTGAAAAGCCACTATTCAGAGAGAGCACGCAAAAGAAGTAAATTGAAGTTGAATATTCTAAAGATTATTATGTAGCTGCCTTTGGTTTTCATTTGTCCCAAGAGATTACATATCATGGTTTTTCGCCCACTGTTAAACAATGCTGCGCCTCATCCTTGCCTAAACCTCTGCATAAACTGTTCTGCTTGTCTTATTCGACAGAAATCTTTCCAACTGCTTTTAAACTAGCCCATGTTCAGCCTATTTCCAAAACGGGGAGGGTAGCGATCCCTCAAATTATCGACCAATTGCAATCACTTCGATTTTTTAGAAGGTTTTTAAATCTATCGTTAACTCGAAATAAATGAAGTATCTCGAAATCAATCAGCTTATAAACGATCGCCAATATGGCTTCCGGCCTGGGAGCTCATCTGGAGACTTGCTGACTATTCTTACTGAACTTTGGAATAGTTGTCTTCACAATTTTGGTGAGTCCAAAATCGTTGTCCTGCATATTTCAAAGGCCTTTGATGGAGTTTGGCATCCTGTCTTTTTAGTCAAACTTAAAGCACTTGGTCTATCCTGTCTTCCTCTTTTGTGGATTGAAAGTCTTCTATATGGTCGCCTAATTCGTGTTGTATTAGATGGCATTACATCTGAACCTTATCCTATAAATACCGGTGTGCCACAGGGCTCTGTTATTTCTCCGTCTCTCTTCCTAATTTTCATTAATGACCTTCTTTCCCTTACATTCAATCACATTCATAGTTTTACAGATGAGAGTATCCTAGATGTAGCTTATTCCTTTGATATTTTTGCGGACTCAAAAGGGAATGCTGCATGTGTAAAACGAGATTGCATGATTGCAAACTCAATGCATCTAAGGCCCAAAGCTTTTTCATCTCATTAAAACAAGATCTTCACTTAATCACTCCCGTTCCCTTTCTATTGATGGAGCATTAATTTATGATTCACCGTCAGTAAGTATTCTTTGCGTTAATATTTCCAGTAAGCTGGACTGATCATAGCTTCTCTGTTCACTTAATCACTCCCGTTCCCTTTCTATTGATGGAGCATTAATTTATGATTCACCGTCAGTAAGCATTCTTTGCGTTAATATTTCCAGTAAGCTGGACTGATCATAGCTTCTCTGTTGCCAAAGAAGCATAAAAATATCTTGGATCTCTGAAAAGGTCTAACAAATATTTCAGGCCATCAAATTTAGTCGCGCAGCCTTAGCTTGATTGGATATTGTCTAAAAGACAGTCTTCAAGCTCATTGGCGATTTAGAAACAACTTGTCGTATCGACTCACTCCAGCACCGCCGTACAGTGAAATTCGTGATGTTTTTTTTTTATTCCGAACTGTGCGAATATTGAACAGTCTACCATCTTTCGTTTTATCTCGGGCTTAAAATCTACGAAGGCTCAAGAGTGACATAGATACATTAGCACCTCCTCCACTCTCCACATGTCCACTAATCCTTTCCTTATATCCTTTCCGCCTCATAAGCTTGGCTTAGTAATATAAAGAAAACAAAAAAATAAATAAAACCAAAAACAAAAAATTGGCCACGTACATAGGAAAAAGCGACGGTTATGGTTTTATGTGGGATGAAGGAGTGTGATAGTAAAATACCTGTGAAGATTTAGGCTGCGTGTTAGCTTTTATAATAACAACAGTGAAGGTTGAGCAATTTGGTTGTTACAGGGATAATTGTAGTGGACTGCACTGAAACTGAAGTATGTAATTTTTTATCTATATATAGGTATTGCTATGGCGACTTCTATATATAGCTTACTATCCTTGTTAACTCATATGTTGTTTTTACTATTGAAAACTGCTCTCATTTTCGTTTTAATTTAGACGATTTTCTTTTTTAATTATTCAATGATCTTTTATTTATTTATTTGTTATTATTTTATTTATCTTATATTTCTTTTTAATTTACTATTTTAAGAAATCTGAAGTTCCATTTTGAAATCAAATTTAGCAATGAAATGACTATGGTCTTTATTCACATGTAGAAAAGAGATTTCAGGGATACCAATGCATCATACTTAATCACCTTAGATCATGGCTAAGTGGTTTATGATTAAGCTAAAAACAGTTTTTGTAAAATTAATATTCAAAACTATCGAATATCGATCTACAATTAACAATATGCTAACAATGCTAACAAAAAACTGTAAGGAATGAAAGTCTAAGAGTTGAATACATAGATTCGAAATTGAATTTGAATATTTAGCGCTATATGCATTAAAACCTAAGAGTTTTACAGATGAGTTGATTAATAATACAATAAAATAAAGATAATGTAATAAAATCTAATCATCAAAATAATCTAATCTTAATCTTGTGATTAAAATTTATATTCCTCCAATCAGTGACCATAAATGTTCAGAAGTAGTAGAAGACGAAAAAATGATAGTAGTGGCTTCATAAGTCTGTAAAAATCTGGGCTGATAATAGACTAGGTTGAATTTATCAAAGAGTATCAAATAGTTATATGCCTTTGTGTGTTACAAGTGAAAATTAAGTTCATGTTCTAATCCATCATTTTAGAAGTATAGTCGAAAATATACATATACAGGGTGATTCTGATCAAGATACATTCCGGTATACCACGTGATTCCTTGAGGTAAGCTGATCAAAAAATTTGTTCCACATATCCCCGCTACCCAAGAAACAATTTATTTTATATAGTAGTAACCGTGAGGTTTCCATTACCAAATTATATAACTTAGGTTATATAGACTAGTACTCGAAACCTCCTCGTAACCACTATAAACACCTTATATAGCATAAATTAAGGATTATGTAAAGGTTACTGTGACTTGATTTAGGTAACGTTATATAACTAAAAGTTTCATAAAATGAATAACAAAAATATTCTGGTTACCTTAATATAACTTCTTATATAACCCTTATATAACCTGGGATACTCTCGATTAATTTGCTTTGGTCACAGCAGTGGTTGCGGTAATATTTCAGTTACCTTTATAAACTTTTTTATAATGGTGTTGGTAACGTGTCCACAATGCTTGGAATTTTTTTCAGACTGATTACTGTCAATGTTAGGCAAATTACTTTTCGTTACTTTTATAAAACAATATAAGCCAAATATTTACCCAACCTATCTTGATATAGAATTTCGATATTTTTTTGTACTGGATTTTTATGATGTAAGGGTTTAATATTTTTACATCTTAGAATTACAATTTATCGGCATGTACGTGGTGAAATTCAGCTGCAATTAAAATTTTACTGTGAATATCATTATAGATACTTATAAAAAATACAGACCGCACCAGAAATAAGCAATATTTAATTATTTTAATTAAATAGGAAAACATTTAAAATTTTCACTTCGGTGATATCAATTGATAAAAGTTACATAATTTAAAAAAATTGTTTATCTAAAATGTAGTATTTTTTTCTATAAAATTAAAACGGAAGCCATATATCAGCAATTTAAATAATTGGCTTAATCGACATTTTCTTTTTTATCTGCAATGCACAAATGAAAAAATGGCGGCTTGTACTTAAATGAACAAATTACCATTATAAAACTTCAACTACTTTTATATAAACTCCGACTCTGTTATATAAACTCAATTACCCTTATACAACTTCTAGAAATATTATATAAACTAAAGGAACTACCACCTTCGTTACTAAAACGCCATAAATAAATGAAAATAGTTTTATAATGGCTCCATTCGATACTAAAAGTCATTTGTGTTTATAACGGTCACCGTAGTTATTACAACGCCACAAAAAATGTTATGATATTTTATAGTGGTTATATGTATTACCGAAAGTTCCCAATTTTTATTAAAGTCACCTAAATTACTGAGCGTTGTCGAGTTATATAAGGGTAACCACGGATTCCGCAATAAACACTTAGTACCAATCAGTTATATAATGTGGTGATGAAAACAATTATAAAACTTTCTTATATAACTTTTAGTAATGGTTACTCTAAGCTATATGGAGTGATTGAAACATTTCCGTCACCAACTTAAAAAACCTTCAGTAACTTACTTCCACGAGAACTATTAGTAATCTTAAAAAACCTAATATAACTACGTCACCAATTTGTAATATTATAAAACTCTTATATAACTATTCAAATTCTTATATAACCGATTAACTATTATATACCCCGTATAAAACTACTCATCACCTTCAGTCACCAAAAGTTGGAAAAATTGTTGCTTAGGTAGAAACCGTCCTTCAAGAGTTGTGGCCAGTTGAAGACTTTGCTAAAATTCATGTACTCTGATGGGAGTAAATGAGTATAACTTTTGAACCATCCTATAGATTTTGGTTATTGTTGGCTTATTAAATAGCCAAAAATAGAAGCTGTCGAAAAGTGTATTACTCTGTGTTTTATAATTAAGCATCTTTAAATTAATCTCTAATAAGAAGAAATTCTCTAATAAGAAGGAATAAATTTGGGTTACATGGAAGATAGTTTTTGAAATTAATAACGGTATTTATGAAATTTGTGTGTAAACAAAAGCAAAATTTTAAAAATATTTGCGAATATTTTAAAGATGCTTAATTAAAAAAATACAGAGTAATACACTTTTCGATAGCTACAATTCTTGGAAATTAAATAAGCCAAAAATAACCAAAATCTATTGGATGGTTCAAAAGTTGTACTCATTTATTCCCATCAGGGTTCACGAATTTTGGTGAAATCTTCCTAAAGGAAGGTTTCTAGGGGGAGGGGGGGGGTGTATGTGGAACCAATTTTTGATCAGCTTACCGCAAGAAATCGCGTGGTATACCGGAAGGTACTTGATCTGAATCACCCTGTGTGTATACATATGTAGAAACCAATTAAGTGGGATTGATCCATCAAACCACAGAACGTATGGGCCATGAATTTAGACTTTAGAGTCCCGTAATAACGAGGACATAAATCCAGAGATATGTATAGAGTTTAACCAAATTGCTGCTGATGTCAGTATGTACATATACAGTGATAACAGTATGTACATATACTATATTTAGGCAAAGTAGAACTCGCCAAATATCCCGAATTCAGTCGGATATCTGCATATTATTAAGGGTTTGTTTTCCTAATTTATGGCGCTTGCAAGATATGTGCACTCATCCTCCCCATGAAATACTAATTGGGGTCACTGGAAAATATCAAAATATACAGAGTTACTAGCACAAAAACCGACAAACACAACACGGAAGAAAACCTCCACCCGAGAGATTTTGTCCAATAAAATTCGTATATAAAAATTTTCTTTAAAATTCCAGATTATTAGATTTCATTATAATATAAAAAACAAAGCTACACTTAATTTCAATTACTACAAAGTTAAAAGTATCCTCTATGAAAAATGTTGCTCGTTCAGTAACACCCCCGGCAACAACGAAATGTTTTACAGAATTTAAATTGAACCTTCACCAGATTGCAAACTTATAAATATATACCAAAAGATTACCTACTAGTATTAATATATTATTCCAAAATTTAGTTTTTTTGTTTATTTTATTTAAACAATTTTCAATATTATACATTACCTTGGGATTTTATCGTATGAATCCCACGAGGTCAAACAATTATATGACGAGTATTTACTTGTACTCGCCATATTACAAAGAAGATTATCCATTGGAGAGAACTTCTGTGGCGAAGGTATAGCAACTAACTATGGTGCAGGTATTTAATTAGAAACTAAAAAGCACTTAGCTGAATGTTCTAAACATTTTGGAAGCAATATACACATAAATAGTAGTAAAACTTTCACATTTAGCACAAGTAACTTTCATTTTTATTTCCTTAAAATAGCACAATATTTTTATTTTTTTTTTATTTTTTTTATTTACACATTTTTTTTATCACTATTTTCACACACTCTGTAATGTTTAAAAAACGCATGACACGTTCATTGCTGATACGTTTCTGTTAAGGAATATCAAATTATTGTTGAAAAGCCGAAAGCACTAGAATAAATTGGATTACGCTTTGCAGTTTCGAGAAAATGGTCCTTGTTAATTAGGTAAAAAGCTATATTTGGGTTCGTAGCTTTTTCTATGATTACCATATACCGCAAACATAATCAATTATTTTATGAGATTGTATGTGTTGAGCAGGTGTACGGAGGGTTATTAACCTCAAATGAAACATGAAAAACTCTTTGAAATTAGCCAAAATTTATGACAAATTTATGATAATTTGACTATAATTGGAGAGGGAAGTGTTATGATTATTGAGCTCAGTAGCTAACCAGAAAATATATTATAAGCAAGAGATCCTAGGTTTCGGAATCTCTGGTATGTAAATGAAGAACTTTGAATTCAACCAGCTCTACTAAGTAGTATGTATGTATAATAGAAGAAATAAGTACTCAATATAAAAAGTGAGTAAAGAGAAACTTTACTTTGATCTTGTTTAAGTCCATATGAAGAAATTTATCTGTTTCTAGAAACTCACAATTTCATCTACAAACTTGTTTACCCTGGAAACCAACAAGTAAAATAGCACTCACATTATATACCATTTCAATAGTTTTTAAGCGAAATCTGCTGTCAATTGCATACATATTTATTTTGAATTACCTTGGTGATACTTTTTTATTTCTTTTAAATTATATTCATAACCCAAATACTGTTAAAATGTATTAATTTTTATTACATTTTACTTTTATATTTAAAAATCTAGCGGTAGCTCATAAGAAGACTTTTTGTCTGTAAGCTATCGTATGTAATTTATTTATAAATAAATGAATATTATTTAAAAGAAATAAAAAAGTATCACCAATGTAATTCTAAATGCTATGTGAAAATAAAATATTGTGAATTTAATTATTATAACAGTTCAATATTATACAATAATAGTTCAAATAGGTTGTAAAGGAAAGATAGGCAATCAATTATATGATTTAAATTCCAAAATATACAAATTTAGTAGTAAAAATCTTGGAGAAAAAAAAAAACGCTAGAGGAAGGTATTTTTTTATGTAAATTTTTAAGTTGAAATGTTTATAGGAGCCAAAATGGACTAAACTATCATATGTATGTATGTATGTGTACCTACATTATTTTATGCCTTCAACTACAGAGCACTACAAGACAGCAGAAGGCTCACTCATAATAGTATAATGGTATTACATAATACTATTAGCCCAAAATCACGAATTAAATTTCTTTAAAATGTCATGAGACTAGCGTAAAAAATATCAATATTAGCTACTAAAATTCACATTGTACTCTTGTTGGAATACAAAAATGACAGATTTTAACCTTAAGGGGAGATTAACGTCAAGAGGCATGAAAAATTCAAGAATTTTGGAAATTGTTTTTTACATAAAATAAATACTTTTGGAAATGGGCTTTACAGTATATTATTCTTCTATCAATGGAGAGTAAATTCCAATTTTATTTATAAAAAAAAGAGCAAAATGGTGACTCCCATCAAATAAAACCGTACACGGAATGTTTTGGTCTGCGCGGGCGCTCCACAGTTCTGGCAGTTCATCCGAAACAAATAGGGTTGAAAATGATAAAACTAGATAAAATTTGGATGGTCTTCAAAAAACCTATGAATAACAAACTGCCAGCTGTTTGGAAAAAAACCCATTGTTTTGTCCTGTTTTTTTTTTTGCTTCAACGGACGAAAAAACTATTTCTTAATCAATTTTTGACAAAAATCGCTTCTTGATAGCCCCACCCCGTGCGCTAAAAAATGTTGTTTCCGGAAAAACTCATATAAATTTTAACGCTATAAAAAATCTTTGACACCTTACTTTAGCTATACCAACACCACACAGGGGCCTTTCTTCCTCCTCAATGAACTGGTTGTTCTGAATCTGAAGGTTAGCGATTTCCCGAAATTTATGAGGGTACCTCATGTAGCGAGAAAAGGTATAAATACTTTAGATATAAAAATATCATTTACCCACGTGTTCTAAATACATCAAGGATGATAATTATGTAAAAAAACAAAATCGAAGTTTTCATCGTCATGAACGGTAACCTGCCCTTAAGTTAATCCAGCGAGCTGGTAATTTGAATGGAATTAGATGTCTAAACGGCTACAAAGGGACGGAAAGATTAATATCTCCAAGCAAATCAGAACAACAGATGAATCTACTAATGATTTTGTAAAACAAAGTACTGTGTAAGTATCCCTTCAAAATAGGCTCAAAATAAATCAAGCGATCATGGTATTCATCAGTTCTGATCAAGTTTAAATAAAAGTAGCCTGAAAATTTTCCTTATAAAAATTCGATTTAGGCTGAGTATGATGAATAGAATTGATTCCATATTTGCGAGGCATATGCTAAAATACTTTTAGTTATATGTGAGGGTCTTATAGAGGTCTTAATGGACCTACCAATACGAAATATAGCCCGATCGAACGATAAGCGTTAGAGATTGTAAATTATATGGGAGAGTTAATAAGCAATTTTGAATCGAAAATTACACCCAGGTCTATTATTTCGTTAGTTCAGGAGATCAAGACATTATTAATATTTAGTATTAGAAAGTTATCCCTGCACCAGTCTTCGAGGGCATGTACGTCTGTTTGAAAACAAAAACAATCATCAAGAGCCCCAAGCGCACTGAAAATCTTGGCGTCATGCTGATGACAAAAAATACAATTAGATTTTAACTGACATGGAAGGTCATAGATTGAAAATATAAAGGAACAAAGGACCGTGCCTTGAGGGACACCAGATATCTATGCGTAAGAAAGTGAAATCTGATCATTGTAAACTACAGTGCATTTCCTAGCACTCAAATTGGAGGAAGACCATAAAATTGTATCCTGATGGATCATGACCATTGGTAAGCTCGAATGTACTAGTTCAAGTCCGGATCTATACTACGAGACATTGATACAATAGGTTGTTGTAGAATACAAAAAAAAAACAAACGAGGGAAAATGAGCTGAATTATTGAGCAACTGTAGACTAACGTTCCCATTTTGCTGATTCATTCGTTTATTAAAATAATATAGTAACTACTCTACAATTAACGATGATATCATCAATGTATTTTAATTTTTCCTAAAAACTGCGGAAAACAAAGATAAATTAAAACTTAATTTATTTTTAAGAGCTCCAATTTCCTATATTACCCGCTTGGCTTACCTTGGTACAAAATTAATACACTTGTAGAAGATGTATGCCTAAGTACAAAACAAGTGCGCAGATGGAAGATGTACCCAAGTATGAAAACTAGTGCACAAAAATAAATTGGTAGTGCCTAGGTACAACACCTATGCTCTGAACGCAGATAAAAACCAAAAGCAAAACCACTTCTCTTAGTTAAAAAATATAAATAATTTTATTCTAATCAAATTCACAAGCGGGAATGCTCACTTTTAATACAGCTCTACGGGCGATACCTCCAGACATGAGAGATATTTTAAACGATGCATTATGATACTCTGAATATAGTTTATTAATAAAGTTTATTTCAATTAAGCGGGGGAAGGCTTTGGCGATCTAATGTAGTTTGAGCGACTTTCTTGGGTAAAAAAGTGGACTTTTCTACTTTTGGTGATTATGCGAAATTGGTATGTCGTGGAAAATTACTTCCTATAAGAATAATGTTGACAACAGACGACTAATGGCCATGCAAGAAGGAACTACAAAAATATATACAAAATGTAGAAGCTAGGGTATAAGGGATCCAAGTGCATGAAAATGGGTTTTCCGGTGGCAAAACCTCCCGAGAAAGCTTTCTAAAGCGGGAAAAGTGTACGTCATCCGATAGTACTCGGTGGGACCTTTAATTCGATATGCAACATGCGGTATTGGGAACACCCCAACCCACCAGGGGTTCCTACCGCCTACCCTAAAAGAATGCAGAGAAAAATTTGCCTCTACGAATTATAGCTGATAATGAGCTAAGGCGAACAGTGAAATTCGTTTTCCGATCGGACATAACCCTACCGATCTAAAGTGCGAAAAATCTAGTACCTCAGTTCGAATAAAAAAGAGGGAAATACTAAAAAGTGAGCATAGGGATGGATATAAATAGCTATTTAACCCTCAGAGTATATGAGTGTGGTTACTTAAAGTTCTTCTCAGAACCTAAGGAATTTTATTCTATACTAGATGTTCCAAAATGTACTAGATCAAACTTTAACCCCTCCCCCGGCATTTCCCCGCTAGATAGAAATAAACATTGTTAATAAAAAAAATTTCTGCATCGTTTAACACATCTCTCATGTCTGCAGATGTCGGGCCTAAAATGGGCATTCACCTTTCTAATAAAAATTTAATTAGCTTCCAAATCAATATATGGATATATGCAAATAAATTCATTCTTATTTATTACATCGATATTAAGGCAAAATACAATTCTACATAAAGTGCACTGAAATCTTTTCATGCGTCGCTTTCTCGAGCAATGCATGTAATGTGGATTCTCAATAATTGCGGACGTGAACTTGAGTTCTTTACACTTTACCTGTGACAATTTTGATGATAACAAATTTAAATTTATGCTTACATAGATGTAAGCAATTTAGTTTCTTACAAATGTGCTGTTTTTTAATGCTGGACATTTTGAGAGTCGAAACTTTGAGACTTTCAGCGAAATTGATGTCCTATTTTAAATTTTTCCAACTAGGGGTTTGATGCGCTTTGATATTTCATGTTAGTTTGCATTCCTTTTTGTAAGATTGGTTCTAAAACCTTTTAGACCATTCTATGGAAAATCGATCGAAAACAATTATGTTTCATATTTTTTACTTCTGACAGTGCTTTATTGTAACTTGAAGGATCTTCTATATATCAATCAATCAATCAATTTCAAAGAATTAATCCCTGGAGCTCTCTATTATTGGCAAAATGTAACAATGTAGAGAACAAAGGTTTTATAAATTTCAAAAATCTCTATAGAAGGCCATTTCCAATTGTAGACGTAGTTCAGTTTATATAGAACTTTGGATTTAAATTTCCGAAAATGCTTAAAGAGGTTACTTTTTATAGAGGCTTATACCCTAGACACGTAGTACGATCTAATGAATCATTAGTTCTAACTATTCATTAAAATGTCGTGTGTCACATGGTATACGTCATTATGGCACGAAAAAATTAGATCATAATGAAGTACACTAATTAAGTGGTTTTTGTCCTTCATTGTAGCAATAATGAAGAAAAATGTACTAGATTTGGCATTTAATACAAATCTGAAGCTCTGCTGTGCATCTGCCCATTAAAAAATAAGAAGAAGAAATGCAAAAAAATGCAAATCATAATCTTATTTTATTTATTATAATGTTTTTTCAACCCAGAGATGTCTTTCTGATCGCTGGGTCGAAAAGTTCAATTATTTTTTTGCACTTAAATGCATTTTGTAAATTTATTGAAATCATTTTCAATAAATTTCAGTCTGTTAGACGAGAAATCTCCTTCGTATAATGTTTGTCTAATTTGGAAATTGTTAAATTGAAATATAAAATAAATAAAAACGAAGTTTATCGCGTTAATTCGATCCATATCGCTTCATTAATGTCATAGGTATTTCAAAACCAGTTTGACAGTACAACTTAATTAAAAAAATGGCTGTTATGTCTGGAGTTTATAATGAATCGTTATAGATTAATGAGTCGTTAATTATTTCTTCATTAAGAGCGCTATGTGTCTAGGGCATTAGCGTATATGGAAACCTACGGTGTGGAGGACTTTAGATTCCCCGATTTTTTTTTTTTTTTTAATAATTTGCTATTAGTATCCTTGGGGTTTTTTTTTTTTAGAAAACTTTTTATTAGGTGACAGGGGACCCGAGGTAGTTTCGTGTTTTATGTAACATTTCTATTTGTTTGTTTTTCAATTAAAAACGGCAATTCGCAGAAAGAGTGACCCTGAGGATGATTTTGAAGACACATGTGATGCAGAAGCAGATCTTGATGAAAGTGATGCCGATTATATTCCAAATACTAGAAACTGTACTCATACCGAAGAAACATACCAATGAGACTCGCATGCCAGTTTTCCATATATGATGAAGAGCCAAACCATAGTATTTAAGTACAAAAATTGAAATAGACAGCCAGCAGCTTTATTCAAGTATGGGCATTATGATTCTGGCACGAGTTTCAAAAACTCAATTATATATGTAGATGTATTCCAATGTATTTCATCTATAATAACTCCAATTCCCCAACCGCAATATTGTAAATTGACCTTAAGGAGAGATCACTGTTTCATAATTGAATCGATCTTTAATTGACGATTAGTTCTGGCATTTGTTCTAATTAAATTCAGAATCTGCAAAACAATCTTCCACACATTTTCGTATTTTAAGTAAACTTAGCTTTCAGTTGCTTGTGGTGAATTATGCAGTGAACCGGTAAAATATGGAGAATTTCAGGATTTTTGCTTGAAAGACCAATTGCACCCTCCCTACCATTTTAGGCGGTACGTCAACACTGACGAATTTTTAATGAGGCAATTAAAAACTGTACCTTACTTCGTCAAGTATATATTTCTGACATCGACACCGCAAGTTGTACCGATAAGAGCTATAAAGTCTAACGTTTATTCCTTAACATTACGTCTAAAGATATACATACATAGCGAGCAAAAACGGTTAATTGTTGAACCTCCTGAATCTCTGTAAACTCGTTGAGAGCTAAAAGCTGAATGCTGTAAAAATTTTTTAATCACACATCAACAACTTACTTTCATAATTTTTACTAATTTCACCAATACAACGTTCAGTTGTACGGCGTGACATAGTTAAGTATCTGAGAAAACATTTTATGCAGTTTTTTATTATCGGAATCCAAAATTTTGAGAACTTTTTTTAAGTTTCTTATAATAAATTCTCCTGCTCTATATGGACGTTATATAGACGCACAAGCAATATGCCAAGCTATTAAAAAATTAGCTTCGTTCGCTCTGTTAACTTTGCGACTGAAAAACGTCCTTAGTTCTTGCTAAGTCCTGGTTGCAATGACTTCAGTTTCTTTGTTCGCAATTTTCAATTGAGCAGATATTGAGAATAAAATTGGGGATGACTTTCTTCGTAACGTGGTATAGTGTGCAATTGCAATTTTACAAATAAATAACAACGATTTTCCATTATTGTAAATAAAAACTAATTATTCGACCCAATTGTTTTAAAAGGTTCCATTTTTTATTTTCTAGTTCGTATTTTCGTTTTTGATGTTTTCTGACACGTTAATAAAAGAATTTAGTAAATTTATATCCAAAGTTTGAAATTGAAACAAAACAATTAATAAATTTACGACACGGAAAAATTACACATCATAGACAATCTTAATAAAAAAGGCTACCAGAAAAAAACAAATATTTTGCTGATAGGAAAACTATCACACGAAATATGGTTCCACCCACAAGAAAAAAAAATGAAAACTAAAATGATCATACCTGAAGTGGAGAATTACTGTGCTTGGAAAGCTCTACTGCTTTCGGATAATACTAGAGTTATTCGCCCTGGGATAGATTTCAAAATATTCTGGAAAAATGTCAACATTTTAGATGGTGCGCAAGTGAAAAATCAATGGGAATGCTCTTCTCACGTGGATTTAATTGAACTCAAAGAACAAAGACTGAAAGAGAATCAATCTAATAATGGGGCAAAGCAACTGAGTTAAAACAAAAAGTAATTGAGGCTTTTAACAATTTTTTTTTATATTCGAGCAAAATATCCTTAATTTTGAACGGGATTCCAAGGTAAATAATAAAATTAAGCCCACCTATGAATATGCAAATGTTATAGGTCCCCACATTGAAGTTAAATATAAGATGCAAAACAGAAAGTTTTGAAGGACAAAAGAAAAATCTATTAAAAAAAAAACCTAATTATATCTAATAATTGCGTCACTGTTATTTTGCGACTTTGGGGTTGGTTTTTTCATACCTAAGAACCGAACAAGATGATTTTGTATATAAATGCATAAAAAAATTGATTCGCTTTACGTCGTTCCATTTTACGTCAAATATCCCTGGAACGTAACCCGGCATAAAAGCGGCGACTGTCTGTATAATTAATTTCATAGGATTTCATATTCTAAAGAACTTTTCTATACAACAAAAATGTCTCGGAGGGATCGTTCTCACAATATATGCATGTAAAAGTCCTAATTTTTTATATGGCAACACTAAGAACGGGTTGCCCGAATTAACTCATTTTTGAAATTATGTTTTCTATTTTGATAAAAACACTGTGTACAAAATTTCATCTCCGTTCACGTGTTCTCAAGGCGTGTCCAAATATATAGTGAAAAACGAAATTTCGTATGGTAACCCTACGAAAGCGTTACCCGATGTGTCCCATATTCGTACTTAATATTAGGTTTTTTTTTTTAATGTCCAATCCGTTTTGCTCTACTTGCCCTATTTCTGTGCGTTACAAGCGGAATTAAAAAGTTAGTATGCCCTATGATTTCATCTAGGGTGTAACAATGTTTCGTTTTTTTTTTTGCGAAGCCTAAATAAGCCACTCTTATTAATATGCAACCTGAAAAAAAACTCAAATCATATCATTACTAATTCAAATAATTATTGTAAAAAACTCCACAATATCTAGGCATAAAAACTAAAATAAACGTAACATAAAATCCGTATAACAAAATACATACATAGTTCATTTCGAAAGAGTAGCAGTGAAAGAAAGAATAAAAAAAAAAACGGATTTTAATTTCCGATGGGAGCCGAATTTAGCTCAATTAAGAGCCGTATTTGCCAATTTGCGCACCCTTGTACTAAGATATAAAGGTTTTCGAAAAGGAAGCACATGACGTGTTTCCGGATGAGACTGAATATGAGCAAGTTATAGGTTCCCCGGAGAATGGTAATTGTACTCCAAAATATGTCTGCGTTTGGTCCAGCAAGCCTTTTTTAGTTACGCGAAGGTTACTATGGAATATATTGAATGTGAATCCAGGAGTTGGTAGTTACATGAGGCTTGCTTTCCAAACTGATGATGGATTCAATTATTTTATAACTACAATGATGAAATAAAAGATAATTATGCATAGAAATAGAAATTTTACGAGTGCAATGAAAAATTGAAAAAGAATTTGTAAAGTGGCAAGTGAATTGGATTTCGCAGCTGGAGCGCTACACCGTACAAGAGAAAATGTTACGTACGGAAGTGCGGAGTACTGATGAAATTATTCGACGAAATATATTTACAATATCAATGTCTTAAGACCGATTTACGGATATCAGTATTTATGTCGGTTGTTTCCGCCATGGATGTCCATAGTACAGGAGGTGAATGAAACTCACTTAGGAAAAAAAAAGCATTATATGTCGGGGGGGGGGGGGGGGATTCAACCGTTTCGAAGTTACATTCGGAATTACAGGGTGATTAAGTAAATATGCTAGTATGCTGTTAGGAACTCATTGTATGAAGAACCTCATGGCTCTTCCAATGACTGCTCAAACAGCCCAGTACCCTCTCCTCCACGAAGTTATGGCGGTGTAAAATAAAAATTTCAAATTTTCTTAATTTGTTTTTACTTTGACCTTGCTGTTTTTGTGACAAAAAAAACAAAGCTGATTAACATGACGATTTTATTAAACTGTAAACTTTCGACTCTTCTCTTTAATTTGATCTAAAACTCCTGTTAAAGAGTTATTAACTCTTACCCTATTCAGTTCAAAGATTATGTGTTTCCTTTGTGACTGGACACACACATTTTAAAAAATATCACCTAATTTCTGAATGACCTGAATAGGATACGAGCTAATAATTTTTTAATGGTTGCAGATAACACATACTTAGCTGTAATATGTCAAATTGAAAAGGAGAATTTTTATAAAACAAATGATGTTAATCAGCTTTTTGTAAAAAAAACCGAGGAAAAAAAAAAGCAAAAAATCCGAATATTTTATTTTAGAATGCCATAACTCCGTAGAGGAGGGGTCTATGGGGCTGGTTAAGAAGTCGTTGGAAAGAATATGAGATTATTCATACAACGTGTCCTAAATACACCGTACATAATGCATTTTTTAAGATATGGGGTGCTTTGTAAAAACTTAGCGTATTTGTTTTTAATTACCCTGCAACTCGTTGAGATCCCCCCCCCCCCTCCACCCCTAAAAAGCCAATTTATGTTTGACTAGATGAGTACTATCAGCTCCTGCCATACGGATCTCCATGGTAGAAACATGATGATAAAGCAATTAGAGACGATAGAAAATAGTAAGATAAGTTAACTGCCAGATGACAAATTTGGGATTATTGTGTAAAATGTTGCCAAAATTCTTTTGTTACATTTGATGAAGTAACAATCGACGAATAACTGGTAACTTTCCGGAGAAAAAGCCCATTTCAGCAGCATTTAGGGTGTCCCAGACTAATATGACTATATTTGGCCAAATGATTCCTCTCGTTCAGGCAAGTAAACAATTTTAGGGCAGAGAGGGTGGCAAAATGTCACCCTGTAGTAAAGTATTCTCATTTTACATTAACCACCCTATATCTTAAATTTGAGGTACATGTTATACGGTCTATTTTAAGGCGGAATGTATACAAAATGTTAAGTCATATCAACTCATCGCTTAACTCAGGATTTGAGTCCACTCAATCATTGAGTCTGCTCAAAACTTGAGCGGTGGTTTATCGCTCGAAACTTGAGCGGACTCAATCTTGAGCGGACTCACTACTTGAGTGGACTCATGAGGAAGAGAAATATTGGCTAAGAAAATTAGCAAAAGCTCAATTAATATAATATAATATAATGAATTACTTGTTTGTGAGCTTTTCTTATTTGATTGGATTTCAGTTTCAGTGTCAATTTTAATTAAATCAGATTCTCCTTATGTTATTTAAAATATGATTTGAGTGCGCTCAACTCAAATGATGAGTCCACTCAAGTAGTGAGTCTGCTCAAGCAGCACTAGCAGTGAGTCCGCTCAAACAGTGAGCCCTGAAAACGTAGGCCATGGTAAGGCCTTGTTCACACTCCAGATCCACGAGCAATGATCATAGGTACCAGCCAGATGCTCGGATGTACCATAAAATTGGCTACCAACACTCCCTACCGGCCTCATGCAATTCATCCAGGAGGTATGAGCCAAGGAATCTATTACGTTTTCCGGAGAAGGCCAGACAGTGACAAAGAAAGTGAGTCACCGTTTCGGTTTCCTCTCCACATCCTCTACATAACGGATTATCAACAAGTCCTAACCTGTGTATGTGACCCCCGAGAGAACAGTGTCGACTATGAATAGACACCAAAATTCTCAGGGTAGGCTTGCTCAGTCCTAGCACCTTTTTTGTGAAACCTGGATTAGGTATTCTCCACAGGTCCCTTGTTGTTCTACCCGAAGGGTCGTCTAACCAAAGACAACTGTGTTGGCAATCGGTCCAAGTCGCAACTTTAGATGCAAGGTGATCCGGTGCGATCCCAATTGTGGGGGGCTGTGCATCCGAAGCCACACCAAGACACACAAGCTCGTCTGCTTTTTCATTTCCGTCAATATCATTGGGACAAGGAACCCAAAAAACGAGTACCCTGTTACATTAAGAGAGGGAATTCAGAATGTTCTAGCACTCCAGTACTAAGTTGGAGGTTGTGAGGGGCCTTAACAAGGCCTTGACGGTCGGTTGGCTGTCCGAGCAGGTTGCAATCTCCTTATTCTCGGTGTCTGCTTCAAGACTGGTCTTGACCTCCGCCTGGAAGACCGTAACATGACTTTCCAGTTGTATGGCTAGTTCCAAATTAGGCTCCTCACAGAAGACGGCCACTCGGGTATTGTCTTCAGATTTGGGTCCCGCTGCTAATCAGCATGGTCTGGATGAGGTGGTCACTCTCTTTGTTGGTGTCAGGTGCGATGGACCGCACAAAATCAAGGATGGATTCATGGTTCCTGAATGAATCCAGCTCTGATTCAGGTGCAGCCTCACCGCTGCGATAGCGACCCCGTTCTTAATATGTATTTGCACGGGAGTATATTAAGGATAACCTCAAGAGACCGAGTGCTAGTAGACTTGAATACGCCGGTTACGTTGAATAGGCACAATCTTTGAATCTTTTCTAGTATCTTGCGATGATTGGTATATTGCGTCTCGCGTTGGTCGGATGACGCTAGTGTATATCCAGGTTTAGTCTAATAGAGATTTTATATAAGATTTTAAGAGTTAGTTTGATTTGCGTTGCCTTTCTTGTAAATTGTCTAATTATTATATTTGGAAACGAATAAATATTTTTTTTTTATTAGCCTAAGTCAAATAGATTTCAATTTATGCATGCAAACCAAAATGTAATAAACTAATCTAAAGGTGATTTCAAGAATGGCAGTAATTCATTAAAGAATAGACTGCTTATTATCAATTCTCAATTGGAATCCTTTTAAAAGGTACTCATCAGAAGAAACATAATTTTCTTTAAATTCAAATGCCTAATCCTAAGTCTTCTTTTTCCCCCTCATTAAACCTCAAAATTTCCAACATTATTGCAGAAATCAGAGACGCTTGAATATTTCAAGATTTTTAGAAGTACGAGGGTAACAAAAGGAAGGTAATTTTTAAACAATTTCATGGATTCCTTGTGGACTGGGAAACGTAAAAACTAATAAACAATATTAACGTTAGTAAATTAATAAGAAATTCAACCCTTAGAATTGTTACCATAAACTTAAGACAACACACAATTTTTATTTTATTTAAGTTGAAAATTTTCAACCGATAGATAACACCTGGAACCATAATTTAAGGTATATTTCGCACATGCCTTGTGCTTCCCATGTGTCAACAGAGCTTTGAACATCTAGGTATACAGTAGCAATTTCATGGTAAAGTTTATAGTTCCCTGTGGACTCAACGCATGTTATATTCATATTAAACGAGTCTACACTAAACAAACGTATCCAAAACAAATGGTCATATAATTCAGCCATGCTCTTATCTCTAACATTTAAAGGAATTTATTTACGCCCCATTACCTCTCCCACTAATATTTTCTAGAGGCTTTTAAATGTTTGCCGTCTCTCGTTTATCTCAATATGTCTCAATCATGTTAAACTTCAAATTAAAAATTTTCATTGACAGTTGACGTGGAGAGCTCTTTATAATAGAGAAAAAAAATATACAAATATGTGTGGTGTGGGAAAGTATCGACCTAAATGGCTGCTGCGGGTTACTAACTGCCTCCAAAGTGTTTTTCCTACATCAAAATTTGAGGAAAAAGTTTCAAATTGAAGTGGATTGTACTGTTTAATGCCGCATAGTGACAGGTAAGAAAGAGCTGTGAGTAGAGGAATTCCCAAGAAATATGTATTCCATGATATGAAGGATTTTTGTAAATTTTAAAAGAATTATGAATTTTAAGAATATCGTAATTGTGTTAGCTTGTGGTGTAGATTTTCAGAATTGTTCAACTCACCCCATAAAAAGATTGGGTTACGAATGCACAAACGTTCAGGCGCACGATAACTCGAGAACGCGTATACTTAGAGAGCTGAAATTTTGTACACGGACTAAAAAAAAGTAAAATTAAGTTGGAAAATGAGACAAATCGGCCAACTCCTGCTTGGGGTTGCCATACAAAACTTTCGTTTTTCACTATATAAAGGGTTTTCCAATAAGAGGTTTTATTTTAATTAGCCCGCTATTTCGGTAGATGTCACTTTTCCAGCTGTCATTTTTTGACACTTGTCAAGAAGAAACTACGCCATTAATAAAAATTGAACGATACACGATTCAACAACGCATTGAAATTATTAAAAATTGAAATTATTAAAATTCACTAAATGGTGAAAATGTGGCAGAGACGGTTCGTAAAAATCGAACATTTTTGGGTCGTCGTGAAGCACCTTGTCGGACCGCAATACAGAAATTGGTAGAAAAATTTCGAGCTGTCGGGACAAGTTAGTGATGTGAAGAATAAAACCCGTGCACGTCGCTCAAGAACAGCCGAGAATATTGCTGCTGTAGCCGAAAGTGTTGAAGAAAACCCAGGTTTGTCCATTCTTCGTCGTTCTTTGGAATTAGGCATTCCACAAACGTCATTACACCGTATTTTGCATAAAGATTTAGGTCTTAAGGCTTATAAAGTTCAGTTAACATAAGAACTCAAGCCTGCCGATCATCAACAACGTCGAGTCTTTGCTGAATGGGTCCTTGAAATGCATGAAAATGATCCGGAATTCCATCGAAAACTCATCTTGAGTGATGAGGCCCATTTCCACCTCGATGGCTTCGTCAACAAGCAAAATTGTCGCATCTGGGGCTCGGAAAACCCAAGAGTTATTGTTGAAAAGCCTCTCTATCCGCAACGTGTGACTGTTTGGTGCGGTTTATGGTCCCGCGGGGTCATTGGACCCTACTTTATAAGGCTGGAGCAACAGTTACGGTGAATGGATTGCGCTATCGACAGATGATTAATGATTTTTTATGGCCAGAATTGGATGGTATTGATCTGGACAACGTTTACTTTCAACAAGACGGCGCTACTTGCCATACAAGCAACGAAACTATTGATCTTTTACGGGAAGTTTCCGGACCGTCTTAGCTCTCGAAGATGTTATCCCAAATGGGCCACCGAGATCTTGTGACTTAACACCTTGCGACTTCTTCCTTTGGGGCCACGTGAAAGAGAAGTTCTACGCCAACTGCCCAGCGTCGATTCAAGACCTCAAAGATGGAATTCGTGAGGCTATCGAGGACATAGGGCAGCCACTTTGCGATTTGGTTATGGAAAATTTCATGAAAAGGATATGGTCATGTAGGCGTAGTCGTGGTGGTCATTTGGCTGATGTTATTTTCCATTATTAACGGCATACCTTCCTCTTTATAATGAAATAAAGATGCGATCATTTATCTAAAAAAATGGCATTTTTCTTTGAATATCAAAATAACACCTCTTATTGGAAAACCCTTTATTTGGACACTGCTTGAGAACGCGTCGACATAGAGAGCTGAAATTTCGTACATGATATTTTTACTACATTAGCAAATAAAATGTCAAAAATGGACTAAATCGGGCAACTCCTTCTTGGTGTTTCCATATAACAATTTAGGTTTTTTACGTATACTTTGAAATCGATCAGTCCAAGACATTTTTATTGTACTAGGAACTTCTGCAGAATACGAAATCCTATAAAATTGGTTATTACCATTTTTTCTGTGAGACAAACTGTTCTAGAAATATATGCGAAAAACAAGTTCAAAATCAATACTTGAATAGATCGGTGACCATACGAAATTTAATACGGCCATTCATCTAGGCTATCATAAGAATTGGTCTTAGACCAATTCTAGCTTTTTTACTTGTTTTTTGTAACATTTTGAATTAGTTGGTAGCCAGAGTAATTTTCATATTCCTGTCTTTAGATGATGTAGAATAGATTTTTTTATAGTACAGATCATGAAGGCCAGACAAACACAAAGGCGGCATTTAATCATCTCAAACACTCCTTTAGTCCTACCTAATAAAGGAGTGTTTGTACATATATTCGTGATTTACAGGCATACAAATTTTAAAGAGATTAGTGTGCAACTTGTTGCTACCAGTAATTATGCTGGTTACAGCTCTGAATTTACCTCCTCCCAAGATGTAAAACATGAGTCCGTGAACTTCGTTTTTGGCAAAGTGAGTACCTATGTACAAAGATTTAAGTTCATCGTGTAATGCCAGTGTACATCCTGGAAGTAATCTGAAGAAAACATGGAGCCATTAGAGTGGCCTACGTATGTAAGAGGATAGAGAGGAAGAATATACCACCTCAATATCAGGCTCAGAAAATTAATGCCAACATCGAAACTACAGCGTTACGAAGTATGAGTATCCTTGAATCCAATATGGTTATTGTGGTCTAAACTAAAAATTTCGAATTTTCTTACTCGTTTTTAGGGTTCCGTACCCAAAGGGTAAAATTGGGAGCCCTATTGCTAAGGCTCCGATGTTCGTCCGTCTATCTGTCACCGGGCTGTATCTCATTAACCGTAACAGCTACACAGTTCAAATTTTCACGAAGTGTGTATTTCTATTGCCGCTATAACAGCAAATAATAAAAATAAAATAAAATTACAAATTAAAAGGGGGCTCCCATATAAGAAATGTGTTTTTTCTGTGTTTTGTTTTTTCTTGTCATTCATTATTATTATCATAAGTGGGCATATTATTTTTTTAAATGTCATTAACATAAATTGATTTTGCAAAAACTGAAAATTATAGACTTAGCTCTTTAATTTGATCTTATGTGGTATCTGCAGCAGGTTAAAGAATTATTAGCTGACAATCAATTCAGGTGACATGGAAACTAGGCGATCATTTTTTACAATGACGTGTTTCAATCAATAAGGGAACAAATTATTTTTGAGAATTGGTTTGAGAATAAGTTTGAAAATAGGCTAAGTGCAAATAACTCTTTAACGACTACAGATACCACATAGGGTGTAATAGGTAAAATGAAAGAGGATAGTCAACAGTTTACAATTTTTATAAAAGAAATGTTAATGACCTTTACAAAAAAAAAAAAAAAACATAGAGGTAAAAAGTTAAAATATATGAAAGTACTCAAGCCCAGCTACAGTGTGTCGCAAGGATTGTTGCTGACGCTGGTCGCGTTGCTTAAAGTTAAAAATATTTCAACTTCTGACGCGCAATACCATGACAGCTGCAGTTGAATCAATTTATTTTTGCAGAACATTGAAATTATGAGTGAAAATTGTAAGTTTTAAGTAAAGCCACAGTATTTAGTAACTAGTTAATTTATTTATTTACGATTTAATGATTTTATTTACTAATGGAACGAAAATTCAACACATGTTAGAGCGTCATCATCAATACACCGATGCTGCTCACCGGTGTAGATTTCGTTGAAAAGAATTCGACATAAGTGTCTACAACACCAAAAGACGCAGAGCACTCCTGCATTTGGCTAGCTCGCGCGCTAACGAACGCATCATTCACGGTGCTCGTTCAATGCGCATTTGAAGAATAACCACTGAGCATATTGCGCGTGCGCTAAAGCTATGGTTTCCAAGAAAATGCGGCCGCCCAAGTGCTAGTTGAGATGGTCCCCAATTAACGGAGTGATGGAATTACGCTCAGGCTTACGACCGCAATTTTAGTAATATTTCACATAACGCAGAAAGCAATGCTACGTTTTTGATCCTTGGTAACTTTAATCTTCCCAATTTATCCTGGTCAGTTTTTGATGCGAGCAATACTATGCAAATAGATGACTTAAATAATCGAACAACATTTTCTTTGTCAACTTTCATGTCTTTTTGCCAACTTGAACAATTTAACTGTATTCCAAATAGCAATCAAAAGTATCTGGATCTAATATTATCTAATGCAGATTTTGGTAATATTGTTGTAACTCAACCCTTCTATCCCTTGTCTCGTATTGACAGTCATCTTGCTCCTCTCCTCGTCCAATTGAAAATAAAGGAAGTACCCCGGCTTGCTGAAAACATTAATAAGCACTTATATAAATGATCTGACTATAATGCTAACAGCAACCTTCGCTCCTACATAGATTTCTCGGGGTTACAACATCTTGACGTGAACCAAGATTTTCAAATGTTTTATAGTCATCTTAACAAAGAAATTAAAAATTTTATTTCCTTGATAGCGAAAAATCAGAGAAAATATCCTGTATGGTTTTCTTGTGACTTAATTCATGTAATTAAACTAATGTGAAAAATATAGACAAAATTACTCAAAATCCAAGCATCCTGAAGACTGATAACACTTTCAGTTACTTGCGAAGTAATGTAAAAAGCAAAATTATATAGTGTTATGATAAATATGTTTTAGACACTGAAAACTGTATATCCTGCAACTCTAAGGCTATACCCAACATATTTTATAAAAACTGTTCTCTGCTCCTATCAAATCCTATATACGTACTAATCAATTCAACTATTTTTCAACTATACTGATCCTGTTGTTCTTAAGGATCATTTTGTTTACCCTGCTTTCAAAACAGGGGATAAAAAGCTAGTGAAGAATTACCGCCCCATTTCTACTTCCGATGCCCTAGCTTTGATCCTTGATAGATGCATTTATAATAATCTAATACATCCACTAAAACCCTCCATCAGCTCCCAACAACATAGTTTTCTACCGGGCCGATTTACGGTAACTATAATCTCTTGATATTCACCGACTCCGTTGCTCCTGGCTCTTGATGAATCTAAACAGAGGATGTTTTTATGTGAATATATCTAAGGAATGTGATAGAACAAGTCACAAAGTAGTCATAGATAAGATAAGGATATTGGACTTAGATTCTAAGAGTACCCTTTGGTTTATGTCATACCTCTCGAATCACCATGTAACGGATGCAGTTAACGGATTTTCGTAAAATTCATACATGCAAACCTCGGGTGTACCCCAGGGCTCGATTCTTGGCCCACTTTTCTTCTTATTATACATTATTAAACCCCCGTATGAATTATTCTCTGCTTTCTTAACATATGCCGATGACACCGAAATTTATCGAGTTATAAACGATCCATCCGATTGCCAATACCTGTAAAATGATATTCAGAAGCTGCTGACTTGGTGTAATAAAAATCAACTATCCTTAAAGGTGGGTAATGTAAGCGCATGTCCTTCTCAAGAAAACAGACCACATTATATGTTAGCAACCGTCTCTGTCATGCGCATATCAGAAATCAATGATTTAAGAGTACTATTTGATAGCAAGTTTTTCTTTGACTCCCACATTAATCATATTACCAACAAAGATTTTAAAACCTTGGAGTTTGTCTTAAGGTTCGTTCGGCATTTTAAACAGCTTTCTTCGCACATAGCTATGTATAATACCTTGGTTAGATCTATACTAGAGTATGCTTCCCCAATCTGGATCCCTTTCTATACGATGTACAAAAACAATATCGGGAGTATTCAACGTAGATTCACTTTGTACTAGCTTTTTAAACGTACTGTTGTGACTCAGGTACCTATCGTCCCAATCACAACCATATGGTGTATACATCAATATATTGTCCTATACAATATATTGATGTATTGAAAACTCGACCCTGAAAACGAAAAATCATACAAATTTAAATTTTCATTTAAATTTTTTTGTCGCATTCAAAAATTTCAAATGCTTTTAAAAATGCATTTGCATGTCGTAACAAAATGCAATTTAGCATAAATTGCATTTCGTTATCAGTAATGCACTTCACTCACACGGTATACCTACCTACATGCCGTGTAATCGGATATAATTTTTCGTCGTGCAAATTAAATGCACATAATATAATTCGCATATTCTCACGTACGATCTTTCATCGTCGTGAGAAAGCAAAAGAAAAAATGAGCTTTTGAAGTGATCGTGGGTACCTAGGGCCATCAAGCCCTATCCTCGCGGCAGTTCTTTCAAAAGTCGTAGACCAGAAAAGTCCGAGGGACTCGCGCATAAGAAAATTAATAGAAATCGAAGTTATAAAAAGATATTCTGAATTACAAAAATTGTGTTATTAAGGGTGTTGCGAAACCCAAATTTTTAAAAAAAAAAAGTCGAAGTTATAAAAAAAAGAGATGCTCCGAATTACAAATAAAAAGGTGTTAAAAAAGGGTGTTGCGAAACCCAAATCATTAAAAGTCGAAATTGTAAAATCCAAACCGACAAAAAGTGTAAGGAAATATAAAATTAAAATAATAAATTTTAAAAACAGAGAGAGTTTACTTTGTGACTTAAAACCCGAATTTATTAACATTAACAAGGTTGAGTGCTCTCCTCACCGAGCACGGCACTCAAACACAACTGTACTGGCTCATATGTGGATTATGATGACAGATTGGCCAGACACTTTATGTTATCCTTAGAAGCACATCGTTCCAGTCTTGACGAAATGTTCCCATTTAACATTTTACATGTTCCGAATGATTCATGTCACTTATTATCTGTAATAAAAATTAGCTTTCCTAGTCGCCTCACCCGCCAGCCAATAACTTTCCATACTAATGCTCCCCGCACTAACTGGCGCTTGAAAACACCTTTGTTTAGGATTCAAAAGGCCCACAATGTTTTATATAAGGATTTAAACATATTTATTGCCTTTCGATTTTGAAGCGCAACCTCTTGGTCATAATAAATCATTTAAATAATTTCTCCATTCTAAATTAAAGTGATCTGGTTCATCCTTATTTTTTCTGCTTCCTTCCTCCTCCACTTTATATATTCTACCTCCTTTCCTTTTATGCTTATTTGTTATTTTTCTTCTTCTTTATATTGTTACGCGCCACAATGTGACATAAGCGATTTCTGTTGGAGATGGAAACAACTTTAGGTTAGTGACATCATACTAAAATTTGGGTTCGGAGAATAGAATTTATGGGAACGTTCTAGGATAATCTATTAAATATAAATACGGCAATTTTCACATCCAGGAGCCGAGTCTTATTTCAGGCAATCTCCAGTGTGATGAGGTTACGTTGCAGATTTTCTTTTGTGGTTCCCAAACTCAATACGAATTCCTCCGCCAACGATCTCAATAGGAAAAGGCGGATCTTCCAGGATAGCGTCGTAAACAGCGATCGACGTCCTAGATTTAGTCCTCTTCTGTTTTTGGGGGATTTCTTAAGGATTCCAACAAAATTCTCCTCTCACCAATAAATACAGAACATTTACCAAGATATATATTATACTTTTCATTTAATTTTCGTCTGTTTTTTATTATTAATTTTTATGGATTTTTCTTTTAATTTAAAATCCCACTAGGCCGAGCGCGAACTTCTGACAGACCGGTCAAAACTTAATTTGGCCGCTTACCATCTTTTTTCTAATGATACTTGGCGACATCTATTCCCACAGGTATAATTCAGGTAACCTTTTCCAAAATTAATTCCAATTAATTTTTATTCTAATACAGTTTTTATTCTCTTTTAGTATTTACTATTTGTCAAAATTAATATCAATTATTTTTTTTTATTTCTAATACAGTTTTTCCTCATATCTGTTAAAACTTTCGTCTATTTCTAATTCTCCTCAAAGATTTCATTTAATTTTAATTTTCTATATCTGTCAAACGTTTTGTTTAATTTTAATATTTGTCAAAACTATGTCAGCAATAGACTTTTGGCTTAGAAATATTCATTATTTATTTGGAATATGCCAAAATAGTTCATTTTCCAAATCATCGTGATTCGTGCTGCTACGTGTGGGTTGACGATTTATAATATTGGCGCGGAGTTGTAAGAATTTATTTGGTGTTTCACTATAGTTCATTGGATTGGGTTGACATGACACGGAACAGCTGATAAAATTAACAAGGTTCAATTCGGTGCTGTTTACTTTAACGAAAAGTGGTAGAGATGGACATCAAACTAAGGCAATACTTCGTATGATAATACAGCTGGAAATAATAATACTGTCACTAATGTTACGCCTGTTACTGATGTTTTTACTAAATGTCCAGAAAATTTACTTTGAGTCAGTAAATTTACAAATTGCCATGGTAAAAATACGCGGTTACCGTTGTAATACCGTTTCGTAATAATGCTTTATAAGAATTAACCTAGCAAACATCTCGAATTCGTTTTTGATTCGATATCGATCCGAAAAAGAAAAAGAAGGAATGCTATATCGAGTCGTTTTATCGAAATTATCTCGAACTTTTTGAATGTATTTTGGTTGCATATAATAGCCTTATACCCAGCAAACAATTTCTCGAAGTTTTGCTTTTGCGAAGAATTCTCGAAGACGTGAAGAGTAGGAAAGAAATAGTTTCGGAAGTAAATAAAATCCATCATTTGAGAATACTTCGCTTTTCAAAAATGAACTCGAAGTTTTGACTTAAAACCATTTCCTGATCTGATTTTTCGATAATTTGTCATTTTAACTAAATTGACTCAAAGTTTTACCTACTCTGAAGAGTCAAACTGTAAGTTCTGAGAATTTGTTCCGTTGCTAAATTCATCCGAATTTTAGAAAATTCTTTCATTTCTGACTGACTCTCGTCGATAGTGGTCCTTTTTGTCAGAGGTTAAATGATATTATTTTTATCAGCAAAAATCATGCTATCTCCGTCAAAGACAACAACCATTTCCTTTAGTTTTACTTCAAGAAAATGATTAATGAAATCATTTTGAAGATATTCTGTCTAAGGTGTGTAACAGGTAATAACTCGTTGACCCGTTTCGATATCGATTCATTTTTTCAAAGAAAACTCGAGTATACCCTGCAAACATCATGATTCGAAAACGGTTTACTAGGAAATCGTAATTTCTGGCTTAAACTTCGAAATTGGATGGAAAACAGACTACCAGCGTATTAAAAGGAAGATAATTCTCGACTTATCAACACGAGATTCTTTCTCGATAGCGATCCTAAGACGAATCGAAATTGATGTTAAAACGAAGTTATGCGCACAATGTGTTTGTGTTAGTGGTGTTATATATTTCTTATATATTAAGAGAAGCGAACTATTCTGGAGCCGTAAGCAATTCGCGACGAGCGAGTATTTATGGATATTTATTGATTTTAAGTGGAAAATAAGGTCTGTGAACATTATTGTCTCGGTCACTTCATCGCAATTTTAATTTTAATTTTAATATCACTTTTTTCCAGATAAACACTAGACGTATCAGTACACGCCACTCAGTTAAATTATTTTGTTTTGAGCATTATCAGTAAGTTATGACTCATTTAAATCTTACTCAGAGAATCGAAGGAATCTCGCAGTAAATTCGAAGACGCGCAAGAGAAATGGAGAAATCTCGACAAAAGGAGGCGTTGTCGTGCTGGGCTCTCTATTTTCCTCTTATTCGTAACAGAATCAGAAAAACGAAGGAATCTCAGGAGAAGCTCGAACTTCTCATTTCTTGCTCCAATTCGAGATTACTAGAGAAAACGAGCTCTTCCCGAAAATGCTTGCAGGGATGCAGTAATTTTGTTGGTAACTGTAGCAACTGGCAAGAACCCACGCCACTGCATGATCTGATGTGTAATGACGCATTGAAGTTTAGTAATATTCAACACTAGAATAGAAGTGAAAAAGGGAATGTGACTAAAATTTCCTCGTTTTCAAGTCCACCCAATATTATTATAATTAGATCAACTTGGGCAACAGCTATGTGGCAGAGTTTTAATAGATACTTTTCTCTAGGCCTATCTAACTATGCCTCAGATCTGGGAGAAACATGTGCATGGTTTATTACTCATAACAGTAAAATATTATAAGTTCTATATTAGAAAAATCCTAGTATCTGTGGCACAAGCGATTATTGCCGTGCCGCTTTTGTACGTTATTTATTTTTCTCGCTGTTGTTAGTTAATAAATTGCTGCGCGTTTAGTACCAAATCTAGTGCGTGCGAAAAATTGCAGCAAGGTTGATTTAACAACAAAACGTCAAAAGCAAGAATATGCTGACCAGAACTTATTTCGACCTTGTGCACCGAAGTAAAATTTCTACCATTAAGTATAGTTCCCAAGCTCCAGCAAAAATAGATGGTTTAATGGAAAAATTACATATGCAGTAAACTTACGAAAGTAGAGGAAAGATAAATTGCTATATTTAGCAAAATTCTTCATGGTGAAGTAATTTTACCTAAAACGAGTAAGGGTCGTTTACGCCCTGAAAGTAAACTTACATTTGTGCAGTAGTTTTGCTAGCCAAATAATTGAATTTTACATACTAAAGGTAGTGTACTCCGATTATAGCAGGCAACTGCGATGGCTCTCTACTTTGTAGTAAGCCAGGAAGCAATTTGTCGAGGTTTTGCCAAAAGTAAGAAATGACCAATAACTGTGAAATAGGGACAGCATTTTAGCAATAAAGTGTGTATATGATTCTCTCTTTCAACTCACTTTTAGCAAGCCTCGTGCAAATTTTGCATTAGTTCTTTTATCAAGTTCACTCTTATTAAATTTTTCAACAATTCTTTTTACAAAATATTACAATTGCTGACGTATTTTGTTTTCCAAGGTAACGAACTTATAATTGCAATAAAATTATAATAACATATTGTGGAAATATTTAAAAACAAAATTGGTCTTACGTTTATGAATTACAAAATGTCAATCCACACACATTAAAAATAATTTGATATTGGTAAAATAAAAGTAATTTACTCAACTGTCATAGTTGGCAAGTACATAACTTATATATACTTGTTTTGGTAATAAATAGGCGAATTACTTATAAATTACCTTTTTAGTTTGCATTCTTATGTCCCTTTAGTCCGCCATCTAAATTAAAGAGGAGCATTTGGCAATATCAATTTCAAGGGTTATGCTTGCCCATGGCAAGTTATTTTCGATTCAATTTGTTTGCTGAGAAGTTTCTTCGAAAATTTTTTTTAGTGTAGGTGAGATGGATAAACGTCCTTTTAATTCTGAAAATATTGCACACGGATTCTACGTGCTTTTACTCGCGATGTCCAGTTCCATGATTACATATTTAAATTTATGATAATCTGGGAGGAAAAGGTGGCACAGGTGATCAAAAGACAATGCTCTAAATGTAATCAAAGATTTAGGAAATGTACAGGTGAGTCCTTCTGTAACATATAATTTTAATTTGCTTTCGTTTTTATTATACTTTTCCTTTGAATTTTTTTCTTTTGTATTGCTTACATATTAATTTCAGTTATCTTTATGTATATTTTTTCGTGGTTCTTCTTTTCGTTTTTAGTTTTTAATTAAAATTTACATTTATTTATCAACTTCTTAAATAAATAAATTTCATAAGAAAAAAAGTTTATGATATTTTTGTCGCATAAATGAGAGCCCTATTTGCAAATTTCGATAACATATTAACTTTTAAAGGCAGTTAATCCTTCCAGTAGTATAAAAAAAAAATAAAAAAAAAACATGTTTCAAAATGTTAATAAAAATTCTTTTGGTAACTTCCCTTATAATTGCAGAATTCGAAATATATTTTAGAACTTTAAAAAATATATTAAAACTTGAAGAAAAAAACTTGTGGGACAAAGGATCAAAATCAACTCAATTCGTTTGCAGTTTTACCGGTATGTACCCAAGGAAGCTATTTTGTAGATATATTCAAAATTTTAACGAAAATGTAGGTAATTTGTTTGTACGACATAAAAATGGACGACCTAAGTACCTTTATAAATATTTAGTTTAGAGTATGTATACAATAAAGACATTAGTTCTTCAGCACTTTACGTATGGTTGCCTTGTTTTTACGAAGTTGGATTCAAGCTGCACTAGAAAATTAAATATCGCATTCAATGACTGCGTCCAGTTTATTTTTGGATTACGAAGGTTTGACCATATGTCTCATCTTAGCTTTGCTCAACTTGGATGCCAGCTGGAAGTGTATTTAAGGCGGAGAGTTTTTTATGTACAAGTTTGTTACTACAGCCAAACTTCCATATCTTGCTAGCTTAGTCCGGCCTCTTAACTCTACCAAAGGGCATAAGTTTTTAATACCTCGATTCCTAACATCAGTCTTTGAGGGCTCTTACATTGTTCATGCAATTCGGTCTTGGAACGACCTACCTAGTAATATTCAGCGGGCAAATTCATTTAGAACATTCAGACGGCTTCTTGTTGATTTTCTACAGTAATGTTCTTTTGTCTGCGATACGCACGCATTTGTTAAATTTTGAAATTTTATTGTTTTTATTCTTTAATTTGAACTTTGATTTAGTTTTGGAATTTCTGATTTGGTTTTTAATTTGTTTATTTTAATTTTGATCTTATTTTATATTTAAATTTCAATTTTGATCTGATTTCTGAATTTCTGATTTTTTTTTAAATTTTGATCTGAATTTTTTCTATTTCTTTTAATTTAAATTTTTATTTAGTTTTTAATTTTAATTTTGATCTTAATTTTAATTTTTTCATTTAATTTTGATTTTGTTTTTGATTTTAATTTAATTTTTTATGTTAATTTTGATTCTAGATTCTTTATTTGCTTATTTTTATTATTTTTAATTTTATTGGTTTTGATTTTAATGTTAGTCTTTGAATTTTGATTTGCCCGTATGTTCAATAGATGCTAATTTAGAAGATTGTTAATCTTGTTGTATGGTTTACCAGGAAATATATATATTATTATTATTATATTATTTCTATTTATTATATTGTTTCTATTTTTCACCAAATTCCCGGTTACTTAGAGCTATTACATTTTTTGCAATTATGTATTTGCAATGGCAATGCAATATTCAATTGTTTCCAACATGATTTGTTTAATAAATTCTGAGAAATAATTTGTTGTAATATTTCATATAGAGAAAAAAATTGATTGAATAATGCAATGAAATGTAAATGAAAAGTCGATTACAATTTCCTCCTGAGTGAAGGGGGTATGGGACTGGCTGAGCAGTCGTTGGAAAGGCCATAAGGTTCTCCACATAATGAGCTCTTAACTGTGACCGAACATACAGTACTTTTTAAAATACATGGTGTTTTGTGAAAAACTATTTTTTTTCTTAATCACCCTCCAACTCCTAAACGGTTGATATTGCCCCTCCCCCCGGCCTGCCATACAATTTTTTGTTAGGCTAGGTATTGTACTCACCTAGCCTAACAACTTCCTACTCTATTGACCTCATAACGGAAATTCCCCGTATACTTCTTCGCTTATTAATTTGTTAAAATTGTTTTTAAATAAAAAGTAATTTTTATTTTAAAGTAGAATGGGTGCTTAATATTACTTTTTTGTTCACCGTTGTTGTTGAACTTTTATTTATTTTATTTTATTAGCGAGAAAGTTTTTTTTTGTAAGTAGTATAGGCCGAAAAGTATTTCTTCGGGTTATTATTTATCTTCAAAATTAGCTTAACTTTTGTTTTCTTATTTAGTCGTCTTTACATTTGAGAACGTCAATGTTATTTTATGGAAACCCATCAGTAAAAATTGGTTAACGTTCTGAAAGAAATATCCCTTAGGTGGAGTGGAAACTAGCATTATTTTTCTTGCAAAGTAGGTTGGCCCCAACAAAACTCATTTGATATTAGCTTTTTTTCTTCTCCCTATTAAAGAAAACACATTCTTATAACAGAATTCGAGGTCCTTTGAAATCCTGATTGTAGTTCAAGCTATTAAGCAGCCATAAATTATTAGAAAAATTATGGTATTCATCTTCGTAGTCGGTCCGGAGCTAATACCAAAAAAAATTTCCGTATCACTTTCCATTGATTTTTTATAGCCGCCGCACAAAATTTTAACAAAGGAATGAGATCCCTTAAAAGTTATTACCTAACCGTTCTCACATAGTCTCTCTAGTTTCTCCACCAATCAATGGCTTCCTCCAACAGGTACCTTTGATATCGATTACGATATTATCTGTCCATTAATAAAAACTCCTGTAGCAAATGGAGTGGTGGTAGCGGCGGCGGTGGAGGCGGCTGCTCTATGAAATATTAAATATTCGTTTTACGGGCGAGTGTCTGACAGACATGGAAATAAGAGAAACCAATATTTATTGATTACGTATATAGCTCTGTTCTAATAAATCACGCAAGGATCCAAGAAACGGAATAGTCCGGACACACACAAACAGTACAAAATTATTTAACTACGAAGCTATGTGTGGGCGGAAAACAGGTACAGAATACAATGAACTTTCGTCCTCAATAAATGTTATTATGTACATATATACCTAGTTATGCATATTTATACAGTTTTGTTCCCGTAAACAAGTTCAATACAAACTCACAAAGGTGACGTAAATTAGTTTATACGTCCTGAAGAGAAATGCCAATTCACGACGTAGATTTCGTCTAATATCGAAGAATAGAGTGACAATATGGCAGACCGTTATCGAATTACCATTGCTATTTCCATTGCCACACATTCTTTTTAATTATTTCAGGGCACGATTAACAATTGATGAGATGTGGGAAAGTTTCTCCTTAAAGAAGGCTCAATGTATACCAGCCTTTTCAGAATTGATTAAATATTTATGCAAAAGTCAATATTTTTCATGAATTTTGTAATAAAAATCGAAGCAACGCAAATAAAGAAATTTTCTTACAAGTTTTTTTCCTTTCTTTTTTTTGTGAAATAAAGGGCTTGGAAGGTTTTACCTACACCCTACGCAATGGCACGTTTATGTTTTATGTATATGGAAGAAATACTAAATCCAGCTGCAAAATATTTTAAATGATATTTCAGTGGATGAAAAAACTTATATTAGGCAAGGTACTACTACTGGATTCATTTATCTTGATAATGAGCAAATATATTGCACCCTAGTAGAGCCTACTAAATTCGAGAAAAATTATTTATTCTAAATTTATCTATCCTCGATAAATGGGAGCGCCCATTTTAGGCCTGACACCTCCAGACATGAGAGATGCACAGTAAAAAATTTTCACACTTGTTGCCACAAAGCTTAGGCATTTTTCGCTAAAATGTAAGGAATATTCCCTAAATTGTAGTAAATATTCCCCAAATTTTAGGTAATACTCCCTACATTTTAGGGAAAATACCTAAGCTTTTTGGCAACAATTTATGCATTTTTTTACAGTGTGTCTTAAAAGATGCATTATGATACTCCGAACATTTTTTTTATTAACCATGTTTATTTCTATCTAGCGGGGAATGCCAGGGGAAGGGGGTCAAAGTTTGATCTAGCGCATTTTGGAAAATCTAGTATAGAATCAAAATCCTTTGGTCCTAAGAAGAATTTTAAATACCCACACTCCTATACTCTGAGGCTCAAATAGCGATTTATGTCTATCCCCATACTCATTTTTTTTTACAATTTCCCTCTTTTTTATTCACACTGAGGTATTAGATTTTTCGCACCTTAAATCGGCTCTAAATCAGTGGGTTTATATACGATGGGAAAACGGCGATTACTCTTCGCCTCAGCTCATTACCAGCTAAAATTTGTAGAAGAAAATGTTCACTGTATACTTTTAAGGTCTCGCTGAGTACTATCGCGTGGTGTACTTTTTTCCGGATTCAGAAAACCTTCTCGGGACGTTTTTGCCGGCGGAAAGCTGATTTTCATGCATCTGGATCACATACATCCCAGTTACTATATTTTGCATATATTTTTGCAGTTATTTCTTCCACAGCAATTACTGCTCTGTTGTGAACAGTTTTCTCAAAGGAAGTCATTTTCCACGACTCACCAATTCCGCGTTATCACGGGAAATAGAAAAGTCCACCTTTACACTACAGAAAGTCGCGCAAACTACATTAGATCGTCAAAGCTTTCCCACAAAACCATAAAATATGTTCAGAGTATCAAAATGCATCGTTTGGAAAATCTCTCATGTCTGGAGGTGTCTGGCCTAAAGTTGTATGAAAAGTGGACATTCCCCTTTATTTATGCTAAATTATCTTAAAGAAGCTGATAAAAGATAATGAGTAGGATTAAACCCCACAGTTCTATGTCATCTGCAGTATTTGGCAAGTGGTTCCCGGAATCACCGAAAGACAGAAGTCGGTGTTCAGCTTGTCGAGAGTGAAAACACACAAACAAAATTTTTATTTAATTAAATTTTTTGATAAAAATAATCAATTTCCTGACATTTCGGCGGCTCGTAAATAGAAGCTTATATTATATATATTTTCCCATTATGAACAAAGGAGCTCAAAACAAAACATAAATACACTTATGCACGTTAAACAGGTTCCATTAAAATTGTCAAGACATATTCTGAAAATGAGTGACAGTTCAAGGATCTGTTAAAGAATTCCTGGACCATTGTCCATAAAGGTCGAACATATTCAAACACAACATGCCCTGTCGCAATTGTAGTTAAGCCTATACAAACTAATGCTAAGTGATGTTTTATCCTCTTTACCTAATGGTATTAAATGTCAAAAGTCCGATTCGAGTTGGATGACATCAGAAATCTTCCTTTTCTATGTAGAGCATGTCTTCTATGCTTATTTGCAAGTGAAAGCTGTAGAGCTTCCAATAATATTGTAGATAGATGGTCATAATACTCATCTTACCTATTCCCTTTAATTTATGTGACAAGTATCAAATAATTTTAATATATCTATATATACCCAAACTCAAAGAGAGCACTACAGCCCACCGGTTTTTCTATTTTTAACTCTATTAAATATGGTTGGGGAAAAGCTATTCTCAAGGGAAGGTGTACCTAACAAGCTGGACCAAAAATATTACAAGGCTAGAGCTTACTCAAATACTTAAAACTGTCGTCGATACTTGTATCAAAGTTGAGCTGATCGTTAATGGATTTTGGGCTTGTGGTTTTTGCCACTTTAACGCAGATGCAATTTTTTACTCAAAATGCCTAAGTAAAACGCAAAGCCAAAATGAAATTACGAAAGTGTCAAATACCATAGAAAAGTGCCAGGAGCAAAGGAAAAGACCGTAAACTACAAACGTTTTCTCAAAGCTTTGTAATGTAGTATAAAAAGCATAACTTCTAGATTATGCTTCAGCTGTAGTAACTTTGTTGCGGTTGCATATAATGGTGTGGAGTGCTCTCAGTGTTCCAAAGTTTTCCACAAAAGTTAGATAGATTAAGCTAGCTTCAAAATTTTTAGTTACTCTAAATGTTCTTAAAATGTATAAAATGCATATGCATATATAGTGGTAATGCTATTGGGTCATATATTCATTAAAAATCATTCAGGGTGTATGTAGTAGGTGCTGCACATACGAAGTATCTTCTTAAAGTATTGCGTACGATGTTATGATTAAGATATTTAAGAAATATAATTATTAATTTTTTTAATTTTTGTAAGGAAAGAAGTTTTTAGTTTCTTTTCCACTTCCGCTTTAAAAATGGGGGCTCAGTCCTTGCGATGGCTCATAGCCCATAATTGGTGAAGGGGGCTCGGAATAAACGGTTTTTATAGTTTTAGTGTAAAAAATAGTTTTTTGCTTTATAGATTTTCAAAACGTAACCATTTCAAAGTTAGGAAAGTTTTAAGCCTGAAGTAAGGAATATAACGTAAAACTGCAGATCTAGGTATGTAGATAAATTCTGGATGGTGGTCGCGGTAAGAAATTTAATGGCGATTCAATGTTTAGTAAATTTTTAGTTTATGAGAAATCTATTTATAGATAAGTAAGGTATACACCTGAAGCAACATTGGAAGTTAAATTTCCTAACATCGGGAGCCCATCGACCTATTTTGGTTAAAATTACTTAAACTGGACTTAAGAATTTAACCTTAAATTCCACTCTCCTTTAAAGTAAATTAGGAAGGAATAGTAGTAGTAGGAATAGGCATTTTCGGCTGCAGAGATTTTCTGCACAAAAATATGGTTACAATTAAATGATGCAAGCCTAAATGCGTTATGTTTTTTAAGAGTGTTTTTTAATAAGTTAAATTAAATAAAAAAAAACTTTAATAAAAAATTTGTATTGTTTGATTTTTATCGATAATTATCGATAAATCGATAAATAATAAATTTTTTATCGAATTATCGATAATTAAATTTTTAGGATATTTTGCAATCACTAGTGCCACCTTCGTGCACAGCTTTTAGTTTGCTGTGGTGCACTACACAGAGTGGTCGCTATCAGTAAGATAAAATGCTTAGTTTGGATTTTACCAAGGCCGGAGAAATAACTTGCAAATTCTAATTTTCACTCTGTGACACCAACAAAATTACACCATACACTATTCTTTATTCGGAAATTGACATCACAGGTTTGTTTCAACATACTTTTGACTAATTAAAAGTCTAGTGATAACTCAAGGCTAACAAATATAAAGGCCATAATACCCGTGTTTCAAAGAACGTTACATCGGGGCACAAGGGTGTACTATATACCCCATTCCGCCTCTGATAATATTTGTACATCCCAGATTAATACGCATTTTTTTTCCATCACAAACTCTCATCTGTGAACTGTTTGCAATAATTGGTACCCCATTGTGCCCCGGGTACATTTCAGATTTTACTCCGGGGGTGAGGCAGAATGTGAAATTGTCTTTTGTTTTTTTCAGACACTGATTTTGGATAATAATTATTAATTTACATACTATAAGTTTAGCTTTAGTTTCTTTGTAGAGAAAGATGCAAATAAATGTACAAATTGACAAATATTGGTGTTATTTTTTTAAAATTTCCCAAATTGTAATCAAAGCTTAGCTACCCCGTTTCGCCCTGGGTTCCCCTACTCAAAATTTCCCAAATTGTAATAAAAGCTTAGCTACCCTGTTCCGCCCTGGGTTCAATTCATTTAATGAGGTAAACATTTTTATTAAGTGTTATGAAAATGTTTACGAATGTTTAACGCGTGATCCAGAAACTGAACTGTTTTTATAACTCATTACTACAAAGCTAAGGGGTAGAGCATTTTTGGTTCTAAATGGGGAAATGTTTAGGACAATAGATGACCTCAAAAACCTCATTTTTGAAAAATGTTCAGAGAATAAACCATATCAACTTCTCGTAGATGAACTTAGATTAGTGCATCAAATTTCGAATGAAACAGTGAGCTCTTACGGTTCAAGATTGTACCAAAGTTATCAAAGGTGTAAACGAAAGGCCGAAAAAGGTATTAGTTTCCAGAGCAGAGTATGTATTTCATATTTTTATCGGTTTGCTTTTATGATAAGCCAAGGTCGTCATGGTAATTGTTTTCTATATAGAGATTTTTCTCTCAATAGCTACATCTTATCGGCATCTTAGACGGTCGGTAGCCAAAATTCTTGCAATATATTGTTTTGTGAGTAATAACAATTTCTTGACGAGTACTCAAAGTTAACTTAGCACGGATGTATGTATTGTCGATTTGTGCTAGTTAATGGAATTTAGCGAATTGAAGCCATTTAACGGAGCAGAAGAGCATACGTCACTATTTGAGCAACTAGTTGTTTGGTTGACGCATACCCACTTTTCTGATATAGCCATCCTGGTGTGGGGGATGATGTACTCCACGAATGCATTATTTATGTCAAGGTTTAAGGGTAATAGATTTAATGCACATTGTAATGATTGAGTTTTACGATATGGTTTTTCGGGAACACTAGTGATATGTGTACTTACATATATATGAAGAGTCAGGTTTTGCAGAGTGCTTTGGCATTACTGAAATTTTAGGTACCCGTAAATGTGTGAGAGGACAAAATCAGAGGACACGCGGCAACAAGGCTCATTATCCCAATAACAGGCT
This sequence comes from Dioctria rufipes, assembly GCA_963924295.1. Taxonomy (NCBI): domain Eukaryota; kingdom Metazoa; phylum Arthropoda; class Insecta; order Diptera; family Asilidae; genus Dioctria; species Dioctria rufipes. The sequence continues at coordinate 347,348,592 of OZ002740.1, read as the reverse complement.
TGGATTACATATATTTATTACTTTATTTTCGATTGTAACAAGATATAACCTTGGGTGCAGTTATAAAGCAGGCATTTTCCACTTGTGACTGTCTGAAAAGTAGCGAAGTCAACTAGACAATGGGTCTGCGGAACTGAGAGAGATGTTTTTTGTTCCTTAAAAATAGAAAGAAATCAGCTTTTGCTTTTTTCAGTATAGTATAGCCTTAAGCCTAGTATCGAGTTCGAGTAAAATGTGACATTTTCATACAAATTTTAGCGCTGGTAAAATCGCAAGCAATAATTTTACTGATGATTTTACTAGCGCAGTATGGAGTTCACTGGTAAAAAGTGCATATTTCGCCATTTTAAGGTAGATGGCACTTTGCATGTCTCCACTTATTTTACTGAACATTTTAATGCGCGTAGCATTAAAATGCTGGTAAAATTATGACATTTCCTGTTTCTATGACAATTCTCAGATTGTTTTTTGAACTCATTGAAGGATTTAAGTTCTTTTAACAATTTTCAGATTAATTAAGTCAATTTTTAATAGTAAGTTGTATAAACATTTATCTAAACTTTATAAATAATTTGAAGTTTTTCAGCGATAAAATTTTTAGACATCTGTCACTATGTTTTCTCCAAATTAACATACGTCAAAATTTTACCAGCGATTTTAATGTGAAAAATTTGGAGACCGCGTTAAATGTTACTTTGTCCGAACTCAATACTAGGCTTTAGATTATAACGTAAAAAGGATAGGCTATGAGGAAGAAAACTTTCAGCATTTTTCTTCATGTAGTAGAATCGCATCAATGTGTTTGTTTAGTCATGGATGTCGTACGATATTTTTTGAGCGGGCACATAATTTAGTGGTTGAAACTTTATAAAGTTTTGAACAAGTTTTATTATTTCCTGTCACAGTGTTTCGAATCATTTTTGAGTTTATAATTTTTTTTTATTTCTTGGCGTTGCCTTTGTATGGCTGATATCATATAGACATCCGATAACAATTCGTAAATTCAAAAAAATTGAGAAATGTCAGAAATATCTGACAAAAACTAAACACCCAGCCCTCTTGTCATTTCCTCCCCCCCCCCGGGTCTTCACAAAAAAAAAAAAATGCTTATCATACGTACACGAATTTTACACTGCATATCCTATCCTTTTTACTATATAATCTAAGAGTATACCCAAGAAGACTTTTTTATCTATTCGTTGAAGAAATTCTGTTCATACGTAAATATTGGTAAGTACTATGTGGGATCCAAATGGTAAATCGGAGAATGCGCTCCCTGTTGGAGTAGTTAGTAGGGTACAGATGTAGAAATTATAGTATGGAGTTTAGAATCTCACCAATAAGTCAAAGTATTTTTTCCAATTCTCACAATATTGGAGCTCATCTGTAAATGAGAAGACCTCATACGAGGTGTATCTTACACTGACAATTAAATGATGACATACATAGTTGGGCCATCAATTTCAAAATTAAAAGTGAACTTAAATGCAGAATCGGATAAGGCGTTGGTGGAGTTCAGAAAATTGGAAATTCATAGTATTTGGGTTCGAATCTTACAAGTGATTTGCTACTTTTTTCAACTCCCAAATAGACGCTTGAATGGCAAAATGAGATAAGCAACAATTTTAGGGAAACTGAGATACATATATCGTCAGAATTGAACGATTTTTCTATGTCGAATGATCTGCGTTTCATTTCCATACGATAACTTTTGTGTTTCTTACCCCAAAGTGATTTGGACTCTGAAGGGTGTTTTTTTTTTGTACCAACCAACGGAAATTTGGAAAAATTTGAGAATTATTCCGCCGAAAAATATTGAAACTGTTACCCTTATTTGGTAGTGCTCATACCCAACTTATCTAGTTTTTCTCGAACGTAATAAATATAACTGACATTAGTTATATTGTTTTATATATTATATTGTTTTGCAGTAAAACCTTAATAATATGGTGTTTATCCTTTACATGAACTTTTGGGAAGACGTCTGGCGTATTTAGACCATCTACACGTTGTGTAGATGTTACCCTTATTGGGTTGTGCTCATGCCCAACTTATCTAGTTTTCTCGAACGTAATAAATATAACTGACATTAGTTATATTGTTTTATATATTATATTGTTTTGTAGTAAAACCTTAATAATATGATGTTTATCCTTTACATGAACTTTTGGGAAGACGTCTGGCGTATTTAGACCGTATTTATCATTATGCATCTACACAACGGTGTACAGTATTTACAACAGCAAGTAAGATTCAATACCATACAATGTTGAGTTGATGATACCCAGTGCTTGGTTGAGTTGGAGGGTTATCAGAAAAATTGGTTTCAAATGGCACCTTACTGGCAAAATCAGTAAAATTCAGATAGCAACATTTCAGAAAAAGTATGATTCACAAATTGTTGTAAAATTCTCATTGAACAAATTGCCAGAATCTCTCTCTATAAACATAAAAAAAAACCCCCAAAATTTTACCAACTGCTTGTTTATAAGTTACTGCGAACTATATCAAAACAAATTATGACGACTTTTATAAATATTGTGGAAAATAAAGTCATACCAGCAGCTTTTCGTCAAGAATAGTCGACCATCACCACTGCTGTTAACTTAAAGGACACTCTTCCAGAGACAGACGAAGATGATGATTTTGATTAAGTCAATAATGTTGGTATTAAATAAGTAATTACAAAATAATGTTACAAAATATTTTTATTGCGGCTTTAAAAGGAGATTTCTTTTACCTTACCCCTTTGAGCACATCGAGGCATTGTTTTAAAGATGTTTATTTTTTATTTTGACTATTGAGACAACCTTTAATAATAATAATGTTACATGTAATAGAAAAAGACGCGCGACATCTATTGGTTCGGATATAAACAACTTTATGACAAGCGACATCTATTAGTTTTGATGATAAGCAACTTTAGATTCGGAGAATCAACACTTCTGGAATGGAATTTTGGAAAGGTTCTTGGCAATTAATGGAGTATAAATACAACACTTGTTACCGCCAGGAGTGAAAATTGTCTCTTAGCTTACAAATTAAAAGAAAATGTTTTAATTAGATTGCAATAATTTGAGGTACATTACTAGTGATGAATTAGAGTTGTTTGTGATTGTTTGTACATTGCTAAAAGTAAAGAGGAGAGTATAATAAAAAGAATTTTGAATTGTATATGAAATATTATATTTTGATTAAGGAACTAAGGCCACGCTCGTAACAATTATATCTTTATGATTTATTTGCTAGCACTAAGCCAAACAAATATTATATCCCTACTTTTATGATTACGGCAGTTTACTTTGATTGTTATCGAACTAATTATTCCACTTGCTAACCTGATTAATGCGTATTTTTAGAACATTTATTTAGTTGGAAATTTTTCTCTAATTCTGTTTTCATGAGCAAATTGCGTTAGTGACATTAATTTTAATGATAATTAATAGTTTGGAAAAATATCAGTCCGACGCCATCAATTAGAGATGAAGTTAGGGGCCTTCTAAGAGTACAAATTTGAAAAAATCAGATCATTTGCTGATTTTTAACGATTTTTGTCCCGAAATATTAAACGTTAAGTTACTCAGTTGTCAGGTTTACATTTTGTCGTTGATGCCATTTGCCTTTTCAACATCGATATAAATAGGACAAAAGAGCTTAATAATTATGCCCTACTGACCTACTTAAAAAAAAAATAAAAAACAATAAAAAACCACTTAATAAAAACAATACCAAAATATTTCAATGGTGGAAATTACACAGCTAAATCAACAACCAGAACAAAGTGAAATCGAATCGATGTTATGTTTTTAAAATATTTAAATTAATACTTCCCAACGTATTTATCCATGTCGCGTGAATAATTTCCATGTTTATCAAACACGAGCTCTACCTATGTGAATATTATCAATAAACTGCGCAAGTATATAATAGTACAAGCCCATACCTAACCCAAATTTCATCAATTATCATCATCGCCTAAATCAATAATCGCCCCCACCCGCCACCGATTTTAATTAAAAGCAATCGAAAGAGTCTAATTAAGCAAGAAACTAGCAATGATCGTAATGTCCATTTGCTTAATTTCGTCAGGATTTTTTTTTCGTAATGGGTAGTGGGTGGTTAGTAATGATGACAATCGTGGTAATTAGAAAACTTGATTTATTTCACAAATTGTTGCATTATGTGAAAAATAAATGTAAAAATTTACGAGCATATCTAAACTGTCCTCCTCCATAATAACAATGCGCAACAAATTGTTGCAAGCCTAATCGATTTTAGGTTTAGCATTACAAAAGCACCCCCGCACACATTCATAGTGAGGCATGGTAGTTAATGTACACATACATATGCACAGCCGATAGTTAGAGAACAATGCATAAAGTGTCCGGAAACCTACTTAATCACTCCTTGGGCCTGCCCTTCTTCCGAGCATTCCTTCCCTACCAGTTGGAAGGGAGTGGTACTGACATCGTAGTGATTCCTCCTTAGAGGATTGTCATGTGTAAGTAGTTACATGGAGTTTGAACTTTTTTTTTGTAAAATTCTATCTACAATTCTTGTCTAAGGTCTCCGTTGGATGATAATTAAGGGAAATTCATGTCCACCGGTTCGGGAAAGGTATGATATGATTTTTAATTTTTATGCTTGCTATGGATGTTCTGGATGATTTGTTCGTAGAATTGTGGAAAAGGTTCAGAGTCTATAGTAAGCTAAATAATACAGAAATCAGGAGTGGCTAATGTATGGACGTGGATAATTTAGTTGACATTATTTTCAGAACGTAAGCTTGTGCATAAAAGTATAGTTCTTCTTAGAATTGGAGCGTGAACAAAGAATAGATTCCTGTTATGTCTATAATATTATGCAGGTGTTCGTAAAGTTATAAAAAGTTTCTCATGGCAGAAGTTTATTAAGTTTTTATTCTGCGTATGCCAGAATTCAATCCTCAATTAGTTAAATTTCTTGAAAGTATCACCACTACTTCTACAGCAAAACACTCTTGTATGCTAACTCATCGGGGCGATAAACCAGCGCTTCTGAAAGAATCACAACTTAAGGCTTCATTTCGAAACTCTTGAGAAGAATATTCACTGATCTATCCAGAAAAGTAAGCAAAGGAGCAAGTAAGTACTTAAGAGCTTCTATAGACATCGCTTCGAAACTGTATAGACGATTTTTTGAAAAGCTCCAGCAGAAGAGCAGCAAGGGCACGAGTCCTTGGTTTTTTCCAAGAAGGAATGCATTTATTATTTTCAATGATCAGTTCAGAGTGACTAGAAATAATCTGCGAACCCCTGGTTAATAAAAAAGGGAATATTGGCTTATTTAATCAACGTAATAAAATTTAATCCACAAATAATGATAAGCAAGCGCAGCTGCCTGACTTATGTTTTCAGGAAGCAGTCTTGAAGGCCCATTATGAGATTAAGGAAAATGCATTGCAATGATTATTCTAAAACTCATTTATACATTTGAAAACATCACTTCAAATAACTGCTTTGCAAATCATTTAGCATTCGTCCAAGCATGCTTTTTAAAAACAGCAGTCAAGTGTTTACCTCTAAGGACATGTCTATGGAAAAATGTAATCAACTGGGATAGAGAAAAGATTCGCTGCGAGCTTCCAGGAAAACGTATCAAGAAGTAGCGTAGAGCACTCTTTTTTCCAGTGGGATATAATAAGTCTTTCGATTTGGAGCTAGTGGACGGACACCGTGAGTAGGCCACGTAACGCTGATAGTGAAAAAATTACAATTGCTTCAAATTTATTACCGCCACTTTCAACCATTTTCCTAGTGCCTTACTTAGAGTCATTAAAATCTGCTAGATAAGAAGTGTTCACCCTCTGTATCCATTACGGTTTCTACCGATTTATCCAAGCACGGATGCCATGGAAGCCCATAGTGCTGTCTTGCTAGAAGGCCATTCACAAAAACTTCCTGTCCTTTTAATGAAGCGCACCAGGTCTTGGAGAGGCAGGTTTTACAGCTCGTTCACAGATAGAAGGGCAGACCCCAGAGTATCCAGCCTGCCCCGGGCGAAGGCCGGACATGCACTCAAAAAGTGTTCGGTTGCCTCGGGCTCTCCCTCCAGGCAACAATTCCCACCATTGTTATATGAGCGTGAAGTGAGCTGTGGTCGGTGGGGATGCTAACCATAGTTCTACATTATTTCCTTCCGATCGCCATGAGAAAATCGGAGATATTCCCATTGGGCCCATCAAGAAACAGTTTTGTACACCTGCAATTACTCAGGTTCGCCCATCTCTGCTGTTGATTTCTATGAACATCCGCTTTGATGATAGACCCGATACTCGAGGTGTCAACATCTATGGCAGGTTCCGGTCCGAAGAACGGAGAATCAGATCCAGCCCTCGCTAAAAGGTCAGCCCTTTCAATCCCCATGATCAGCATGTGACCTGAAACCCACAGAAGAGACATCCTGTTGTGGATACACAACTTAACTACAGATGACCTGCAATCCCCCGTTAACTTAGGTATTATCCTAAGGCCACTCAGGACCATCAAGGCTGCCTAACTATACGAAAGAATTGAAATGTCCTTCCCCTTGATTTGCATATCAAGGGCTAAGTTCGCTGCCATTGATATGGCGAAGACTTCAGCCTGGAAGACAGTGGTGTGCCTACCAAATGAGTACTCCATACCAATGTCAGGCTCAGGAAAGTAGACACCCGCCCCAGATCCATCATAAGTCAGAGAGCCTTCGGTGAAAATTTTTAGAGTGGCCCGGGGAAGGCGCGATAAAGCACTTCCCTCAGTCCACGATTCCCTTACAGGAAAGCTCGCACAGAACGGTGACCGAAACGGAGCTAAGGTACCATCGCATCACGTGGCATACTGGCTAGAAGGTTTTCCAAGTTCAGCCCATACGTCAGGGAGCAATGAGAAGAGCCAGTCAAGCCATCCTCCCAGCATCCCCATGAGCGCAATCTGTACACAGCTCTTCTGGCATCTGGCTTAATGACAAGATCTAGGGGTGGCAGATTAAGAGCAGCAGTAGCCGTAGATCGCATGGAGCCCGTAATTTCCAAGCAGGCGAGCCTTTGCAGGCTAACCAGTTTCCGGATCGCAGTCCCCACAAGCATCCTCGGCTACCACCAAGAAGTAATAAGTTTTTCCGTAACTGTATTCAATTTTTGTTTTGTTTTTCTGTTTTTTGTTTTTGTTATTTGGTCAACAGTTTCATTTTTTGCTACGAGCAAAGCTTCATACAACCACTAATATAATCATTGCAGTTCAAGGTACACCTTTGATATTAGTTCTTGGTAACTGCATAATATGCTCCAGAAATTTCTTGCAAATGTAAAGTAACCCCCGAATTTCCGAAATGCCCCTCATCTATTTTTAATTGTTTCCGCGTAATATCCAATCGCAATGTCTACTTCTTCAGATAGACATTCATTTTGTCCATGGATGTGACCCTCTCTATCCCGGATAAAGTTTCTCAGATGTCACCATACAACAAGGGGACCATCCCACCTATGAAGAATTTTTATCCGTTATGGCTTGTAGTTTTTTATGCGATGCTTTGACAGCTTTTTTGCGGAACATGGTACAATCGTCCCAAACTAATACCTCAAAACAAGTTGGAGTAGTATAGGATAGCGCTAGATTTGAGGGGGTTTTATAACAAGCCCGTTGTTACAACACAACTCGTTAATTCTAGATAAATTAGCTTTTAGCTCAGTGAATAGTCCAGATACATACATAGATTTCCAGGTCCTTGACATACAGGTGATAGTTTAACTTTAACAGGGTAGTGGCGATATCATTAATAAATAATGAGAAAAGAAGGGGCATCAAAATGACTTCTTGGAGGATACCAGCTAGTAACGATTTAGGACCATATCTGCGGCCATCATAGCAAACAATTTAGGTTCTGACGTCAAGGTAACTAGCAATAAGCACGAAAGTGGATGTAAAAAAATCCAAAAAAAGCATTTGAGGTTGTGGTTAAGCGAGTCAGGTAGAATAGAATCAAAAGCCTTCTTGAGATCGAAAAGGACATGAGTTACTTTGATACTATTGTCATAGGATGCACGTACATCGTTAACTACTTTCAACAAAGTCATGACGTAACAGCGCAGTGCCTGCATCTGAAATTCGATTGGTAGAGTAATAACAAGCCATCCGAGTCAATATAGATGTCGTCACTGTTTACAGCCTCAAATAATTTCGATGAGGTGTATATGGTGGTAAAACAATTACTAGATTGTTAATGGATATAACAGTTTACAGAGTAAGGTTTTCATGTTAATAATTTACAGAAATGTAGTTTCAATTGGGAGCCTCATTTCGTTTTTTTTTATCACTCGATCTAAAAGTACTGCGATGATTCGTTTAAAGTGAATGATGTGAAACAACGAGGAAAGGAGTTAAAATCAATCCTGCAAAAAAGAAAGATGTAGACGAAATGTTGCAGACACATTTTGGCATGTATTTGAAAGGTAAAAACCACGAAATTCTTCTTCAATTCTATTCAATTTTTCATGGCAGAAAATATTCCTGAAGTTACCAGAAAGTCAAATTTTGAGAAGCTTCAACCATAATTGTTTTAACCTTTGTGTACACACCCAAAAAAAAAAATTAGATTCCTGCTCCCCGGTAGCCAGGTATATTTTTTATGAGCGATGTAAGAATTTATAGGAAATTGCCAGTAAAGCAACAATGTAGCCGACATGTGGATTATCTAAATGGCATAAGAAATCAACCGTAATAAAAATTATTTAAGATTAACGCCGATTTGCTGTTTGATCTTATGTATGTGCAGGTCTTAAAGTTAAGTAAAGAACCGTCATTAGAAGTATCTACCGTAATTGTATGTACTGTAATTGAAAGTACCGTAGTAATATGTAAAATACTAAAATGTATTTAAAATTAAGGAGTCTGGCATACTATATAAGGGATGAAGATAGCCAATTGGTTTTCTCTGTGATTACGTGGTTATTAATATCGGAAATGAAGAAACGATAAGAAATGTCTGGTATTGAATTTAATCAGTAATGTATAGACTATATTTGTGAGACTATATTTCATATTAATGTAGAACTTTTACCTAATAGAATGAATTACGGACAACAACATGAATCTTGAAGAAGCTTAGTAGAATATGATGATGAAGGGGAAGTGGTGGATTATGTCGCTGATGAGTCAGATGAAAAATGGCTGTAATCACCAGCGCAGGAAACGAACGAGGAAGATTCGGATGTTGAAGATGTTCGTCAAGATCTTTGCATTCGAATCGAGATGGCCCTAGAAGATTAGAAGACAGCAACGAAGAATGTAATAGCAATGCTACGGAAGGGTCGAGCACTCAGGACAACGTTTTATGTGGTAGAGATGGCACTGTATGGCGTTCAAACCCTACCAACGTCCAAACTTTACGTCTAAATATTATTCGGCAAGAAGCAGGTTCAATTCGCTACATGAGCCTCTTTTCTGCTTTGGACACCTTCAAATGTATTTTTAATGGCAGGCAGAGAAGTAAATCAAGTGGAGCGCGTGGTGAAAGACTTGTAAATGAGATTTAAAATAAGTGGAAGAACATTGTAGCTGTTTTACATTCATACTTCCACTTACATGTTTGCTGAAGTCGTCGAATCTTTTTATTGTAGGCTCGTTAAGGAAGAACAAGCAGTAGATACCTAAGGAAAAACTTTCATCTACGTGGCGGGATATATTTTCGTAATGATTTACATTCAGCAATGACCATATCATCATATGTTCATACATTCCGAATAAAGAACTAAAGCGTTATCATGTTGTCGACACTAAACTATGCCGATAATTTGTCCGGAAATAAAATCAAACCGGAAGTATTACAATATTACAACAGCACGAAAAGTGGAGTAGATAACATGGATAAATTGCTTGGACACAATTCTACGAAAAGGCGGACACAAAGATGGCCTATTGCTTTTTTTTATAATATTCTTGACATTGCATTTCTGGCTGCTTACAAGATTTATTCGGATATAATCGTGCTGGTTCAAATCGGACACACTAACGCCAGATTTTCTTACAAGACTTGCGTTACAATATATTATGACGCGGTCCATAAATGTAAATATTACAAGGTGCTTCGAGAGCAGAACTGGAATTGAATGTATGCTGGGAATCGACCGCAAGAACTTCTCGAGACAGCGATGGGCGTACTGCACAGACTGGAAACTTTCATGTCTGTCTTACGAACAGGCCCAAAAGGATGACATGCCACCAAGAAATCCTGTTGCATCTGTAACAAGCCCATATGTGGCGAACATACAAAAACCATCAATAAATGACATTCAGGTAACTAATTTATAATATTGTAAATATTTTTAATATATATACAAAATTACTTTTTTTATAAATTCATATTCGTTTTCATTAAATTTCCTTATTTTATATAAAATTTCTCCAACATTAACCAACTACGTGATAATGTTTCCCATATAAAGTTTCTAGTTACCCGGGTAGACTGGGTGTGCTGACTAGGGATAAAAAAGTTTGAATTCAAAAAGCCAAAATATGATAAATTTCGACCCAATATTCCACTAACAGTCTTTACAGCGAATCAAAGTCACAAAGGTTAAGGACATCAGTTATTTTTAGGAATTGTTTGATAAGATTTTTTTTTTTCAATTTGGTCTTTTATTACGGGAAGGTGCTGTACCTTGGTATCGTTTCTGAAATAGGTTTTTTTTTTTGTTTTTGATGCAAAACTAATAACCTTTCCAACAGTGTTGTTCATCTACGCGTAGACTTTCATTGTGTACTCTTTGTATTCTGTCAAAAACAGAAATGGTAGTTGTATGCTAAGTGAAGTTGTTCTTAATAAAATAAAAAGCTATAACTATAAAATACCAGGCAGGCCGAAAAATAAAGGTTTTGATGAGCTCGGATTTCATCTCGTAAGAATTAATAATAAATATTCTGCTGTTTGTATAAAATGAAAAAATAATTTGCGTAATACTGCTGAAAGTCGACTAAGACACAGATACCAACAAAATAGCAACAAAATATAGAAGCCAAAACAGCTAGTCAATTGCAAACGGAAGAAGAAGACAAAACTATTTACAATTATATTATTTTGGATGACGCAGCAGCTCAACAAAATGAAGCGATTATAGACTTAGCTTCGGATTCATTATTAAATGCTTCTGCAGAGGTGACGGTGAGTACTTAGTATTTAAGTCATTTTATTGTTCACCAAAAAAATGTTATCATACTCATAATATTACAGAATGTGAATTCTTTAAACTACGAAGCTATGTCTAGCGAAAATGTAAGCTCTTCCCGTCCATGCTCATTTGCTTCAGCATCTTTATTAGATGCTACTACGTTTTGTTTTCTAAAGCTACATCCGACTGATGGATCTTCAAAAAAAAAAATTCAATTTTCGTCAGCTTCGACTTTGACATCAACAATCAACACTGGAAATACATCACCATCATCTCCTTCACTTTCACAAAGTAAAAATAATAAGAGGTCGTTCTACAAAAACAGTTCAAATTCAATGTCGAGTTTTGTTGACAAATTGAACGATAAAGATGAAGAGGAATTAAATGAAGCCCTTTCAAAATTAATTTTTGCGTGAAATTTATCATTACGGTTGGTGGATTCTAATCACTTCAAAAATTTCATTAAAAATATACGGCCTGCATATACAGATAAAATTCCTGGCAGAAAAGCACTTTCAACCACATTACTTAATAATGCATATACAAAGTGCATAAGTGCATTTCTTCAGCAAAGGCTTCTCTGAGTGCGGATTCAGTTTTATTGATCAATGGATAGAAAAATTGTTATCAATGCGAAAACTGTTGTTTCGATGTTGCACAATCCCAGCGGGGAGCAAGCTCTTTTACAATCTTTGGGACCTAACTGGTGATTCAGAGACAGCTGAAAAATTGTTCGAAATTGTTGTAGAATCAGTCGACCTCCTAAAAGAGCTATACTCAACCAATGTTTATGCTGTTGTATCCGATAATGCTAGTGCTATGGTTAAAATGGGGAAACTGTCACAGCATATTATATGGCATAGCAACTGTAGTAGCCCCACAGGAAATTTATTTGCCAAGGATATTCTAGACCAACAATTAACAAATAAAGTGACATCTATTGTAAAAGAGTTTAAGCAAGCCGACTTGGAAAAGCATGTTATTGAGAAAGGTGGAAGTAAGATTAAGTTGCCATGTGATGCTAGATGGTCTTCATACCGAGATTGTTATCAATCTTTGGTACAAAATTTGTCATCTATGGAATGTATATAAGCTGAATTAAAAAATCAAAAAAATCAAGCAACATATTACTAAGTTACTTTTTGACGATGAATTTGTAGAAGATGTTAAAGATAACGTAAAACTTTTTGGCCCCATATGTGGACTTATAAATACTTGTCAATCATCTGAACGTTCAGCTGCTTTCCTTAACACTTCTGGATAGGTTTGAACGTAAGTTCAGTGCTAGCTTAAAATCACGTGTAGATATGGCATTGAACAAATACGCCTTGACAGCTTTTTATTTGCACCCCACGTATGATAATGCTAAATTGAGTAATGGTCATAAGGGGAAAATCAAAAAGAAGTTTGGGATAATTTTCAAAGTGAAACTTCATCCTTTAACCATTAGTATTTTGGAATATGACTGCAATGCATCACCCAACTCTGTTCCAGTTGGCCATAAAATTGTTGCAGACTCCAGCATCATCTGCCCAAATTGAAATACTTTTTTAAAGTTGGTCACACGTGTGCATTCTCCAAACTCTAAACGATTGCTGCATATTTATTATTCCCTTAGAATTAAGAATGATGCATATAACGAAGATGATGATAATTCTAGTTAATTTATTTTAATCTGAATAACTTTTCCTAATTATAACTCAGTTCATTTGGTGTAAATATAACTAAGTTTATTTTTAGTTTACTCATAATCTATTTTCTAACTTAAAAATTATAATAAATCCATTTGAATTTCTACCAATTTTTTATTCTCTACATTGTCTACGCTTGTAAAATATGTGTAGACAAGAGATTATTGTCTACAGATAATTGTGGACAGTAATGTAGTCTACATCACGTAGACTACGTCGCACAACACTGCTTTCCAATAATAGTCAAATATGTAGTTAAAAATTTATATTTCAGGATATATGAATGGAAATGTTAAGTTCCTTCTTTCGGTCCACGGTACAACATGCAGCTTTACCATGGACAGTGGGATATTGTACTTTGGACATGTGCAATTTACTAAGAAGAAATGATAATATTACAACACAGTTAAATTAAATAACACTCTCTATGCAATCAAGAATAACAATATTCACAATGCAGGTTACTAAACAAAAATCTGCTATGGATATATACATATTTAATTTATTATTTTTCGACATGTCCGTGATACAAATGTTTGAAGTATCCAAAGTACACAATTCTTGCAAAAGAAGCAAAACTGCTTGTGACATTTTTTAACACGCACAATTCACCATATGATGCACGATTTATAATTGTAAATATAAGCAAATTTTACCTTAGCTGGAATCCAAAGATATAGGAACAATAGAACTCCAACGCGTTCAATTCTTTATCACTGGAAAATATTTAATTTTTTCACGACTTTTCATAGAGCGCAATAACTGCACATTTTTCAAACAAACCAATTACCAGAATAACTTAAGTATCATCTATTGATTAGTAAAATCGGATAAAAGTGCATTTATGTAGGTGGTAACAACAGTCCGCGTGGAAAATGAAATGAGCAAGGTACACACATGGCCCAGGTACAATCTCTTACCCTATTTTTGTTAATTTTCTGAGTAACTAATGGAAAATTCAATAATGTTATATTCGATTATAGAAGTTGCAAAAATCAGATTAAACTGTCCATAGTTACCATTTTTGTATATTTGTTAAAGAAAAATTATTGCTACTGTTTAGGATTTATAAGAATCCTAATATTAGAAAAATCAACAAAAACTTGTGTGTCACCTAAACAAACTTACCAGTGGTCTAAATCGTAAGAACTTCATAGTGAAACAAGCCAGACAGAAAACAACTGCACATTTGTAGGAACTACACTACAATCACATATAATAATTATATTTTTGGCTAAAATATTATTAATATCCTTTAAATAATAAAAATTGATCATTTATACTACATTTACAATAAAACTGAGTAATAAAGAAATTTTTAATTAGACAAAAATAATTTAAAAGCAATTTTGTATGAAACGACAACACTTCAAACAAGAAATAAAGAAGTGCAGTTGCTATGCTAAGCTATTTTTGGTATGCCAATTATTGTTGCTATCCGCCTTTGAATACCGTTCTTTGGTACCGCGCGCAAACTACGGCTATATAAACCCCAATCTGACTTGAGTAAACCTCCTTTTTAATTTGGCAGTGCAACGATCAATGTGGCAGTCTATGTATATTCAATTAACCTATTTCCTAGTGTTCTATTTTTTATTATCAAATCAGATACTTTATTTAGTTGACAATTAAAAGATAGATTTCTTTTCTGGGTATCGACTGGATTAAGGATTTTATTTTGGATAACGACTAAAATAATGATTATTATTGTGGGTATCGACTGCAATAAGAATTTATTACCAATACAAAACACTTTACTGTAAGTATTGACTGCAGTAAAAATTCTTATTGCGGGTATCGACTGTAATAAGAAAATTACTAACACTAAACACTTTAGTGTGGGTATCGATTGCAATAAGGATTCCTATTATGGGTATCGACTGTAATTGGAAAATTACTAACACGAAACACTTTAGGGTGGGTATCGACTGCAATAAAGATTCTTATTGCTTATTACTTTAAAAAAAAGCACTTTATTGTGTGTATCGACTGAACTAAAGATTCTTATTGCGGTTATCGACTTTAATAAGAAAATTACTAACACAAAACACTTTATTGTGGGAATCAACTTCAATAAAGAGTTTTATTGCGGTATCAACTGTAATAAGGAAATTACTGACAAAAACCACTTTACTTTGGGTATCGACTGTTGTACGAAAATTACTAACACCAAACACTTCAGTATGGGTATCGACTTCAATAAGGATTCTTATTGACGGTATCGACTGTAGTAAGAAAATTACTAACCGAAAACACTTTATTGTGAGTATCGACTGCAGTAAATCTTCTTATTGCGGGTGTCGACTGTAGTAGGAAAATTACTAACGCAAAACACGTTAGTGTGGGTATCGACTGCAATAACCATTCTTATTGCGGGTATCGATTGTAATAAGAGAATTACTAACAAAAAACACTTTATTCTGAGCATCGACAGTAATACAGATTCTCATTGCGAGTATCGACTCTATTAAGAAAATTGCTAACACGAAACACTTTAGTGTGGGTATCGACTTCAATAAGGATTCCTATTGAGGGTATCGACTGTAGTAAGAAAATTACTAACCGAAAAAACTTTATTGTGGGTATCGACTGCAGTAAATAATCTTAATGCGGGATTCGATTGCAATAAGAAAATTACTAACAAAAACTTTATTGTGGATATCGGCTACAATAAAAATTGTTTCTGTGAATATCGAAAGCAGTAAGTACTACTATCCTCACTTTATTCCGGCTATCGCTATTGCTTTACTTTTATCATTTCAAATTAATTAAAATTTTTATTGTATATTATTAAAATCTTATATATATTTTATATTTATTAAGTCATAGTATTTATTGAATATCGAAAATTTAACTTGACCAGTGAAGTGTAGACTTGGTGCAGAGAAGAATAAAACCATGGAATTAGTGACTTTAAACCGGTGACATAATTTTCACAATTATTTATTATATGCTCTGACTACCCGCGGAACAGATAGTTAACTGAATAAAATATTGAATTCCAAAATAACCCTTATCCAAACTTTGAATTAATTTTAAGAAAGCAAATTCATTGAATTATCATAAAAACCATAATATTCTCTATCCACAATGAGACCTGTTCTATGTCTTTAAATAACTCAGTTATGTCAATTTCGAAAAAATCGTTTTTGTTGGAGAAAAATAACTTTTATTTTTAACCCATATAATATCCCTCGGTAATTGGATTGTCAATCTTTCGAAAGTGGTTTCTATTGTTCTTAAAAGCTTAATTCGTAATAGGAAAAGAAAAGCTATCATAGTCAAAATCATCACATGAACATGAATCAATCATCATAAAACTAAAAAGTATGAACCTGTCAAAATATTTAAAAACAAAACAAAAATCCAGAATATCCTTAGCCTTGTCCTATCAGAAGAGGACACATTCATATTCATTGTGCGGGACCATAACACTTTTTATTTATTTTTACAGTGAAACCACAAAAGTTTCTTGTGGAAGAGATTACAAAGAATTTTGTATAGAAAACTTCAACTCTAATCAGGATGTTTATAGATACAAAAATAATAAAAGATAATACTTTGGTAATGTGCTGGTTAGTATCGAAAAGTTAGAAAAAGGCGTGATAGGAAAATATTTGCGCTAATGTAGAAAAACAGGCTGCTTAAGGGTGTGTGCAGCTCTTAAGGGCGAAGTAAGTGAAAAAAAAGAAAAGAAAAAGACCATTTCTATGAATTTCGGGTAGAAATTACGAAATTTATTTTGGGAATACTCTTAAATTTTTAATGACTGAGTTGCGGGATTATGTGGGCATGACGAAAATTTATGGTACGTAGATAGATCTATCTATATATGTATGGCTGTTTTTTGTTCCATTTTTTAAAGTACGCCTATACTCACACTTTTACTCACTAAACCTTTAGAAAGGGGAGACCAAATGTAAGAAATAATTGTCAGTTGTCTGCATATCGTAATATTCTCACGGAAATATATCATACATGTATAGTTATTCCGTAAATCGAATTCTCCAAAGCTTACAATTATAATAATGTGTTTTTTTTTACCAAAACTTAATCCACATTATACAACATTTAGGTATGTCTATGGTCACGACAAAACTATTAACAATATTTGATTAAAAGCATTTATAGGTTTTATTTCCAAGACTATTGCTTCGATTATTAATTAAGAAGATATGGCGTGAATTATATTCCACAGAAACACTATTATCACTGCATTAATAATAATAATAAGGATTTGAAATAAAGGCGCACGGACACATACTGTAATGCACAACCAAATTATATTACACAACTTCTTTTATGTTTGTTCTAATATAAACGACCGTTAAGTTTGTGTATCATATCGAAAAACCCGTGCATAATCGGTTAGTTGACAGAAAAACGGACGACAATTGCACTCTCCTACTATACACCTCGGCTATTCTATTGAGACTAATCATAATAACATGTTTCAGGAAACTGTTATACATCAAGCATGACGATGTTTTGTTATTATCTGTTATTATATATTTCCTTTTATCTTCTTATATGAAATACATGCGCACTTTGAATTTAGATATTTGTTCCAAAAACGAGTTTTATTAAAAAATATTATTGAGTATAAGAGAGTTTCATAAAAATAGGGGTAAGACTAAGAAAATTGAGAGAGAGAAAAGCTTGAAATTATAAGAGTTTCATATATTATACTTGCATTTCGCAATAAAAGTGTATTACAGAAAGAAAGTTATAATTGCCAAGTAAGGTGTCTTCGCTTAGGTGGTCTTGCTAAAAATAAGCTTTTTCTATAACGATGAATGGAGTTGGAACTGGTATACATTTATATAAGTATGTTGTATACTTATAAAAACCATCCCAGCGTGAAATGTGAAAATCTTCTATGATAATGTGTAGCTCCATAACTACAAAAGTGAATACTTATATAAGGTGTACGTAGACGTAGGAGTTCCTTTGAATAGAATTTAAATCAGTCCGTTGAATATACACCAAAAGGTAGATAATCTGGTTAAGCTAAAATTGAATGATGAAGCTCTAATCTAAATTTTGAATAGACTTACACGAGAAATTAATTCGCTTTTCAGACAAACGAATTTAAATAGTTTTTGGGTGTTTCATATGTATGCATGCACCCCCTTAAATTATACGTATGCAGTGATGCCCAGTATTGTATCAAATAGTCTGTTGAACTCGTAAGCGAGTTTATTTGTGAAAAGCTTTCGAGAGCATATTTGGCGAAATTTACTGTTGTTTTTATTCAGTGATTATTCAGAGAGTCATGAAACGATATTAAATATTTCTTGTACATCACACATACGAAACAAATGCTAGAAAGTGGTTCTATTCGGGCTAATATATGACGGACAGGTGGGAATTGCTGAGGTGTGCATTTCCATTTTTTTACTTATATTTTTTTTCTACCAAATGGCACATGACAGATGTTAACTTGAATATGAAGTTGTCCGTATATGAATAAAAATATAATTCAGAGAAAATGAATTCATTTTGTGTGATAAAAATTATATTCTCCTTGATTGACTACACTTAATTTCACATTTGTGCTATGTATTTTATAAATCAGTAAAAGTTAAATTATATACAGAGTGTTTAAGTCAAATAGGAAACATTTTTATAGGGAGATAGCTAAGCCTGAAATAACCGAAGAAATTATAGAGAAAGATGAGAATTCCTGGCGGCTTTATAAGCGGCCTTGGACAAGTATGACGAATTTGTAGGGGTTTCGTAAATCCAGCTCGAAAGTCGAAAGTTGAGAATTGGAAAAGGTTATGTAAGTTGGCCACGATTTTACTTGTCGGAACATAAACAATTAAATTAATTGCGATCCGGTCAAATTTTGAATTGTTATTATTTTATTGTAATTAGAGTTTAAGAAAGAAAAACAATCACAAAAAAAAAATAATAACTGCCATCTAGATCCATCCACTAATACGGACGGAGGACTCGATTTTAATTAAATTAGGAAAAGACCGACATTAGAAGTTCAGCCTTTTAATTTGATGCATTTATTCGTAAAAAACAACTAAAATAGCTAGAATTGGTCTAAGACCAATTCTTATGATACCCTAGATGAGTGCCCGTATGAAAGTTCGTATGGTCATCCATCTATGCAAGTTTGATTTTTGAAGTGGTTTTTCGTATATATTTCTCGAACGGTTCGTCGGAAAGTAAAAATGATTATAACCAATTTCATAGGATTTTATATTCCGAAGAACGTACGTCAATTAAGTTGGGACCGCCATTTCATGGTAGAAAACTTTTGAATACGTCACAATTTAGGGCTCCAGTATATTTTTAAAAATCCATGGGTAATCAAGCTTATCAAAAGTTAGGACCACCACTACTTAAGTTATGTTAAATAGTATTGTCACAATAGCGTGCATTGCATAATATTTTAGAGCTCAATTGGGGCTAACTTATTGCCTCTATCCCGAAGGTAAAAATGTAATCGTTACCAAGAAAGCAGACAAATAAAAATTTTAAATACAAATGCTCCATCGAACTTGAGATTACACACTACTTACATTTTAATATTTCTGGAGGGGGAGTAGAGCCATGCAGTTGATTTATTTGTATTTGTGATATTCGGAGAAAAAGATAAGTGAAGAAATTTGGTTGACGGGTGAGGGGGTGAGAGGTAGTACTAACCATAATCGGGGTTGCACAAAATATGGCGTACGGGGTGTCAAATTAATGAAGGTGGACAGTATAATCGAGTGGCGGGGCTATTTTTTTGATCCTGTAAGCTTCATACGCACATTTTTAACGTTAAAAAAAGGTTTTTTAGCACTTGGGTTAAATACACCCTCCTTCCATCATTTTGCATATATTTTGCCCGTTCTTTCCTTCATATACATTAGTGGTCTGTTGTGAACGTTTTTCGCTAAGGTGACAAATTTCCCCGACGTGACAGTTGTTCGCAAATATGATATTAAAGTAAACCCACTAAAAAAAAAAACTGCCATTTGCCAGTTTAAAAAGAACTGGTTCATTTCTTTTCGAGATATCTCCGAAACTAATTATCAGCTTGAAAAACTAATTAGATACGTGATTAGGGGACAAGATGTAGATCATTCCACAAACATGCCTCAACTTATATATTTAAACATTTTATAACATCTCTTCTGTGCTGAAAGACGGCCAAATTGAGGTTTTTTAAATTAAAATATAAAAAACGTGGTTGCTTATTATTACAGTGCATCACTTCATAGCGCTCGATCAATGTTCTATGCATATCAATTTTTGCATGTCAATTTGTAATGATATCCAGATGTGCTCTACAACCGCACGAACCTAGCATTTCCAGAAACAGCACTCGACATGTCCGATTAATCGTAAAAAATTTATATGAGCCAATTCCGTTGCTTTCTACAAATGCTATAAGATTTTGAGATCGGTAAGTCTTTGAGCGCATGTATGCGCCCATAGACTAGAATTAACGTATTTTTGTGAGCGCATATATACTCTCGTAGGCCAGAATTACTGTATTTATCTGGGCGCTATATGTGCCCGTAGTACGGAAGGTTCTAAAATCTCGATCAAGAAATAATAATGGAAAATATTCTAAACACTTCCGAATTGAAAAGCGGTAGTAGTGTTTTCTTGGTCACGATTACTTTTTTACCTTCGGAGTAGAGGCATTTAATTAGCCCTAATTGAGCCCTAAAATATTACGCAGTGAACACTGTTGTGAGAATACTATTTAACCTATTTTCAGTAGTGGTGGTCCTAACTTTTAATAAAGTTGGGTTTTTTTTTTAAATATGTATACTAGAGTATTAAATTCGGGGAAGTAGCATTAAATTAGCCTTAATTGAGCCCCAAATTGTGACATATTCTAAAGTTTTCTACCTTGAAATGGCGGTCCCAACTTAATTGACGTCAGGAACGTTTCAGTACAATAAAAACTTCTGGAACTGACAGTTTTTACAGTAAATAAGTAAAAAAACCTAAATTTTTATATGGCAACACTAAGAACACCATTTTATTGAAAACGAAAAGTCCGCTCTCTACGTCAGCGAACTCTCAAGCAATGTTCAAATATACAGTAAAAGACGAAATTTTTGTACGGAAACCCTACGACGGAGTTACCCCATTTTCGTACTTCAATTTTCTTTTTTTTAAAGAACCGTGTGCAAAATTTCAGCTCTAGTGAACGCGTTCTCGAGTTATCGCGAGAGCGTATAGATGGACGACGGATAGACGGACGAACGGACAAACGGACGGACGGACAGAGAGATATGTCAAAATCAAAATAACTTTTAATATTATGCAGAGGTATTCAACCCATTTTTTCCTACTAGTATTATTTCTGTGCATTACAAACGGAATGATGAACTTAGTATACTCAATGATTCCATCTGTGGTATAAAAATACATAGCCTTATTTTCAGGGTTCCTGTACTCAGGTTCATCTGAGAATTCTTGTTCCTGGGTACATACAAGAGTTCCTGCATTAGATGCAGTTAATACTTCAAGAGCTCAAGAAGACCATAGAATCACCCTGATCTGAATGCTTACCTAGGCTAACATAGGGGCAGTCTGGATTTAGAAGTTTAAACAATTCAACCAGACCTTAAGAGGACTTAGGTTTGACTTGATATAGACTCTCCCCCGAGCTGTCATAGGGGCAGTTTGGATTTGGAAATTTAACTTGGTCGACGCGTCGCATTTGTGCGCAACCCCAGTTTTACATCAGATAGACTAGGGGCTCCTAAACCCATTTCATGTACAGGAGCTGATAATTTAACTTGATTATTTGCATGTCGTTTGATTGCATAGCACCAGGGTATCAAGACGCATCAAGGTTGAGCTGTATTTTCTCAAGCCTCCAGTTCCCTTCGATAAGCAGATACTTAATGGTTGTTCAAGACTACATGAGGACCTCCTTGAGGATGTATACAGCAACTGTATGATAATTTGAATGCCATAAATTAAATTGACAAAGGGCTGGAAGAAATGGATCTTAGATTTTACGAAAGAGATTATTAAGAAATATGACGGACATGAGGAAGCTGAAAAACATTGACTTGATGAAATGGAATTACCAAATATGAATCATGAAAACTCCGAATGCATCGTATTTTATAATGGCACCTTAGGTATCTACAGAGCTCATGAAGGTCCACGTCTTTAGTTAAATTTCCATAATTCATATTACTCTTGCGTCTAATAATTTTCAATATAGAGAGAAATATTCTGTTTTATTTTGCCCATTTATTAATTTGAGTCTACTTTCTTATTATTTAAGTTTTTCAATTGTTGATTTTCAATTTTTTTTTTATATGAATATTTTTGCCCTCCAATGTAGCGGAATATACTTAGTAGTAAAAGAACATTAACAAAGCTTGTGAAGTTTGCAAATCAACTAAATAATACAATTAATTAAAAAAAAAATGAATAGATACGTCTAAATATATACTAATTTTCATTGTTCACAAGATGATGGAGACGTATTATCACTTCTTCAATGTTTACAATGCTTCTTGAAACACATGAAGGGTATCCTGTTAGTAGTGTTTCACCGGGTAATCATAGCAAGGCGCTATCGGGTGGAACAAGAAATCGTATGAGAGGAGGGGCTTGGGGTACTTTGCTCTAAAGACTCCGTAACTTCCTTGTCATACATCCTATGAAATTGATTTCAGTTCAAATGTTAGTTAAACCGTCTGCCGTTTTCCTACGAAATTCAAACTGATTCGTTCTCTACAGCGTGTAGAAAGTTTGCTCAGAAAACGGCGTCTATATAAAAATAGTTAAGAATGGGCGCCATGTAATAATATTTGTTTTCTATCAGAAGGACAAATTACATAATCTGAAAATTGCGCAACACAAACAAGTGCAACTGAATTGTACTTAACAAATATTTTGAATTTTAATTTACAAGCCCCAGTAGGAAATTCATATAATTTTCAAAAAAAAAAAAAAAAATGTGACAATTAGAAAATTAACCACGACACCCATTGCTAGCCAGCCACGAATAGTCTTTCTTTCTGTTTATATTCGAAGCTCATTGGTAAACCCAACATATAGCAAGCGAAATATTATATAAGGGGTGGAAAGGCAAGGGCAATTTAACATAGTTTAACTTGCTAATGTCAATTCGAATTAAAGTCAGATTCGTGTTTTTACCGTGTCATGTATTTTCTTTAAACAAACAGCGTTAAATTTTTCTGCCAATTGTGTTAATTTTAAATAAAAACATTTTAATTGACAATTTAATTATTAAGCCTTGGACTTAAGTTCATAAACGTGTAAATATGTCAACAATTTATTGTCCTGTGCGGTTCTGTTTGAATATTCGCTGAAATAATACCGAAAAAACGTTTTTCAGGTAGGTCCTGACATTAAACTAGAAAGTTTAATTTTTGAAAATACCTTCAAAAGAAATGAAAAACGGATAGGAAGACAAACATTTCAAGATAATTTCTTCAAATATTACTTTGTTTACATTTTTGTGTTCCCAACGCCTTTTGTTGTTTTTGTTTTTTTGTTCCTTAAATTTTCAGTGACAGTTTTCAATTTTGTTTTATTTCAAATAATTATGCCAAAAGGATTTTACAATTTCCATAATCGTAACGAATACATAAACATTATTCTACCATTTATGTAGTTGAAAATTTAGCAATATTTTGGGCTGTTCTCATTATTGAAATAACTCCTGATAATCCAGAATTCTGAGATTTATTTATTTTATTTTAATTGTCGTTTTTTCTTAATTGATATTAACGCAACTAAATCTATTTACAACTCTTTTTTTTTTCAAAAACGACTTTTAATTCAGACAGTCAATAAATAACCCTCCAACAAAATCCAATTACGGAGCAAGAGAAGTCCAATTCTCACTCGCGATTACATATATACTTCACTTTTCGATTCGTGTGGTAGCTTGGTTGCTTCCGTTTCAATATTAATGATATTTTATATTTTAGAATTAAATCGATACTTCCTTTATTTACGCTGCGTTCGAAACATCTTATACGAAAAAAAAAAGTCTTTATTAAGGGCGCCTCTGCCTCATAAAATGTTTATATTTTACGACTCCTTTCGTTCATCATAATTTGGAGAATTTATTAAAACACTATGTTTTTTTTTTATGTTGAATATGATGTTTTAGTTATTTGTTTTATAATATTGATCCTTTGTCTGTTGTGTGAATCTTTTAAATATTTAGATGTATTTAAAATCACTGTATGAATTTTGATATTTAATCTATCTCCATTGATTTTGTTTATTTCCCGGCAATTGTTTTCGTTTTTTTTTTTTTATTATACTTGTTGTTATTTATTTCGTTTGTATTTCCTAGTCTTTTTTATATTTCTTTCGTTTTTCTTATGACAATCTTGGATTATGCATTCATGATTGAAAATAATCATTATCGCTAAATTTACCATTAATATCAGGAATATCAGTGAACTACAATATCTTTCTCCTCCAGTCTTAAAAAAAAAAATTTATTAAATTAACTTATTATTATTTTAATTAAAATAAAATGTAATTGGAAATGGCCAAATGTAATAATAAAATAAAATGGATGATTGTTTGCATTATTTTTATCATATACTTATCCAATGTTCTTTTGAAGATCCGACTGGTAATATCGGTAATATTCATAGCATGCAATATAGCTTTCATATCCAAGCAAATCGATTTTACGTACGTAATACTTCCCAAATCAAAAGATAATACAGAATTGTGTTATCATCACTGACCACAGCTGGTTATAAATAAAAAAAAAGTACAGTAGTATAAAGGAAACCGCATAGAGTATTCTGTGTTGATGTAACGAATTGAAGTAAGATCGGGCTACATATGCTTGCATTACTTCGAAATAAATCATCATCCTCGATATCGAATTCTAATTAGATTTAAAATTCTTTATCCGCAATCCAAAAAAAAAGAGAAGGAGGGATAATAGGGACGACACCAATCCAGACATCCAAATCCTTCGTGCGTACTACAAAGATTAGTAATCACAACGAAATCTCAGCAGTATCGCTATCTCACAGAAAGAATACAAAACACAGATGTAGACGAACTTGGACACCTTAATAAAACTATTTTTGGGTCATTCCAGTGTGACATGAGACCGAATTTAAAAAATTTTCTTCTACAATGCGTATTTCGCGAATTATGACATTTTAAAAATTTTGCAAAAATTCTGTCCTGGTCTTCTTTAAAAATTCATATATATTTTTCTATTCCTGCTAGGATAGTGAAATACGAGGTCTGTCCAATAAATACGCGAACTGAGGTCATAAAAACATTATTTTACAAAATTTAGGATACATCAATCTTATCTCCCTCAAAATATTCCCCATTTGTAGCAATGCACTTATTCCATCTCCGTTTCCATTGTTCAAAGCATCCTTGGAAGTCCTCAGAAGTCAGGCTTTTCAGATGCCTCGTCGTTTCACGTTTTATCGTTTCCACATCGTCCAAGTGCCGCCCCCGCATGACATTTTTGCATTTTGGGAATAAAAAGAAATCGCAGGGAGCTAAGTCTGGTGAATAGGGTGGGTGATCCAGGGTGGTGATCGAATTGCGAGCCAGAAACTGGCGGACAATCACTGATGAATGAGAAGGCGCATTGTCGTGGTGCAGCAGCCAACCATCACCATCACACAAATTTGGTCGCACACGACGCACACGATCCCTCAATCGCTTGAGAACCTCCACGTAGAAGGAAGCATTCACTGTTCGTTCTCTAGGCAGAAATTCATGATGAACAATACCGCGAATGTAAAAAAAAACGAGCAGCATGGTCTTGATTTTTGGTCGGCTTTTTTTACATTTTTTTGTTCGTGGTTCACCTTTTGCTTTCCATTCCTTACTCTGCGATTTCAATTCGACGTCGTACTCGAAGAACCATGATTCGTCCCCAGTGATGACATTTTCAAGGAAACCGGAAGTTTGAGCGGAGTTTTTCCAGTCGGTGCAGCATTCGACCCTTCTGAGTTTTTGGTCAGGTGTCAGCAACTTTGGGACGATTTTTGCACACAATTTTCTCAACTCCAAATGTTCTGTTAGAATGGCATGTACAGACGATTTTCCCAAATTCAGTTCTTCAGCAATCATCCGGACAGTGAATCGGCTATCGGAAAGCACAAGAGACTTCACTCTTTCGATGTTTTCTTCGGTACTGCTGGTCGACGGTCGTCCTGCTCTGGCATCATCCTTGCAGTCTTCACGGCCCTCACTAAAACGCTTGATCCATTTGAAAACAGCTGTTTTCTTCAGTGCGTTCTCTCCATAAACAGCTCTCAACATTTCATAAATTTCCTGTGAGTTTTTCCCAAGTTTCACTAAAAATTTGATATTGACTCGCTGTTCCATCTGCTCATCAATCTCCATCGTCGACAAGAACAAAAAAAGGCCACCACAAAAAAAATCCTAATTTCACTTGTACGCTTTCTTCGACCGTCTGACGGTGACTGCCGCTTCAGTGGGTCGCCCGCAAACAGATTAGCTAGTGTACATGGCCAAGCATGATCTCAAAGCCACCACAGCAGCTCAGTTCGCGTATTTAACGGACAGCCTACGTATGGTTCATTTGAAAGCAAGCTATCAAAGAAAAATATAATATTAAAAATATACGCGAAAAAGGATATTTATTTATTTATTTTATCCTTTATCCTTGAATATCCTGAAAGACGTACTTTTGATTTTGTTATTTATTTTATATTTTTCACTTTATATTATCCTCTAACACATATTCAAAATTCAACTTGTGATCTCAAGGGGATCAAGGTGTAAAAAATCAAGAAAGTTTTACAAAAATACATTTATAACTACCTACAAATAAAAAAAAATGGTTTTATACGGGGTCTCCCGTATGTGGTCTTGCATCTGATGGCTATGGATAGACGATGCTTAAGAAAGCAAAAAATTGTATAGGAGATGGGGGGAATTCCTTAAGGTTTTCGAGATAACGTGATTTAAGAATATTCGGGTATGTTTTTTTATATCACCCTGTAACTTGATGATGATTTAAAATTTCGTAGATTAATAATCGTATGACATCTCGAATGATGTAAAAACGGTATAAAATATAAAATATAAAAAAAATAACAAAATCAAAAGTACGCCTTCCAGGATATTCAAGGATAAAGGATAAAATCGTTATCCTTGATATCCTTTTTCGCATATATTTTTAAGATTATATTTTTCTTAGATAGCTTGCTTTCAAATTAGCTATATTTCACTGTTATAGCTGGAATAGAAAAACTTATATGAACATGTAAAGAAGAACAGGACAGCACTTTTGCGAAATTTTGAAAATGCCATAACTCCAGAGATACGCATTGTAGAGGAAAAATTTTTAATTCATATTTTGATTTTCACAAACTTTCCAATATCAAAAAAATTGGTGATGGTCATGTCACACTTTTCGTGTTTTTTCGATCGGTGAGAATTGCATGAGCTGTTCAAAATAAAATGCCAGCAGAGTCTGCTACTTTTTCATTATAGTGCACTCTCATGGTTATCATTTTATTATTGATTGATGTCCGTATACTTAATTTTCTCTTTAAATATTCTGATCATATTAAAAACTGATATACGACCTGGTGCATCATGTACAAACTGTTTGTAAAGCATTTATAATTTGCCTACTACTCCAGTTAATTTTAACGGAAAACTTAATGGATTTCCACTTTCAAGTCTTCCATTATTATTATCATGGAAAATTGGCAACACTCAATATATAAAAACACCAATATTATAACTAAAATTTTGCAATTTTTCTAGCCAATTTATTATTTTTCAGCATGAGTTACTCCAATCACTGCTCGTATGGAAATGGTGTGCACCCAGGGAACTTTTTCGTTCACACCTACGTATAGGACCGGGTCTCGTGAATTGCAGGATGATAAAATATTTTTACAGGAACTTTACAGGGAAATATAATCTTGCTGTACTTCGATGATACTTATATTGATATGACTTCCTGCAAGTAGTACCACCCAGAACTTAAGCAAAAAACCCATTTTTGATGTACATAGTTCAAGTACGTAGTTAAACCAGTTTGGTACAAGTTCTTAGCGAAATTAAATTTATATGCCTACCTAAGTTTCGCGGATCCATTTTAACTAATTTAAATTACTCGTATATCAAGGTAATCATTTTCTTTATTAGACAGAAAAATAATACTAACTCAAGGACGGTAGTTTATCTAGGGTTTAATACGGTCCAATCTTTTGACTATCAAAATCAGCTTAACACAAGCTCGCTGCATGGACACGTTTAATAAATAAACGGTCAACAATACATGCGTTTCACTATTTAGTCAGTGTTAGTATTAGCATGTTAAAATAAACATAAGCCAAACACCAGATAAAATTACATGCAATGCACAAAAAAACAATACAAAAAGATTAAAAATTATATAGAGGTTTTTTTAAAACATGCTTAGAAATGTCAACAACAAAATGCTCAAACATATTATTAACACTAATGCACATGCGAATAACAGGTTCATACATGCCAAAGTTAGGCCTTGAGAAATTAACATCCAATAGAAGTAGCGTTCTCAAATTGTGCCTACTATCACGAAAAGATATTTTGTTAAGCAACAAGGGAGAATCAATATTCTCGTTTAAGAGTTGATGCACAAATATTACATCGGCAACGATTCGACGTTTCTCAAGCGAGTGCATATTTAAGAGCTTTAAGCGATCCTCTTAGGGTGGAAGAACTAATGAATTATTCCATCGTAGGTGCCTAAGAGCAAATCGTAGGAAGTTCCTCTGAATAGACTCGATTCGGTCGAGGTGTGTAACATAAAATGGAGACCAGACCTGGCTAGCATACTCAAGTAGTGGTCTCACAAAGCAAGTGTACAAACGCAGCATATACCATATAGTTTATATGGGAGACAAAATTCAATCTGTGATCACATTTGACACCCAAGTCACAGACAGAACCCACACGGCGAATCGAGGATTCCGATAACTCATAATCATAAGTGATTGGTATCTGATTCCTATGGAAAGTCATAACCTCACATTTGTCGATATTGCGTAACAAATAATTGCTCTTGCACCAATTGTAAAATTTTTGAAGGTCACCCTGTACCACAATCGTTAAGAGATTTAATCTGAGCGAAAAGCTTAACAACCTCAGCATAAATCAAGTCCTTACGGTACCTCACAACAGAGACAATGTCGTCAATAGACAGTATAAAGAACAAGGGGCCAAAATGACTCCCTTGAGGTACGCCATATAAAACCTTCTATACTCTAGATATGGAATGGCGGAATAAGATTTGATATGTTCTGTTATCTAAATAAGACTTCGTCCATTTTAGAAATATTGGGAGAAACCCATACTTTTCCATTTTAAACAGTATCACAGAGTGAGATCACTTGTTGAACGCCTTACTAAAGTCTGTATAAATACTATCTGTCTGATAGCCTTTTGCAAACCAGCAAATGGTATCCGAGAAAAATTCCAATAAGTTAGTCGTTGTAGATCTGCCCGTAATAAGCCCATGTTGGATTGAAGAGAGCAAATTCTTACAGGAAGTTGTTAGTTGAGAGTAAATGATTGATTCGAATAGTTTGGACATACAAGGTAATTTTGCAATAGGTGCAATAGCATGACTTAAAAAAAGCTGGGGGGATCCCATCAGGAATAGTTGTGAAGTCATTTGGAGGCTTATTAATATTGTCGAGTATATCTTCGTGTGAAATTGAAGAGATAGTGAATGAAACGTTATGAGAGTCGTTCATATGACTGAAGTTGATATTTTGAGGCTGAAAGTTTGACGAGGCAAACGCGTTGCCAAAAAAGAAGCAAACATATCGCAAATTGCTGACGAATCATCACTAGTAGGATCCTTATACATTATGGTCCGTTCTTTTCTTCATGTTAATAAACTTAAAAAAGATGCTTATGTCACTAAATAACTTCGTACGCATGCTTTGAATATACTCATAATAAATTGTAGAGGAAAGTTCTTTGAATTCAATATAGGATGTGAGCTGTTGTGACCTAAAATGTCCCTCATATAACTGCTCCACAGTTTACTCATTCTATTTTTAAGACGTTTCAGTTCTTTGTTGAACCATGGAGGAGATATTTTAGACAACCGCTGACACTCACGGGGAACATGTGAAGAGAATAAATCGAAAAGAATTATGTAATACTTAGAAAGGTCTTCGTCAACGTTATTGCTAGACAGTAATGTATTGAAATCAATAGATGTAAGTCTACTGGAAAGTTCCGAGAAGTTAGTCTTTCTAAAATTGAAAAAGTATTGCGTTTCGTCACAATTTGTAAGTATTCCGGTTGCGTAGCAATATGTAATTAGTGGAGGGGGGTGATATTTGTAAAGAATAGACATTATAACTGAGCTAGGTTCAACTAATGAGTTATCCGCGTCAGTAGAAAATACCAGGTCTAACTGTCTACCCATGTCATTCATAACATTACTGATTTGGCTGAGACAAAGCGATGAAATGGTGTCAAAGAAGGGTGACTCTGTTGTTGTCAAGTGGAAGATAGTCATCGTCATCTTCATTAAGTACCCATTGAATACTGCATAAATTAAAATCATAAATAAGTAGTAATTCGTTAAGAGGTTCCATCTTACAATGGATAAAATTCCATCTTACAATGGATAAAATTAGGTGTTAAAATGAGTAGGTCGTAAATATTTTGACCTTTGTCGTCGACGATATTTATGGTGTCTGAAAACATATAGGAATACAGGGGAGCCCGTCGGCGTTTCCCGGCGATAATGTAGATACTTAGATGAGTGGAAGTGGGGTGGGGTGATTAGAGATAAATAATATCTAAGCTATTATTTGACTCGTTCGCGCGATTCCATATTGTAGGGTCTCACTCTGTGTCTGTATGTAAGCGTGTACGAGTGTGCGTGCATACAATCAATCAATCATACAATTTTGCCCATTTTTGAAATCTTATTTACCACATCTATAAAAGCACCACGTAGCTAATTTTTTTCATAGCAACCCTACGAAGTGCATACCAACCCTACGAAGGAGTTGCCTGATTGGTCGCATTTTTGAACTTAATTTAAAGTTTTCTTTAAGAAAGTCCCGTGCACAAAATTTCAGCTTTCCACGTCGACGCGTTCTCAGCCGGTTTTCTAGATCTCGACAACAGCGGCATCTATCGTGTACAAAACTATTCTATATTTCAAGCTGGAACCAACCAAACACATTTACAAAATTTCACTGGGATCGGTTGGGCGACTCCGGAGATTAGCGAAAACAAACATCGCGACACTGGATTTTTACATATTAATATGTAATATAAGAAATATTTTAAGAGCGACAGATTAAAAATTATAAGTTCAATGTCGTGAGTGTTTGAGAAAGTGGGAGGCTCAACTTGGCTGCACTTAGAGTGGTTTTTACAGGCGAGGAGTACGCCACCGCCACGAGATTCAGAATCAGTATACCTATCTCTTCTAAAAATTTGATATGAATTGTCAAAGATTTCAGCATCGCAAAAACCATTATGAAGCTAAGTTTCAGTGAAGGCAATTATATCTGAAGATCTGAAGATTTGTGCAGTTTTAGTTCAAATCCCCTTTACATTTTAATAGTAAAGGGGAAGCGATTTGAGTCTTTTGGGATATCGCTGCTTATTTTAGCTGTATTTCTATGTTGGCACCCAGAAGGTACGAACAATTTAGTAAAAGTGCCAGAGGGCCAGAATGTGGGATCCAATATCATATCATGCTCATCTGCGGTCACAGTTAGAATAAGTGATGCAACAGGTTTAGAAGATTTACTAATTTGTCCACAATAAATACCATCTGTTGCAATATTCTTGGACTTTAAATACTTCAATATGTCCTCACAAATCGTTTTTGGAGAGAAACGGGTGACAAAAACACTCGAAGGTTTTGGTACCATTCTTAAAGAGGCACCAATCCCATTACCTAGAGAGGACACAAGAGGTGGTGGTTGAGAGTCAGGCAATTCCTTATCCACTGGAGTCAATTTCTTGACATTAGTTGCCATAGAGCTGATTAGTCTCGAGTTTTCGGAAACAGCAGATGCCCAAGACCCGATATCGCTTTCAACACGCCTTAAAATACGCCGAACGGCATCGATTACTGGGATACTGTTGTTGGAATTCTGAGACGCAGATGGTGAGTCTTTGGCAAATACTGCAATAAGATCAGCCTGTAAGTCAGACAAATTTTGAACCTTTAAAGATAGGTTTTGAGACTTTTCAAGGAGTATGTCTGGATTCATGCTCAATACATCCGCAAGTTTAAACATCTCTTCAATTTTACCATTTAAAATATTAATGTCATCGGAAAATACTTCGAGACCAATCCAGTTCATAGATAAGCGATTAAATTTATCCGCAATGAGAGCCCGAACGGTAGAGAAAGAGTCAAGACGTTCGGTAAGGCATTATATCGGCTTTGCAGGGCTTTATATCTGAGAATTCGCTGCAGATTGTAAGTGCAGGAGTAGGTGTTCTGGAGCTCCGCTGCAATGAAGAGGCGTGGAAAGATTTACCACATACACCGTTACAAGTCACCAGGTCCTCTGATTTCTCTAAAGAGGAAACTTTACAAGTTACCATTCTCCGTAACGGTGATTGAATTAAAAAAAATGTACAAAAATGTACAAAAAAAAAATTGTTGAATCGCAATGCACCTGCCCGTTGAATGGTTTAAGCCCGCGGAGAGAATATGTCAAGTCCGACGAGTATGCACAGGGTAAGTAATGCTTAATTATCTCCGCTAAGAGGGAATATATTTTAGGGGAGTAGTTACGGTCGTTTCATCTAAACAAAATTCTTAAAGAAACTAATGCTTATACTAAGTACATACCATAAAAAAAAATTACTTTTAAAAATAGAAATATCTATAGTATAATAAAAGGATTTCATTTCATATTGATCTGTCAATCACAGTCTTCATTCAACATTTATATCCTTTATATTTTGTGTTATCTATCCTGGGCTATCGATATGCTACCGATAAAAATAGGACACAATACAGAAAAATTCTCGAATACCTCAATTAAAGATTGTCATTGTGGGGTATCTTTGGGACATGTTTTTGTCATCTTTTATTCATGTCCTTAACGCTATTGTGTACATTTTGTGCTGAAAGTAAAGGTGATTTCCTGTGATATTATCTAAGGTCCTCTATGTCAATCGAGGAAATAAAAAATTTACCCATTACACGATGGATAATGGTCATTTCAGGCATGACAAAACACTGCGAAAAGCTTTTATTCGAGGATAATTACTTCCCATCAAAATTTCCCGATTACCAAAGAATATATGTTTTCGAGAGGCATACCTACAGTGGAAAAATACTTGTATAAGTATGATAGGGCAATTTTTTGGGTTCAACACCTATCAACATATCTAAATGACACTAATAGATTTATGTCAATTATAGCTACATACATATATGTTTACGAAGGTATGGATTTTTTTTATCATCTCATCTAAAAACGCTGACAATAGTAATTTAATTCAAAATCAACAGCGGTGTCCTTTCATGCGTTTTAGCGGATAGGTCGGTCACGTTAAAATCTCCTACGAAAATGATAAAAATTTAAATTTCTTCCAACAGATGGCACTATATGCACTTAAAAATATTTTAGTAGTGTGAAATATAAATTTCATATTTTGTCAAAATATAGAAAGAAATATGTAATTAATTTTTCTTTCAATTACGTCGATAGAATACATGTGTAAAACGTTGTGTCTGCAAACATCTGGGAGCAGTTGAAATATAAAAAATATATCCATTTCCTTTTAAAACAAAACCGGACTAATTTTATTTGTTAATAATAGTTTTTTTTTTAAATAGTATTATTTCTTATTGAGGACTTGTAGCACTTTTTTATTTTTATTTTGAAACAATATGTCTAATCTATCTACTTAGATTATTAAAGTCACCTTATACCAAAAGTAATGCAGTACATGAGCAGTATACTTAGCCCTTTAAGTTACTAAGCTAGATTTTTTTTAATAATTGTGGAAAAATTGTTGAGATCTGTGAGATTTTTGTGCTCATCAGCACGATCGTGCAGGGCCAGTTTTATTGAATACAAAATAAGGCGAATATGTTCTAAAAACAGGATGAATTAAAAGAAATAAATAATAACTCGTTTATATTTTTTAAATATGCAGCTTATAATTAATTATTTCATGTATTTGAGTGAAAGTCTTTGAAACAGGTCTTGTTTTTAAAAACCCGTAAATAAACGTCAAATTTCTGATATCGTAACATAGAACGATTTGTATAGGTCCTCATTCTGCACATTCCACGATTTTTAATATTATCCACAACTGAAAAAAGTTCGTAGCCGTCGTATCTTTTTATAATTTTTATAATCCTGGATTTTTCACAGGAAGATTATAAAATTTCGAATGTTTTAAACTGCTGGAGGGGTGCTTTCACTATCGCTCAATACTCGTCTTTTGTGACATCGAATAGCAATCGTAATCTCGGAAAGCTCTAGACTAAATTTCAGCAGATACTTTTGACTCTTATTTGGAACTTTGATGGTTTTAACATTTCGATTTTATTCACTACTGGCAAATCAAGAAAATGAAGAATACATTTCCGTGTCGACTTTCGCGTCTTGAACCATGTACGATATAGCACTCTATTAATTGATCGCATATGTCTTCCACTCCACCCGTACATTGTCTATATTTGTGAATCGTAGATGGATATGCGAGTTCGAACACCAGAGCACGTTGATGTCATTAAAACCTTTTTGACGTCCTTATATTCGAAAACAGCAATTTAATTTTGGAATCACATGAAACATGTTCAGTACTTTCACCATGCATGTTGTCTTTAAGAATTATCCCCTTGATTCGATTTGCCATGATTGTACCTGTTCCTTCAATTTTGAGTACACTTAACTTTTCCAATAAGAGATCTGTTGGAAATGGAAACAACTTTAGGTTAGTGACATCTTAGTAATCTGGGTTCGGAGAATAGAATTTACGGGAAGGTTCTGGAATAAATTGTAGAGTATAAATACGGCGCTTATCTCATCCAGGAGGAGGAGTATTATTTCAGAGAGTGAAGTGAACGACGTAAACTATTTGAGTTGTGATAATTAGAAGTACAGTACTAGCGATAAGTTGACTTGATAACTGTTTGGGAATTTATGAGAGTAAACAGTAAAGTTAAATAAAGAAAGGACTTTTGAATCATATCCGTAATATTGTGTTTTAAATAACGAACTAAGGCCACGCACGTAACAATATTAATAATTGCTTCTTATGAAAGTGGTGATTTCATTCACCACATTATTTTCTAATAAAATTGCAAAATAATTAGTATATATACACACAATAAATATATACAGGGTGTCCAGTAAGTTGACGTCAAGCCGAAACCGGGTGATAGACCAAATCATAACAGTTACCAGAAAAATGGAAAAAAAATCTCAGTCATGTATTTTTCAAATTATAGGAATTTCTTTTGTTTTCACCTTGTGATGATTTTTTAGCTCCTGCTGCTACAAATCTTTACTTTTTTTCAATTTTATTTTTCTTATGTAATCCCGAATAGTGCTTATGTAACATGTTGCTTTAAATTCTAAGCCAACTGCTCCAGCTTGAAAGAAAATGTCACATTTACCAAACCAAGAATAGAAAATTAATACTTCACCCAACTTTAACTGACTGTACTGAAAAAAAATGTACTACGACGGTCTGGCAAGTAACGTTAAAAGTTGACGCATTTAATAAGGATTCTAAAATGGTACAACACTTGCTACATTACTGCTTAGATTATGGAAAAGAGAAATTTTTTTCTTCAAGAAACCCAGTTTCGAAAAATTTCTTTTCACCTACTAAAATTGATTCTAGTGTACCCAAACCTTACCTTAAGAGCGTAACTTTAAGATTCTAGCTTGAGTGAGACGGAGAGTCATTCCATGAAGTGTGAGTGAGACAGACGCTTTCAAGTTAGAGATGCTAACTTTTTGTTAAATTTAGACAAATTTTCCTTAAGTTTAAAGTTAAATACCAATTATTTGGATGCTAAGATTTATTATTTACAAAAGATGTTCAAACTGCCTTCCTTCAGCTTCAATACAAGCTCGACTTCTTCTTAAAAAAGATCGGGTTGTTGACAAATTCAACTGCTTTCGTAATTCTTTGCCGAAGCTCGGCTAAATTTTCAATTGACTTCTTATAAATTTTCTCTTTCACTGCTCCCCAGTAAAAGAAATCTAATGGATTTAGATCAGGTGAACGGGCTGGCCACGAGATCTGTCCGGATATTCTTCATTGACATATTCTATAACTGAAAGGGTCAGCCGTCTTGCTGATACCACATCTCTCTGTAAATACTTAGTGGCATGTCTTCCAGTAAATTAGGTAAATGGTTTTGAAAAAAATCTAAATAAACTTCAGCATTAAAGACCTCTGGCACCTCAAAAGGTCCTATGACTTTTCCGTTTAAAATTCCGGTCCATATGTTTATTTTAAAACGATATTGAGATCTATTTTGTCTCATTGAATTCGGATTCTCTACGTGGCACTCGTGTAAGTTGTGTAGGTTCATGTAACCGTGTTTTTTAAATGTCGATTCATACGACCACAAAATTTTCTCGAAGAATCGCGGATCTTCCCGTTGTGTTTGTAGCAGCGTTTGGCAAAACGCAACCCGAGGTTGATAATCCCGAGGTAGCAGGGTTTGTACTCGCTGCACATGGTATGGGTGTAGCTCATGGTTTTGTAATATGCGGTGAGCTTCGCTTAGAATTTAAAGCAACAGGTTACATAAGCGCTACCACTAAGTCACTATCTGTCTCACTCACACTTAATGGAATGACTCTCCGTCTCACTCAAACTAGAATCTTAAAGTTGCGGTCTTAAGGCAAGCTTTGGGTACACTAGAATCAATTTTAGTAGGTGAAAAGAAATTTTTCAAAACTGGGTTTCTTGAAGAAAAAAAAAATTTTTCCGTAATCTAAGCAATAATGTAGCAAGTGTTGTACCATTTTAGAATCCTTATTAAATGCGTCAACTTTTAACGTCACTTGCCAAACTGGCGTAGTACATTTTTTTTTTCAGTACAGTCAGTTAAAGTTGGGTGAAATATTAATTTTGTATTCTTGGTTCGGCAAAATGTGACATTTTCTTCCAAGATGGAGCCGTTGGCTTAGTATTTAAAGCAACAGGTTACATATGCAATATTCGGGATTACATAAGAAAAATAAAATTGAAAAAAAAGGAAGGATTTGTAGCAACAGGAGCTAAAAAACCATCACAAGGTGTACATTTTCTCGAAAACAAAGGAAATGTCTATAATTTGAAAAATACATGACTTAAATTTTTTTTTTATATTTTTCTGGTAACTGTTACGATTTGGTCTATCACCCGGTTCCGGCTTGACGTCGACTTACGGGACACCCTGTATACC
This sequence comes from Dioctria rufipes, assembly GCA_963924295.1. Taxonomy (NCBI): domain Eukaryota; kingdom Metazoa; phylum Arthropoda; class Insecta; order Diptera; family Asilidae; genus Dioctria; species Dioctria rufipes. Next base: position 347,311,301 of record OZ002740.1, on the reverse strand, counting down.
GATTTTACCAAGCGATACTTGTTGGCCGCGATTGATGAGAGGTGTCCAAAAGAGAACCTAAGAAAAATATGGAAACCTTAAGGATTATTAAATGTTGTTTGTGGTCTGTTGAATAAGAAAAGTCGGTAATAGGACTTCATTTAGAATCACGAAGTTAATTTAAGCTTTCTTTGATACTATGTCTATGAAGCAAAAAATAAAAAAAAAATAAAAAACATTTTTACATTTACTAAGCAAAATGGGTCTTCAGGAAGAAGTCATTTGAAGTGATTTTACGTCTCCGATAAGACTTCAGGTGAAATTACATTATATTAGAACTTTATTTGAAAACTTCGGCTAGACTTATGCTTTGATTTGAACTTTATTTAAAATTACTTCCTTCCTAAGATTCTATTTGAGATTATATTTGTTACAGTTACTAAGGAACAATAGTCTTCAATAAAACATTATTTAACTTGGAATTATAAGTTATGTCCTTACAAAGGAACCGGCAATGACACTTTACTTAATAAAAACTCAGCGTATCGTGTCAGAAGACCAATTAGTATCGTGAACTGGAAAGAAAGAAGGTCTTCCTGTAAATATGTATTGAATTTTGTGGACGTTCACTAAAAATAAGTATAGATTGATCACTTACTCCGGTATAGGAAAGTTATGCTAGGTTAACATATCAGTGTAAATAAGTGTTAAATACTTTTTTTTATTAAAGAAATTTTTATAACGTAATAGCACAGTGGAGTTTCTTTGTTATTCTCCTTCACTCTCCTGGAGCCCTCCTAACGATGGGGTTTGATTAGGTCCGCTACTCCTTCTTTTTTCAGATCAATACAGGGACACTGGAAATACTCTGCCCTCAGTGTCGATTGGGTGGATGGGGCGACGGCAGCTGAAGGCATACTATCTGCGCCTTCACATGGTTAATGGTAAGTAGTGTAAAGGTCCCTTTAGGACTGGATGTGTGCGACGGCCTTTGTCTTGTCAGGCACGAATATTTTCTTGTATATGGCTGGTGGCAGCGGCAGGTTTTCGTGGAACTTCCCCACACTCTCTGCCAATAGTTGAGTTGAGCTAGCGTTCCGCCCTGTACGTCAACGCTGTCCACCGAGTAATCTGCAAGCTCATGCTGGCAGACTGGACTTTACGTCCAAGTCAGTCACTTTATATAGTACTATAACAGTTTGTAAAAATAAACAGTATAGTTAAATAAATAAAGAATTTGTATTTAACTTGTATATCTGAAATATTGCGTTTCAAATAACTAACTAAGGCCATGCTCGTAATAATATTTAAAAAAACTGCATTTTTTGAGTATCTAGTTATCGGCGGCTTTCGATTTAATAACGCAGTTAAATGAGCAATTTTCTGTAAGCTTTCAGGATTTATACAAATGTATTGCTAATATATTGAATATTTACATAGTCAGTCAAACAATCATTTTTCGGAAATTTGTAAAATAAATGTGGGCAGAAGAAATTTTGAGGTACATTCTTGTTGTTTGACTTTTTCAGAGTTAAAAAGAACCTCCCAACTAATATCTCCATTGAGGATATTGTCCTTGATCAGTTTATTACTTAAATTTTAGAATAAATGTAAACAATCGTGCCAACAAAACTTTTCTTAATTTCATAAGAAAATGATATTTTCTTATACGAGATACATCTTTTGGAAATTTAAAAACTTTCTGTTTGTTGGTCCTTGATTATACATCATTCCAACTGCATGTAGTTCAAGTTTTACGCAAATATCAAGGAATTTTTTGACCTCTCTATCTCTGTAAATAGTCTTTGGGCATAGATCCTAGACAGGAAATATAATGTAATATTTTTGTTTATTATATAATTTGTCCCATATGGGACCCAATCTCACAGATTTTAGAATCGGTTATAGATGGAATAGAAGAACTGTTAATACATTTTGCTTTTAATGGTTCTAAAAGTTTTCAAAACTTCTTATACTTCGTCTACATTTCACCAATTCTAAATATTGTGAGTACGAGTCCCATATACCTCTATAAATGCTGCTCTCCTTGTCGATTTAATAGATATTGATTCGTGTTTATAAGTAATGCTCTCTCCACCCCTGTGGTAAAATTTTATTGATTGCTGTATTTACTGAAGCTAATCGTATGTAAATCAAGGACAAGCCAATGAAATATTAAATGATTATACTTGCCCCAATTATTATCTAGTTTGGAGTGTATTTGATTACATCACATGTGTTCACTATTATGTTTACTACAATTTAATTACAGCTGCTCCGATATCGCAAAGTTAAATTTCCGAAACGGTGATTGAGTGAGTAAATCAAGAATCATCAGAAGTCATAAACTTTGAAGCTCTGTCTGGTTTCATTAAAGAGTTATTGATTAAAACTGTATTTTGCTTTCCTCAGTTATACCGTTTTAGTGGCGTTAATGAATGTTTCCATTAGCAGCTTCACGTGAAACGTTTTCTCTTTACGAGTACATACGTACATAAATAAACGATGCTGGAGGACTTCCTTTCACACCCATGGTTAAGTTATAATTAAATCATTATTCACACAGCGTTCACCGGATGTGGTTATTTTTCAATGGAGTATCATAAAATATTAGATCCGTAATTGAATACCAGGTATGATGTAATATGTAAAAGATGAAAACGCACTACTTGTTTTGATTATCTCAATTAATTTTGATTGAATTCGAATTTCCTGGAAATTTCATAATTGAAAATTCTGCGGATGACAGACCCAGTTTTATTTGAATTTCTTACACAGTGTGTGCTTTGAATATGACTTAAGTGCTGGTCATTTGCTGGAATGTATTTAAAAAAGACTACCCGAATGGGGCTTTACATAACTGGGAATACTCGCTAATAGATAGACGTGATTCTATAAGCTCGTCCTAGTTTACTTTATTACGCGAATATACCCTTTTCCAAATTGTGGTGTAATTGTGGTAGGCGATTAGGCGTTTGATCCTTCGGCAACGAACAAATACCTGAAATTGACGTTTAATTCAATATTAATGCAACGATTGCCAGGAACGAAAAATGCGAGGTTAAGGGAGCTTCTGATAGAGCTAACTTTAGGAGCCTGTAAACTTTCGCAGCTAATCTATAAGATGCATTCACTGTCATGAAGGAAACTAAGCGATGAAGTGCTAAAGTCTCCTTAGTTGCAACGGCTATCTGCCCACACACAAGCTATATTAGGTTGTAATTCGCGAAACTTAAAGGAAGTGACAGCGTGTGCAGATATTATAGCGGATGTAAGTTCAATTTCACAGATCTGTGCCGTAGTATCACGGCTGATGCTATGAGGTAGCTCCAATCCAATGGAGTAGTTATATCTGATGTTTAACGAATTGGCGAAATTGTTCGAACGGAGAAGAGAAGTTTCTAGAGATGGATTACTGAGAAAGAGGTCTCGGTTTAGATCAAAGTCCCGCAACTCCATACCCCTAACTAAAATCTCGAACCTTCCTGGTATCATAGAAGGTATGAAGGTAAGACTAGAAGATGCATTCAACCTTGTTCGTACAAACCACCAAAACATAAGTTCAACAATTTTATAAATAAATATGGAAACTCACTAAACTAGTTGGTCCTCTACCACTGACGGGAGGTGGGGGAGCCTAAACTAATATGCAGACTGTACTTTTGAGACAGGTCCTCAAAAATGAACTTTTTAATCAATACAGGTGCTGACCTATCCTGCAACTCAAACTGATCGGCGTGTCAAGTCAGGCTTACGACTTATGGCAGTCAATCATCGTCAATTAGCACTTTTGACCTAACAAATTTATCGTTAGACATTGGTCCACGGTGCCTCTTTTCTAGGTGGCTTGTAATCTAAATACATAGTAGGTGCGGATATCGGATTTCTTAGCACACTACATTATTTTAGATGTCAAGAGAAGAAAATTGGTTGTTCCTCTGACCTTGATTAAGGGTACGGGGAAAAGTATTTTTGGTTTATCCTTAGCTCCCTCCATCCTCATTAACACGTTAATACCCATCGAAGTACAAACTTTCCTGCGCAAATACAAAGCTATTATTACGAAATGAAGATTCAGCAGCCCAGCCAAGGCATATGGTAATGCATCACGTTACCACTAAAGGTACGTCGCCTCTCGCTAGAAAAATTAGCAGCGGCAAAGAAGGAATTTTACTTTCTTCCAAAGCAAGGCATCTGCCGCCCTTCAAATAGCTGTTGGTCATCACCATTACATCTCGTCAGGAATCATGGGCGACCATGCGGTGATTTTTGTCGTTTAAATTCCTGTATAGCTCCAGGTTATTCAATTCCATTGAGACATGATTTTAGCTACCATTTACAGGGATGCAATATATTTTTGACCTTAGATTTAACTTAAATTCCAATCGAGCCCGAAATATGCCAAAGATAAGCTCTTGACTTTCACTTTTAATAAGAATCCTGAGAAGACAATACCCAGACAGCTACGGCATCTTGATTTTATCGGACAATTTACCTCTGATAACAAGTATGTGCCAGGTAATGACAATGTTGTAACTGACCATTTGTTCAGGCTAGAAAAAATACATATTCCAAGTCTGATAGATTTTTCTTCCATTGGCGATGAGTTAATTAATTATCCTGAGCTGCTAACTCTCCTTCAAAATCCACTCTTATAATTTTTAAAAGTACCCGATTTTTGGTATTGATAACCAAATCTATTGTGAAATTTCTGTTAATAGTATCTGGCCTTTTATCCCAAAATCTTTTAGGAAGGAAGTCTTCAACGTGGTACACAATCTATCGCATTCACAAATGCTAACGTCCAAATACTTTTGGTATTCGATGGATAATGATGTGAATTCCTGGACTCGTGCATGTCAAGCATGTCAGCAATGGAAAATCACATCAGGGTCATCAGTTTTTTAATAATTTCTCTTAGGAAGTAAAAAAAAAAATAATAATAATGTACGACGGGATTAAACAGGCCATTAGGCGGCTGAAGTATTAAAAATAATATTTGCTAATAAGCAAATTGTGTAAATTATTGAAACGAATCCTCGTTAGTTACCATCTCAACTCTAGGGACCCAAACAATTATGATACAAGTTAAGATATTGTTTCGACTGAAAATAAAACGGAAAAATGGAGTTGATCCCCTTATTACTAATATTATAATGGGTAGTGCAGACAGAGATTTAATTCAATTCAATTCATTTTAATTTATTGAGGTGGATTGGTACTCAAGATTTACAATCTTTTGTAAGTACTCAAAAATATAATTTTAACGAAAACAGTATTCAAATAGTTACTTCTAGCATTAATATCATATATTTATTACAATAATGTTAAAATCGTAACCAAAGCTAAATTCAAGTGAAATTATTCAATGCAAAAATACAAAAATATACTAAAGAAAGCGATAAATGATTCCAATTTGTCTAAGTCGCAACTATAAAAAGAACTAATTAATTAATTAGCAGCACTCTCGACACCATTTAGACCTGACCGACAGTAACTACTCTCTGCAAGGTTGCTGGTTACAAGCCCCAAAACCGTGGGATCTGAATGAAGATGGAGCCTTCCTGAACCAACTGTCTATGACGTGGAATCAGAAGATCCCAACGTCGCTGGAATTGGAGAAACTGGATCTCATCCATTAAGTATTCAGGGTGCTTAGTAAGTATAAGCTAAGAGGAATAGAATTGCTTGGCGTCATAGCTAAATGTTCAGTGGGCAGCCGACTATTCTGGGAATAAAATTAGAGACATGGTCAAATCTGCGTAAATTGAAAATTAAGCGGATACAACCATTATAGGTAACATTTATTCGACGAGAGCAATAACTATCCAATTTAAGAAAAATTTAATTTCCATAAGAAAAGTAGGGCAGGATGAGAGTTTTTATCAACCTACATTTCATGTCCATGCTTAATAATTTGGCAGAGAGCCAGAGTGGACGCAAACCTCCATACACCTTACACTCAGCACTCCGCCTAGATGATCACAGCATTTCATTCTTCCATTAAGAGCAACACCGAGATTCGTAACTTCACTAACGCTAGTTACTATTTCACCCCCAAACATAACGTGCGGAAGGTCAGTTTCCAAAGTGTTATTGAAAAAAAAAACTATATATTTCGACTTATTAGGATTTAACATCAAAAGATTACTAAGTCATCATTAATTTTTGCAATGGAATGTTTATTAAGACCGAGAGGTCTGCTATTGTATATTTGTCGGTCATCAGCATCTAAATCGGTATTAACCTCTTGAACGATGTATGGTAAGTCATTGAGGAGTAAGGAAAAAAAGCAATGGTCCTAAGATTGATCCTTGGGGAATGCCACAGAAAAGCGGCTGTAAATCAGAGTAGCGGTCATTGACTCGCACTTGTTAATATCTATCACTGAAAAAACTCTATGTTAAATGGGCAGCACTAGAAAATAAAACAGAAAAATTTCTGAAGTTTGATGTGGAGTATCGATTGACTTACACAGTCAAAATCTTTAGTAAATTCAAGTAAAACCAGTATTCCAATCTCGTTATTATCTAGGCCTTTTTTTAATCAGTGATAGCCTTCATGATAGCCGATTCGAAGCCATATCATGGTCGAAAACCTGATTACCAAAGCGAAAGAATTCTACTGATCTCAACAAATAATTGGGTCTGAGTGTACATCACCTCTTCCAAAGGCTTAGCGAGAAAACACAAATTGCAGATGTATCTAAAATTACAGCAATTTTCCATCTAGAAAGAAAGGTAGATGATGTTAGGCAGGTATTCAAAATAAATAATATATATCGACTAATGTAAGGCAACAATAATTTCAGGAATTCGGGAGATAATAAAGTATATGGACTTATGACACTCTGCATTACCAATACACCGAAAGGAGAAAGAACTATGCTATGCTATGCTCGAGCTTCGAACTGGAAACTAAACTAATTCATGGCTTTATTGTGATTGGCGACGAAATGTGGGTGGTGCACCACATCCCTGAGATGTAAGGTATTGAATGCAGTGGCGACGTTTCTCCCTACTACATATAGTGATATATTCAAAACCGTTATTTCGGCTCAAGAAGTCATCACCTCTACCTTTTGGGACCGCAATCGGATTCTTCTCATTGAATCTTTTCTCTGGGATGAAACAATTAATGCTATTGTGAAACTCAAAAAAACTACGCAAGGCAATACAGAACAAAAGAAGCGGATAACTCGCTTACAGCCCTGATTTGACACCATCAGGTTTTCATTTTTTCACCTCTTTGAAGTCCTTCATGGGTGGAGAAAGGTTTTCGACCGATGATGAGGTCCAGAGTGTTGTCAAAAATTGGGTCAAAGTGGTGCCGGAAGAAAGACTTTTTACATTAAGAAAAAAGGTGACTGGCGTACAGGGGTGTGTCACCTTGATCTTATTGGGATTTGTAAAATGGAATCAACATCAATCTCTCTAGAATATCTGAGTGGAACCAGTAAGTGGACGCTTTATGAGCTTTACTTCAATTCTTCTGTTCCGAGTACGTATTAATCTCTTCGCTTGTCTCATCCTTGAGGTGTTTTCTATTGTGCCAATTGAATTTTGTCCTCTCAAACCTTCAGTTGTGCAGAAAGGTGGAAAGGGACCAAAAAATGGCAGTATCCCAAGTGGCGTAGTGTAAGGGGGCAGAGGGGGCGATGGTCCAGGGCGGAAAGGATGTGGGGGCGGCAGAGTACGGCTGAGCTGGCTAATACTATCGACAGCATCAGGCCATGTATTGTCATCGGAACTACTTAGGTACTTATGCAGAAATTCAAGGCAATTGGACAAGTGGAGCTGGTTCAAAATAAAGCTAGAACATTTGGTCTACACAAATGTACTTCCGTTTATGTGAAGTCAAATATCTAGTTCAAAATAAGGCAATAAATTACACATTTAGAGTTTCGATACGGCGGGCCGCGATACGCTGTTGCCACGCAACAAATGCAATTAGTGCGTTGGTTTTGATTTAGGCTGGACGGTGAGCAGGTGATATTTAATTCCTTCAACTTTTTGTATTATTTACAAGAGCGGTGTAACATCGATATTGTTTATTTTATACTTTGATGAAGTTACCCCTGTACTTAAATTTGTTAATTATTGTAGAATCCGGTTTATTTGTTTTATACGATTCGTCGAATATATAGGATATGGAAGAGTGTAATCTACGGGCTTTCTTAGATACAGCAGAGTAGAAGAAAGGTCCTATTGATTCCGGGCCACTGAGTTTATTAAAGTTATTAAAGAATACTTCATAGGCCATTTGTGCGGGAACTTTCTCTAAATTAAAACTAATTAAAAATTATTTAAAATCTACAATGTCAACGTTGAAATGAATAAATCTAGCTATTTTGGAAATCGGGAAACAAGTACAAATTAACATTGACGTATGTATTAAAGCGTTTGCTTGCAAAAAATACGCAGAATAAAATTTTAATTTAAGAAAGATGTTTTATTTTGAATCCATTTGAAATAGAGGATCACTAATTTTTTTGTTTCAAGCCACTTCATGAACACATTAATTTTGAATTTCTGGTCAAAAAGTGATCAAAATGTAGTCCTTATGCATAATAAAATGACACATTTTCAGTGGCGTAGATAGTGTAATTTAGCTGGCGGGGGGGGGGGGTGTCATAATGTTTTTTGGTTTTATAAATATGTAGATATAAATATATTATAATAATAAAAATATGTATATAAGCTATAGAAAAACTTATAATTTTTTTATAAAACTATTATTTCTCAAATATCAGTGGCGTACGCAATTATTTTTGGCATTACACAAATGTGACATAAATTTCATTATTTATTTTATTTACTCATTTTTTTTACCACAATTTAAAAATTTTATAAAAATTATCATCAATATAATTCGAGATGAGCGTATTTATCGATGCAAGTTTTGTATAGTTTATACAATTCTTGATTATTGGATAGCTTTTTATCTCGCTGCAAGACTTGTTTGACGGCCATATTTCTAGACTGTCCGAGCTGTGGCCTATTTTAAGGCTGCATTAATGGGTGTCATGCCAAGTCCAATTAATTCCTGGGTGGTAGGAGATCCTTGGAGTTGTAGTCGTTTAAAGCTTTTCTCGTTCATGATGGGCACTTGAGACCCAGAGTCTATTAGTGCTCCGAATGCCATTGTGATTCCGGATGGTGCATTGCTGTTTATCAGAGCCGTAGAAAGAAGAGCTCTTTTCATATTTGACGTTAGGAAATTTTGAACTTGTTGTTCATAATTTCTACAGGCGGGTGTGATTGGCTTGGATTCCCTGTTGGAATTTTGGGCGGACTGATTTGGCGTTTTCGTCGCCAAATAGTTTTGCTCGTAGTGGAGCAGAGTGTTATGATTTTTGTTACAATGCTAACACTTTTTGTTGCTTGTGCAACTTGTTGTTATATGGTTGAATCATAAACAATTTTTGCATAAGTGCTTATTTGTGACAACTTCGAGCCTTTGTCGGGTGGTCAAATTTCGAAATGTTGGGCAATTTAATATTATATGGCTACCTTTGCAATGGCTGCAAGAGGTCTTTTTTGTAGGTGGGTGTAGTTTAGTTTAGTTTTGTTCAATAGCCCATATGTGCGTTTGGGAGAGATTGGTTTTCTCTGTGTCATATTTGATGACGTATTTTTATTACCTATCATTTCTAGAGTTCGGAAGCGAGACTCTAAGAATTTTGTTAATGTTTTTAATTCGGACAACTCTGTGCTACTGTGGAGGCTCTGGTACCATAATTGCTGTGTGTCTGGGTGCAATTTTTGTACAGTCAAGTATATAATTAATGGATCCCAATTTTCAGTGTCTCATTCTAAGTTTTGAAGTGCCATTAATTTCAGTTATGTTATCTAATAGCCCTTTAATATTGTGGCAGTATCATGGTTTGTGGTTGAGAGAGACAATAATTTTTGTAATTACAGATTGACTAGGCGCTTGTTTGAGTAGCGTTCCTTTAAGAGCTGCAGGCTGGTTGATAGTTTGCGTCGCATACTTCATAATGCCTGAGAAGCTTTTCAGCTTCTCTAATTAGATTTGTTTTCAAAAAGTACAATTTGTCAACGTCTCTTAAATTCTTGTTATTGTGAATTACTGAGTTAAACTAGTCACGAAATGAGATCCATGTAGAATATTCTCCATTGAAGGTTGTTAGCTTGATTCTAGAGAGTCTTTCATTATTACATGAGCTTGTGCTGGCATGTGTTGTCTGTGGAGGATTGCTCGGAGACGGAGTTGGTGTTAGTCTGTCTATATCCTCTTCATGCCAGCAGCCTTTTCAATGTAGTACTCCTGAACCTCGCTAAATATTTCCTTCGTGAAATACTCTAGCTGGAGATCATCTTTTGCCACCCTCTTTTGAATTGCCCTATGCCGCGTTTGGAATTCTTTCCAATATTCGGTAAACGTTTGTAAACCTTTCCCTGTTGATTTTACTGTCTTCTTTTTTCCCTCTCTCGAATGTCTTTTATATAGATCTATGATTAATTCTTTGACCTCAAGTTGAGATTCAATCAATTCTAACGTAGAGTCGATGGTCTCGTCGCCATCGTCAGTCATTTTTGGCTATTTTTTATAGAGTAACTTGTGAATTTAGGTAATTTATATTTGACTAGCTGAGTTATCCGGCTCGAAGGACAAATGTTAGATCTAGTCTCGAGCGTAAGGGAGGGTACCGGTTTTGAAAAGGATAACTCAGCTTTGACTTCAAACTCAAATATACATTTTTTATTTAATATGTCTTAGCCTAAATATCACAATTCAATTTCAGTTCAACTTGTACTTAAGATGTACTACTAATACTAATAAAAATTCAGTAAAAATTCAACAACAAAAACAATAATGACAATTTAGAAATACAAAATAAAAAATTCAATATTAAAATTCGTGCTGCTGTGCCCACACTCCCTGTCCTCATTTTTGTTCCTGAAAATAACAAGACGAAAGTTTTTACTTCTTCGGAATTAGACATCCACAAATTTAAGTACAGAATAGGATTTTCTGAGGGTATTTTCAGATTCAACTCTGAAATTATAATATGAGGCAAAATTGGATGCTGGACATAAGTAAAATTATACTTCTACAATAATAGAATTAAACTTCTATATGAAGGAATAATCAAAATTATACAGGGTTTTCTAATAAGAGGTGCTATTTTAATTAGCCCGCTATTTCGGTAGATATCACTTTTGGAGCTGTCATTTTTTGACGTTTGACAACTACGCCATTCATAAAAATGAAACGATACACGATTCAACAACGCATTGAAATTATTAAAATTCACTATAAAAATGGTGAAAATGTGGCAGAGACGGTTCGTAAAACTCGAACATTTTTGGGTCGTCGTGAAGCACCTTGTCGGACCGCAATACAGAAATTGGTAGAAAAATTCGAGCTGTCGGGACAGTGATGTGAAGAATAAAACCCGTGCACGTCGCTCAAGAACAGCCAAGAATATTGCTGCTGTAGCCGAAAGTGTTGAAGAAAACCCAGGTTTGTCCATTCCTCGTCGTTCTTTGGAATTGGGCATTCCACAAACGTCATTACACCGTATTTTGTATAAAGATTTGGGTCTTAAGGCTTATAAAGTTCAGTTAACACAAGAACTCAAGCCGGCCGATCATCAACAACGTCGAGTCTTTGCTGATTGGGTCCTTGAAATGAAAAATGAAAATGATCCGGAATTCCATCGAAAACTCATCTTGAGTTATGAGGCCCATTTCTACCTCTATGGCTTCGTCAACAAGCAAAATTGTTGCATCTGGGGCTCGGAAAACCCAAGAGTTATTGTTGAAAAGCCTCTCTATCCTCAACGTGTGACTGTTTGGTGCGGTTTATGGTCCGCGGGGTCATTGGACCTTACTTTTTCGAAAATGAGGCTGGAGCAACAGTTGCAACAAGTTACGGTGAATGGATTGCGCTATCGATAGATGATTAATGATTTTTTATGGTCGGAATTGGATGGTATTGATTTGGACAACGTTTACTTTCAACAAGACGGCGCTACGTGCCATACAATCACCGAAACCATCGATCTTTTACGGGAAAAGTTTCCGGACCGTGTTATCTCTCGAAGAGGTGATCACAATGACCACCGAGATCTTGTGACTTAACACCTTGCGACTTCTTCCTTTGGGGCCACGTGAAAGAAAAGGTCTACGCCAACAGCCCAGCGTCGATTCAAAACCTCAAAGATGGAACTCGTGAGGCTATCGAGGACATAGGGCAGCCACTTTGCGATTTGGTTATGGAAAATTTCATGAAAAGGATATGGTCCTGTAGGCGTGGTCGTGGTAGTCATTTGGCTGATGTTATTTTCCATTATTAACGGCATACCTTCCTCTTTATAATGAAATAAAGATCCGATCATTTATCTCAAAAAATTGCTCCATAATGTGTTGCCGTGGCAACGCTTGGTTTTTTTTTTGGTCCACTTTTGATTGTGGCGACTCCAACTGTCTGACGTGATGTCACTAGACGACATTACAAAATTGTAAACATTTAGAGGGAGGTGGGATTTTGGGTAAGTTTTTATTTAATTTACATATTATTAATGTATTTTTCCTTTCCTTTTAAATGGAATACTGTATTGGATGCCTGTGGGTATAGATTGCGATAAAGGATTGGTGCAATTAGATAAGTATATTTTGTTGTATTGATTGGAAACATGATACTTTGTGTTTCCTTTTTTACATATTTTTAGGAAAAGTGGTTTCATCGAAGGATAAGTTGTACATATGCATGCTGAAGTTCATTGAGATATGTATGTGGACTGAACACTTATCAAACAATTATGAAGAAAAATCTTCACAAACTAAATCAAATTATCAAAAAGTTGCTATCTATAAATACAGGCAACACTTTTCACCACGCTTCACTACGTATGTATGAAAATAAACGTGATACCAAAAACCACGTGGAACTGCTATAAATGAAAGTTTAATTTTTTGTGTATTGATACTACTTCCGGTATATATGTTCTAGTAAAAAATAAATTTATTTACAGAAATCTGTAACACATCCGAAGCGGGAATGAACAAGTTGTTGAGGAGATACAACGGCGCTTGTGACAGACACGAGCGCTTGCAAAGTTGCCAGCGAGTAGCGCCCGTGACAGTCAAGAGCATGTCATGTACATGAAATGGTTAATTTCAAAAATAAAGGGGCGGCAAAATTAGGGTTTGCACTGGGTGGCAGAAATCCGCGCTACGCCACTGAATACCCAATATATATGAAATGAAAATCCAAAGTTTTTTATCGCAACTCCAAAAGAAATTTTTAGACTTGTATTTGCAATTTTTATGTAAACACAGTGTACACAATTTTAAGCTCTCCATATTGGCACGAGTTCTCAGGAAGTTTCCAAATATATTTTGAAATTTTATTTAATATTGCCATGAAAGTACTATTCACCAAATTTCAGCTCTCTGCGTGGACACGTTTTTAGGCAGTCCCCGAATATATAATGAAAAAAGACATTTTTTTACGGCAAAAATACGAAGGAGTTGCACAATTGGTCACATTTCCGATCATAAGTTTCATTTTTTACAAAAGGCCGTGTGCAAAAGGTTAGCTCTATAAGTGAACGCGCTCTCGAGAGTTATACTGAAGAAGAATAAATAGACGGACGAACGGACGAACGGACAGATCGACGGACAGACAGATTGATAAAATTGATGCATTCGCATACTCACAAACATTTTTAATTATAAATATAAAACGCATTGAATCATTAATTTATGACAAAAGGGAAAGGCATCATCATCAGAACGACGGAATATTCTGAGGAAGGTCTAAATTGGCATTTGGAATAATTTTCCGCTTATTTGCGATAATTAATTAGTAAAAGTTGATTCTGCAGATAAAATGACAACATGCAAATGACGTTGAACATTAAAGGCAAAGCATTTTCCTGCCAAAATATTTAAATTTCAAGGAAATTTCTTATTCCAGTAAAGATTTCGGTAGCATCCAAAACATCTGTCGTTAGACAAATGCCTGTCAACAGACGACGATAAGTACTGGTTATTTGGAAGAAATCCTGGACTTTCCGCAGTGGACCCAGATGTAGGTAAATGGATCCTTGAATATCAAATCATTTTCGAGATGTTATTATGAATTGAATCGTTGCCATCTTCTTCGTCATCGTTGTCACTTTGGGCATAAATATTTTATGTTTTGTTCGTTGCTTGCAACATCTTCAAATGATGGCGGTGCACTAACCTTTTTGAAATTATTCATGAATTTTACCGGGAATTTATTCAACTCCTGCTGGTCATTCATTTAAGGCTTCTTTTTTTGCTCTTGTTTTTGAAATTATTCAGCAATTTTTTGCAGGTTTGTACTTCAGAAGTTTTTATTTGTTTTAGGACATTATTCTGTTGTTGTTGCCTATATTTTTTATATATTCAAAACAGGTTTTCTGAAATGGTCATAAAATACATTAAGATGAAGAGGTGTGTAAGACGGATATGAAGTATAATCTGGCCTGATATTATTAAGTTCTAAAACTATAGATTTTGAAGGCCAAATAATTTATCTACCTTGGTAAACCACCTGGAATAATAGCATGAGTAAGGTGAAAAAAAAATATCGTGTAATAGGTCCATAAGGATATAGAGACGCGATGAGAATTCTAATGCATTATAAAATCCATATCTTGGCTGTACGTACAAATATTAAGTCACTGCAATAAAAATTGTAGAGTACTTTGAATCTTTACAATCGTCAAAAGGTTCGGAAGAACTCCGAATAATTTACAAAACTCTGAACTCGTTGTAAGTTACACATACGTTTTTTTTTAAATACCAAAACCCAAAGGAATACAATATTTTCAAGGTCTTAGCAAAAACAAAAATATGGTTCGGGTATGAGATAAAAGAAACTTTCTAAGTCGGTCGCCTTCCAGATAAAGTTTTATGACTATTTGCTACTAATCGAGTGCCATATGTGTGGATATATGTTTTGGTAGTCAGGAGTTTGACTGTTGACCGCATCCAAGAGGTTCTCCTAGATTGACTAATAAAAAAGACTTGTTCTAGGAATCTTGAAACTAATAACACTGATTCAATAATAACGACTCTGAGTTTTTGGACGAGGACACTATAGTTAGACAATGGAATGTGAAAACGCTATAATCGAATGGGAATCTTATAACGAGCTCTGAGAAAATAATTAGTACATATTGGAGCTTAAAGAGACCATGTATGTAGCATTCGTATATTCGTATATTCTTTTAGGAACCCATTTGAACAATATCGGAATGGACAAGGAATCCAGGCTCAGCTATATGAGCCGGTCACCAATATCGGGGAGGAATTATATAGCTTACTTTTGTAACGGAATGACAAACTTTACAACATGGCAACGCTTTTCTCCAACGGGAAGGTATCGACAAGTATAGATTAGCGATAAAACCTGTAAAAAAGACGAAATGTTTTGTAACGTGGCAAGTCTTTTTCGTGCCGCTTATTTTGGTAGCCCTGGTATAGAAATCAGTACGATGCTGAGCGATATTTTGGTGATACACCAGAACATGAAAAGTTCTAATGCTTATACTTCTCACAAAATGAATTTCTCACTTGGTACACTTTATAAATTGTACTTCAGGAACAGCTGCGATTTCTTGTAATAATTAACTTATCCACTTCTTAAAAAATACCCCAAGACTGACTTGTTACATCGAGTGAAGACAGATTTGAAGAAAAACCATGCATCTTATTTCTGGTCTGATTCTAAAATTGTCCAAGCTTGGTTGAACTCACCATCAACTTATCAACATTCTACATTTCTACATTTCTAACCGTCAAGCGGTTATTCAGGAGAAAAGTGCAATTGACCAATGGCGTCACATACCTTCAAGGCTAAATCCAGCAGACTTGCTCTCTCGAGGGATGGATCCCGAGAAATTGAGTGATTTTAGCTTAGGGTTTTACAATCCACTATTTCTGCACGGTAAAGAATCTGCCTGGCCATCTACGACACTGACCCAAAAAATGGGCTTAGAGAAAAAGTAACCCAAGGTGGTAAGTACTATCAGTACCAATTAAGACACATTACATTACGGACCCCATAGATCATCACAATTCACTCAAACATCTTCAACGAATCGTTGCATACATTCTGAGATTTATAGCAAACAGTCGCCAGTCACATGAGGAACATAGAAAAAAGGGCATTAGGTGTCGAAGAATTAGAAAGGGCACTGACTATAATTATACAAGAAGCGCAATGCCAAGATTTCAGAGAGGACTTCAGACATCTAACCCTCTTCCAAAATGTAAATCCAAATAGCAGTTTAAATAGCCGCAGCCCGTTTTCAAAAGAAACATTAATTGCATCATCAAGATTAAACCTTTCATATAGGAATCATAAAATGCTGCACCAAAAACTAAACCAAAGAAGATATGCAATAAAGATTGCTGACAAAAGAGACAGACAGAGCAGATGGAAAGAAGACACACGTTTTTTCATAGCACCTATCTACATATAATAGCAAGAAAATATTACGAATTAACTATCGAGTACCATATAGTAAGGAGAAAAAAACTTCGGTGACTACTAGAATAACTACAGGAATAGAAAATATCCCATCAGAATCCAGGCATTTCAAGAGATGTTCTCCCTTCAATCATTCAAAAAGCATAGAACGTCCATACTTTCCGTAGAATTGGACGTAAGGTATTAAGAGGAGTCGGTACTCAGCAAAAGTTTCAATTTAGATACCAGCGTGCCTGTAGGCAATAAAGTTTACTATATGTAGGTTTGTGTCCTGAAAGTGAGAAATTCATATAAAATTAGCCTAGACCTAGACCACAAGTCACATTAGAGACATCTAGCGTAAAAAACAGAAACCCAACATGCGATAATTTAAGACGAAAATAAAAATTTCCAGTTCAAAGAAATTAAAAATTTTTAACGAAAATTTACTCTTCTAAATTCTTTTTGCACATAATTGTTAAATATACTATTTTGCTTTGTATTTCTACAACTTTCAACATAATATTGCAACTTCTCGTCGGTGAAATATCGGGAGAAAAAACAAGTATTATTAAAGTCAAATAATCAAAAAAAACGCCACTAAAAATCAACAAAACTCGACGCTATTTGCTAGATCTTTGCTTTACCTTTCTAAAATGGTCGCAATCTAAAGAAATGAGAATACCTACTAACAGGAACTTGATTCAAAAAGCTTCAGTTTGTACCATTTTTTAGAAGTTGCAGAGCTAATATATCCATTCCAATACACCTCTTCGTTACCTTTAATTTAAGATATCAGTCATTATTCTGCTACAAATACATAGTTTGCCAGAAATTTACATTGTAAAATGCATGAAACTTGCAAATCTTGGTACTGACTTCTCTTAAAGTAATAATTTTACAGTCGATCTAAAAAACAAACTGTATCGTCTGTACCAAAAAGTAAAGGACGAAACTTCCAAGCGCATCCTATCCGAGTACAAATTTAAGGTTGCAAATTACTGAAAGAGCATTTATCACTCGAAATAAGTGTTACAAGTTAACTCCAAGGGTAAGAATCGAGCTCGTAAAAAGGCTGAATTTTACACTTGCAGCTTTAAGGATGCAAATCACTGAGGAAATATTTATCACTCCAAATGAGGTTTTCAAGCTAATCCGCAAGTCAATAATCGAGCTCATAAAGAGGCTAGATTTACCCCCCGATTCTACTTAAGAGATGAGAGCTCTTATCCTCTTAAGTGGACTCTCAAAGCCCATTAACAGACATTGGTATTCTACGTAAAAAGTTAAGAGATGTCAGACGTCAACTGATCTCTTAACTTTTGTGCAGATTTTTTTTTAAAGAGATTTGGTATTCTAACAAGCGAAAATATCTGTCAAATATCTCTTAACATAAGAGCTCATCACCGAGGTATGCTTAAATCTCTTATCGTGTTAGTTACAGAAATTGTTTTGTTTGAAAATACCCAAATGTTGGATAAAAATGCTGTAAAATAAGTACATATTTATAAAATTCGTATAAATTATATAAATATGGACAAGTTTGTGAAATATAAAATAATTATACAATTTGAGTCATATGAGAAATATGAGAGACGACTTGAATCACTTTGCTATTTCTGAAGCTGTATAGAATTTCAGAATGCTAAAATCTTTTGCCTTTAAAGTGATTGAAATGACATAGCCTTACGATAATCTCCATTACTCGGCAATATTATCGTCAATTTAAAGTTTTGATAACAATTAATTTTTTTGCTACAGGTTTATACGAAAATCCTGCGATATAGGTATTAAAATAATAATTCAATTGTCATTACTTGCTGTGAATTTATCATACAATTTTTATTTATGTCGATAATTGTTGTAACTTCATTAAAGACGCACACAATTATAGCTACGTGTGGGTTGGTCATATTGTCATGATCGCCTCGCCAAAAACATAACTTTTTCTGCTTCCTTCTTGAAAAGTAAACGTCTTAATTAGCTAGGCTGACTAAAAGATTCTCCAAACTCTATTAACCTCTTAAAATTAATATTTCTCCACAAAAATTTATGTGGAGTACTAATTCTACTAAAATCTCTTACTTGTTAAATTTAAGAGGCTAAGAGATATCTTAAAAGTCTCTTATGTAGGATAGGGAGGTTAGCCTAACTTCTTAAGGAGAAGACAAAATACAATGGATCAACTCTGTTCGCGATTCCTACATAGTCCTAGTGGAATCTTAGAACCTACTCTTAACCTTAACCTTATAAATATCAATGTATGTGCATATTTTAAAGTATGCATACTGAAATATCTGTGAGTGTAAGTAAGAGCAAACTTAAGAATTTTATTTGATGTAAGAGAATCGAAATACTTACTACTTAGGAGATTATGGTGCAGTTACTCACCTGTAAAAATAAAAGAGAAAAATTAATGTTAGTAAATTTTAGTAAATATTATAAAGTTTTTTGAATTTCGCATAAATATGAAAAAAAGAAGCAATATTAAGTATTTTCTCTTTATGTAGAACCTCCAACACTTAAAAGGGCCCTCTACGCTGAAGAGAATGAATTTATTTGGACACAATTAAATACATTTGATATCAATTAACAAAAATTTCACATACTTGTGTGGTCACATAGTATGGGTGGTCTATAACATAAAATTCAAATTAGTTCCAAAACTATCAGAGAATTCAGCATGAGTAACGCTCACTTAATATCTTTAATATAAATTGTCACTAGTACAGTAAAATGGGGTGACAATGGCAGATTTTGAAGGTTTCATGGATTTTTTTTTGCATAAATTTTCGAAAAATTTAATATATTTTGGTGTAGCACTTGACATCTTGTTTATATAAGCTGGTAAATAAAAATATCATATCGCTTGAAATTTTAGAAAAACAAAAAAAAAAAAACCTTAAAAAGCCTGCCAAAGTACTTTAGTAATTTGAGAAGATTTATTAAAAAAATAAATTAGCAAAAAATCAAAGGTAGCTTATAAAAAAAAAATAACGCTCATCTTCACATTTTGCACATTCTTAAAACGGATCCTTGCTGTCTTCCTGGCAATATTCGTTACCCAAGGGCGCCATATAACATTATGTTGTAGCGACAGCTAATACGTTGCTATCAAGTCAATGGGTAACAATAGTATCATAAGCATCCCGTTCTTTTCTCTTCATTGAATTCTTCGAAATTAAGCTACAGTTTCTCTGTACTCTTTTTTCCCTCATAATACCTACCTATTCCAGCATACACAGAATCAGAGGTTTTAAATGGAAAGGAAGGGATTGGCATGTGACAGGAGTAGCAAAATAAACTCTGTATGGTAGAAATTAATGAATTAGTGGAACAGCGCAGCTTTTCCGAACTACACTTGATGGTCTTCATTGTCTCTTGAATGGACTTGAAAGTTTACTTGAGTATTGGGTGACCAAACTTTATATACCGGAACTGTGGACTCGCCTTTGATAAATTGCTTGCGTTGCAACATTGTCCTTACCTTAATCTATAATGTCCAAACTCTATTAGGATAGCTCTGAAATATTTTAGTTCATCTGTAATTATCTGAGGATCCAGATAATTTATAAAAGAAACATGTTTAGTGCATTCATCAGCCAAAAAATGTTCGTATCTATAAATTTTTCGAACATTTTAAATAGAGATAAATCCAGATATTTTGAGTCGGGAAATGTTTTTAAATTACTTTACATACTTGAACCACTTACAGGTATCGCATAAAGCGCGTTAGAAAGCAAACTGCACAGTTCAATACCCACACCCACACCACAGTTTTCTTGAACTCGATAACGGCAGATGAGCATCTGAAATTTTAAAAATTCTAGACATGTTAAGTGCTGTTATATGGCTTCACACGTTTATACCAAAGGACAAGATAAAATACCTAGGCATCATAACAGATAAAAAGCTAAACTGGAAATTACACCTGGAGGACAGAGCGAATAAAGGTCTGAGAGCCTACACAATGTACTGTAGAGCTAAATAAAAAAATTGTTTTTTCTATTTTTCTCAAACTTTTCTTTCTTCTTTTTTCACTTTTTCATTTGTTTTTCAAATCACCCAATTTCGCTATTTGCGAGCTGTTCATGAGTCAAACCAAGACTTGTCACCAAAAATTAATGGGTTGTTTGATGAAATAACAAATTGGAACATTTTTTAGCTTTTCCTATATACCGGAGAATCCCAAAAAATTCTTTCTTAAATAAAATTAAGTTTAACCCGGTAAAAAGTCAAAAAGAGTAATCTTTTTATTTATGTAGAGCTATAGGAAAAAATAGGGACTCAAACCGCTGGTGATCATATGGATATACACTGGTGTCATTCGACCTATGCTAACCTATGGCTCTTTGGTGTGGTGGAAGGCAAAATAAGTGAAGGAACTACTAACGCCATTCTGTTTTACGTATATGAACTTAAGCAACCTTAGCTTATGAAAATATTGCATACAAGGTGTACAAATAGACAGTTTTGTACGTGGCTACATAACAGTTCCTCACGGATTCATTCTTGAGTTCGTGCAGTCGACATCGACATCGACAGGAATAGCGCCACCTCCTCGAGACTATACTTAAAAAGGACTTTAAAACGAATATTCAATCTAGACCAGAATGGGAATTACACTCTGTACTTCACCCATTGACAAACCCTATTATTTACACAGCAGGCTTTAGATCCGTAGAAAACACCCGAACAGGCGTTTTCTGCGGGGAGCTTCACGTGGAAGTCACCAAACACTTCAGAAGCCATGTCGCGGTTTTCCAGGCGAAGGTCAAGGCCAACTTGCAAGCAGAAAAGTATCTCCTTAACTCTGACATTGAGAGCAAGGAGATTACCATCTGCTCGGATATCCAAGTAACTGTCAACCCCTAGTCGAAGTCCACCATAACCTCCAAATCGGTATTGGAGTGTAAAACCACCTTGAATTCTCTCACTCATACCAACAGGATACTTATCATCTGAGCACTAGGTGACAGCAATTTCAGCGGCAATATAAAGATGGACGAACTGGATCGTCTTGGTGCACTCTCGAAAGTATACCCCTCCAGAATCGGGATTGTACTAAAACACCTTGCCTCTAATATTTCGGCTTGGGGAGACTGCCAGTTCAGTCCTCTTTGGTTAGATGACTCATCGGGTAGAACTATAAAGGAACTATGGGGTAAGCCACACCCTAAAAAAAAGCTATTGGCAGTCAACAAGCGAGCCCTGAGAACTCTAATGTCAATTTTTACTGGACAATATTTCCTAAGTAGTCACCTTTATAGGATGATACTTGTAGATTATCCGCTTTGCAGAGGATGCGGAGAAGAATCCAAGACAGTGACTAACTTCCTTTGTCACTGTCCGGCTTTCTCCGGAAAGCGTTACAAATTTCTTGACTCACTTGCTAAGGCCTACGTCCCAGGGTTCCCAATTTCGGAGCCTCAACTACCGTTCGAACCAAGCACCTATGTAGCAACGAAGGGTGAATATACAGCTCAAATTAAAATATTGGAAATTCTTCGATATGTAATAAAAAAGTACTTTTCTACATATAATAGTTGATTGAATTCCACTCATAAGTCACTAGAACACTACATTAGTAATTAGGTTTTTGTATAAAGTGGCCTATACATTTACGAATGGATAATACCAGAAAATTTCTTAAGTTTTATAAAATGTTGCAAAGATCCCAGAGCATCCTATATCCCATACTTCAGTTACTCTTTGTTTTACCACAGCTGATGTGTCAATTCCAATAATTGACAACTACGAAAAGACTGCATTCGCAAAGTACAGTTTAATGAAACTTGTCAATTCCTATAATTGACTTTCGAACAAACTGCAATAACAAACGAGAATTGACGTATGCTGAAATGAAATACCCCGGTGGAGTGTAGCGGTTAAATAAAAATTTTAATTGCAAGAAAATAATGTTTAGTGGACCAATGTTAATAAAGGGTTTTCCAATAAGAGGTGTTATTTTGATATTCAAAGAAAAATGCCATTTTTTGAGATAAATGATCGGATCTTTATTTCGTTATAAAGAGGAAGGTATGCCGTTAATAATGGAAGGTAACATCAGCCAAATGACCACCAAGACCATGCCTACAGGACCATATCATTTTCATGAAATTTTCCATAACCAAATCGCAAAGTGGCTGCCCATTGTCCCGGATAGCCTCACGAATTCCATCTTTTAGGTCTTGAATCGACGCTGGGCTGTTGGCGTAGACCTTCTCTTTCACGTGGCCCCAAAGGAAGAAGTCGCAAGGTGTTAAGTCACAAGATCTCGGTGGCCATTGTGATCACCTCTTCGAGACTTAACACGGTCCGGAAACTTCTCCCGTAAAAGATCAATGGTTTCGTTGCTTGTATGGCACGTAGCGCCGTCTTGTTGAAAGTAAACGTTGTCCAGATCAATACCATCCAATTCCGGCCATAAAAAATCATTAATCATCTGTCGATAGCGCAATCCATTCACCGTAACTGTTGCTCCAGCCTCATTTTCGAAAAAGTAGGGTCCAATGACCCCGCGGGACCATAAACCGCACCAAACAGTCACACGTTGATAGAGAGGCTTTCCAATAATAACTCTTGGGTTTTCCGAGCTGCAGATGCGACAATTTTGATTGTTGACGAAGCCATCGAGGTGGAAATGGGCCTCATCACTCAAGATGAGTTTTCGATGGAATTCCGGATCATTTTCATGCATTTCAAGGACCCAATCAGCAAAGACTCGACGTTGTTGATGATCGGCCGGCTTGAGTTCTTGTGTTAACTGAACTTTATAAGCCTTAAGACCCAAATCTTTATGCAAAATACGGAGTAAAGACGTTTGTGGAATGCCTAATTCCAAAGAACGACGAGGAATGGACAAGCCTGCGTTTTCTTCAACACTTTTGGCTACAGCAGCAATATTCTCAGCTGTACTTGAGCGACGTGCACGGGTTTTATTCTTCACAGCATTAACTTGTCCCGACAGCTCGAATTTTTCTACCAATTTCTGTATTGCGGTCCGACAAGGTGCTTCACGACGATCCAAAAATGTTCGAGTTTTACGAACCGTCTCTGCCACATTTCGCCATTTTTATAGTGAATTTTAATAATTTTAATGCATTGTTGAATCGTGTATCGTTCCAGTTTTATGAATGGCGTAGTTTCTACTTGTCAAATGTCAAAAAATGACAGCTCCAAAAGTGGCATCTACCGAAATAGCGCGCTAATTAAAATAACACCTCTTATTGGAAAACCCTTTATTATGCGAAAATAAATTGCATTCACTTAATTCACTTAATTCTTGACGTTGTAAATTGTACGTTTATAAACTTCAATTTTAGTTCACTGGTTTAAATTATGTTTCCACTTATGTAACAAATAAAAGAAAATTAAATATACAAAAACTATGTTTTACTCGAATTTCTTTTCTTTTCAGTTATGACAAATTATGCTACGTTAATATTTAATACATAAAAGGTAAAAAAAAAACTTCTTTTTCTGCGTATCTTACACTATATTATTTACTAATCGCTGATAGTAAATAATGATTAGCACTCAACGCAGATCTAGTTTCCAATTATTATGTTGTGTAAAACCTAATGGCGTATTTTTTACACGATAAATAATTGCTTGAAATTTCGATTTGATTGAGTTAAATAATTGCAAAAGGTTTAAATTGCTGAAATGAAGAAAATAATTTGTAAGAACCCAATTGTTCTTGTTAATTTCATATATGTGTGTAAGACCAACACCTGGCATGCATACACAATGAAATTGAACGCAAATTGAGAAAAAGGGAAATAATTCAAGAATTTACCTTTAATTTGATCTAAACATTTGTCGCTAATAAAATTCCACACACAAAGTTATTAAAAATCCTTTGCTGCTTAACTAATTGCCTTGTAGAGAATTGATGTTTCTGTTATTGAAGAATATTCTAAGTCTTACTGAAAATTCTGGTTTTTATTGCTGATGACACTATATTAAAATTGCAAATGAGTGGGAGAAATGCTATTAAATATGCTCGCACCTTGACAACTTTGAAAATAAGAAGACTGAATGAATAATGAACCCCCTTTTTATAGAGAATTTTGTTCCGATTTCGCATCCATAAAAATGAATTCTTTAATTTTCAGGCTTACAATAACTTCAATATATGACAGGGGTGGCCAACTATAGTAACTTTGGGAGCTACATTTTAGAAATGCATATTTTAAAGAGCCATTTATTTATCTTTGAAAACAATATACATATAAGATTATTATAATTTTAAAAGTAAATCAATTTAAAGTTAAAAATTTTGCTTGCGTAGATTAGTAGGCGTGTGTATAAATAGGATTTTTAAATTCTTCGGATCAAAGCATTTAGTTTCCCCCTGGGATTCTAAGGAAAAAATATCCAGTAAATTTCTAAGAAAAAATTGCGGCTTTACCAACATCAGGTCCCAGACATCGCTGATTTTAATTTGAGCGAGGCGTTGCTGGCTTACCCTTTGGTTATGTCCTTAGAATAACTAAATGCTTTGATCCAATTCTTCTAGTTAACTGGTAAATTTAATTTTAAACTGAATCTTTTAAAGTTAAAAATTTTGTTTTTGTAGATTAGTAGGCCTGTGACTAAATAGTGTTATTTTAAATTCCTCTAGTTTAGGTGTGGTCAAATTATATTTTTGTGCAAATTAGAAGTTGTGAAAATTATAAGTTGTGAAAGAAAATTAAGTGAAAATTAAAAGTAACTATGCTGTCTGGAAAACGCAAATATGAAGACGAAAACCGGAGATTTAAGGTAGAGTGGGAAGAGGATTTTGTTTTTGTAGAGAGAAACGGAAAACCGATGTGTCTGATATGTGAAGTAACATTCTCACAGCTCAAGGCCAGTAATCTTAAACGTCATTATGAGGCAAATCACTTTTCTTTCAGCCAACAATTTCCTGCTGGTAGCGAGTTACGGCGAACTAAAATATTGTCTTTAAAAGCAAAACTTAATAACCAAACCAAGGTTATGACAATGTTTATTAAAGAGGCAGATGTAACAACTGAAGCCGGATTTATTATGGCGTTTAATATTGCTCGTGCAAAACACCCCTACTCAGAGGGAGAGTTTATAAAAAAAATATTGCTGAAGTTATTTCTGCTTTAGATCCAGAAAATAAAAAATTGCATAAATTGATTGAACAAATCCCTGCATCAAGACATACTGTGGAAAGACGAATTTCTCTCATTAGCGATGATATCGTAAGTACCTTGCAAAATGATGTGATGAACTGTTCAGCACTTAGTCTGGTCCTAGACGAATCCACAGACATTGAAGATAAACCGCAACTAGCCATATTTATTCGTTATGTAAAAAATAATGTAGACATCAAAGAAGAACTGTTAGACCTTGTTGCACTGAAGGATACGACTAAAGGTTCAGATATAAAAAACGCCCTTGATGCTGTGCTTGAAAAACTTTCTGTGCCGATTACAAAACTAGTCAGCATTGCAACTGATGGCGCCCCAGCTATGAGGGGTGCTACTAAAGGTCTTTTGGGGCTTTTAAATACCGACACATTGTATCCCATTTCATACCAGTTCATTGCATCATTCATAGGGAACACCTGGTAGCCAAATATTTTAAATGTGACCATATTATGGACGTAGTTTTAAAAATCGTCAACTACATACGCTCAAGTGCCAAAACTCATCGGCAGTTCAAATCTTTTATACAAGAAATAGAAAACGATGAGCTTCCAGATGATGTTTCTTGGTTTTGTTTAGTTAGTAAGGTGGCTATCAGTGAGCAATGTTCTAACAAAATTCTTTAATTTGATGGAACCAATCAAACAATTTGTCCATGAAAAAGGGAAATCTTTCCCGGAACTTGAAGATCCCAACTGGTTGATGGATATGGCGTTTTTCACAGATATTGTTCAGCACCTACAATCATTAAATTTAATAAAATAATAAACTTATTTCTGATTTAGCACAGAATGTCTTCAGTTTCCAAAACAAATTAAAACTGTTCGAGAAAGATCTGGTTTCTAAAACTTTTGTTCATTTCACGTGCCTTAGTAAAACTTTACAAAGTTTACCCGGATTTGACATAATAATTACAGATTATATATGCAAGCTGCGCATACTAGCAGAAGATATTACCGATAGATTCCGTGATTTAACAGCACTTAAGCCAGCATTTGTATTTTTGGAAAATCCTTTCCTTGTTGCCATTTTGAAGAATGGTTGCCCTGTATCACCACCAATTGCTCTGGATGTAGCAGCTCTAGAATTAGAACTACTGGAGCTGCAAGAAGATGAAGGGTTGAAGCAAGTAAAACAGAATAGTTGTTCAACTATTGACTTTTGGAAACAGGTTCCGGAACAAAAATATCCTAAAACCAAAGATTGTGCACTCAGAATAATATCTATTTTCGGCACTTCCTATTCTTGCGAGTCGTTGTATTCCACTATTAAATTTATTAAAAATAAGTATAGGTCTGTTTTAACTGATAAACATTTAACTGAGCTTGTGCGAACTGCCCTAACTGATCATCAACCAAACTTTCAGCGACTAACTGCTAAAATGGACAATAACCGTAAGGCATCAACAAGCAGATCTAACTTTTAAAGATTTTCTATTTTTTTTTATGTAATATTTTCTAAAATTTTGTTGTAATGAAATAAAATATTTTTTTTAAAATTAATCAGTTATAGTTTTTTTATATCAAAATTATGCACAAGAGCCACACCACACGACTCCAAGAGCCGCATGCGGCTCGCGAGCCGCGTTATGGCCACCCCTGATATATGATTTCGTTGTTTTCAATTAATGTCAAATTACAAATTGCATTTTTTGACATCTCTCATAGAGAAATCAGTTTGAATATGGAGGAATTATGATAAGTTTTCCTAAATCTTGCAATAATTTATCGTTTCGCCATATTTTATGTCACTTTACAAAATTCTTCTCAGAATGCATTTTCGTTCATCTTTATTATTGTCCCTTTCACACCTTTGTGTCTCTTTCTTACTCATTGGTGTAAAGGTAATTTTGAAAATTCGCGATTATTCTGTAAATCGGGAAAAATATCGCGACGCGAATGCGCCCATTCGATTCTTCGTCTCCTTTTACCCCGGAGTGACATTTCAAACGTCGCGAGAAATTGAAGTTCGCCGGTTTTATTTATACGCGATATGTAAGCCGCGCGCGAGATTTGTTTCTATTAAATTCAGTGTTAAATTCTATGTTTTGTGTAACTTGTAGGTGTTCACCGTAGGAATTATACATTATTGCATAGGTTGGTATAAGGTTCTAAGGGCGGATCTAGACAGTAGCTCTATGGTGGCGGGGGGATTGCCCCCATCGCCCCTTATAACCGCACGTACCATCAGTTGTGGACCGCTCTGTATAGCTTTCTCATTTCGTTTCAGCATAAAAATTTCATTAGCATTCAGATATCGCTGGAGTTATTTTATCTATATAATATAAGTCTTTTATCCCGTAAGGATAGTAAAATTTAATCCCACATAAAATTAACACTAACTTCTTGCTCGTCTTACTGCTGGTGTTTTTCATATAAATGTCGCTTGGATTTTGTTCAAGTTCAAACACCATAATTTACTGGGCTGGACTGCGATTTCTTGCAACATAAATGGTTAAAGAAATTTTCGAGGAAAGCTAATAAGGTAGGGTTAATAAATGTATAACCCTATTTGCTTTAAATTAAATATTTGTAGGAAATTGAATCTGAAATTAATTATACCCCAGCTATGATAATTTTCCCAACATACTACTTTTCATCAAAACACCCGGCTTTTGTGAGCTGTTGATCACAAAAAAGTGCAACAATTTTGTTTGTACTGAAAATTCCTTAGTGATATATTTTCAAATTTTTTGAGAATAATTTATGACTAAAAAATAAAAAAATAATAATAAATATAATAAATAATTATCTAGAGTTTTCCATTTAATTAAATATTAAAATTATATTACATTTGCATAAATTTTAAATTTTTTATGGTACACAAAGAAAGCAAATTCAAAGCAAAGTAATTTAATTAAGTATTTTGGTAAATATTAGGAACTCCAACTTTCAATTTCGGGAAATTGTTTTTCATTCTATTGTTTAATTTTGAACTGCCCAGATCTTTCTTTCTTTGTATACCCTGAAAATTTTAAAATTTATACACAAATGTAAAATAATTTAACAATTTAATTAAATGCAAAATGAAGGGAAACTCTAGAGAACTGTTGTGATGCATTCATTAAGTGAAGGGAGAATTTATTTTCTATTTTTTAATGCAGGGTTAGAAACAGTCGTTTTTAAAAGAAAAAAAATTTCTGTATTTTCTATTTCATTTGATTACAAAAATTTTGATTTATTAGAGCTCTAGGTGGTTTTGGGCCGGGGGGGGGGGCGATCGCCCCCCGCAGTATTCGCCCTTGGGTTTTACTAATTTTATGTGTAGTTTTTGTGAAAATCCCACCTTTTACCAATACCGTATTTACCTGTCAACTTGAGTTTTTGTTTGTAAAATTCTCATCTCTGGTATTCACGAATTCATTGAAAAAGGGTTTATTATGTGCCCTTACATGTCTACTTGAGCTAATTTTATGCTTTATATTGCTGAGCATAAAGTTTATTGAATTTTTTGTTTGTTGTTACTTGCATGCATTGTGTGGTAGCTTACCTACTATCATACAATAGAATGTTGTTGTCTTCAGTATGTTTTAATTTATTAAGTAACATAGTTTGTGCATTTAATTCTTTATTTTAGTTCAGTTCGCATTTTTTAATTCATTTTTTGTATACTTTTAGGTTGTCGTGGGACCCCCCCCTTTCCATATGCTGGTAAGATTTTTTTTATATTTTGTTTAGTCTAATTTCTCTTTTTGTAGGTTGGTCGAACACTCTTTGATTTTATTTAAATATTATTGTAGTTTGGATGAACTTTGCTTTTTCAATTTTGCCCAAATTTATATGTTTTAATTTTAGCTCTAGAAATAGTTAGGTAAGGTATGTAAGGTATATGTACCGAATTTAACGTTGAATCTTCTATTTGTGAAATTAGGTGGAAAATTAGAGATATTAAAGACAGAGTAGGTACTTAGAAAACACAAGCTTTACTGAAGATTAAATAATAATTAGCTTGTGCTGTGTTTATGATCGGGTTATGTAAGCGTTATATTGGCGATTATTTTGGGATTATCTCCGATCTATGTTAAGTTGAAAAACAATTAAAATAAAAGAGTAGTTTTTATGACGTCTTTTATTTCAAAATATATATGTATACTCCCAACGTTTCGACCCGCGGGATTTACGAGTCCTCTTCTTGGGGCTATAAAAAATTCTTTTGTAGAATAGTATCGAGACACTTTTATAAGTACAACAAAAT
Source organism: Dioctria rufipes (assembly GCA_963924295.1). Classification (NCBI taxonomy): domain Eukaryota; kingdom Metazoa; phylum Arthropoda; class Insecta; order Diptera; family Asilidae; genus Dioctria; species Dioctria rufipes. The sequence goes on along the minus strand of OZ002740.1, from coordinate 347,281,488 downwards.
TACCTTCCGATTATAATAAATTAAATTTTAAATATCACATATTGTAAAAATATCAAATAAACTAAAATATTACACTAAAAACATTGTTATAAATAAAATTAAAAAAAACCAAGTTACACGGAAAAAACATCGTCATAAAAACTACTCTTTTATTTTAATTGTTTTTCAACTTAACATAGATCGGAGATAATCCCAAAATAATCGCCAATATAACGCTGAAGATTAAATGTATTTAGTTACAATGTCCAAAATTAAGAATGAACTACGGGCCTTATATTGGCCACAAACTTTGAAGGTGCAATTAAAAATGTCAAATGTATAAAAAATTACTATTAAAGATTCAAAAGTACTTAATTGGCTACATTTTTCTTCTCTCTTGCATAATAATGAAATTCTTTAAAATTCAAGCAAGCTTTTCTCATTTTAAGAGAACCAAATTACCACAAATTGCTGCCTTTCCGTCCTAATTTCTATGCTGACGTTTTACATAATTTGACTTTACTTCCATCCCATCATGGCTTTAGTTAACGTCAGCACACTTTCATTTTGGAGAGTTTGTTATACGTTGCTTTCGTAATCTTTGAAATCATCTGCCACTTCTGTTTTCACATAAATTTTAATACGAAAAATGTGTTTTTACCATGGTAAAAATATTCCTTAAGTCATTTATATATGTACTATATGTAACTATGGGGTACTACCTACTACTAATACTACTACTGTACTTTCAATAGAACAAGGCAAAAAAGTTTCTTATCCCTAAATTTTTATCAATTTCATATGTGAGATAATTTTCCACCATATCGGCTTGAGGAATATTTTCATTGTCAATATCTTTTAGTACTGACTTGATACCATCTATCTAATAGTGTTCTTCTCTGATCTTTTAACTAGGTCAGAACGGCAATGACGAAATAATTGTGTTAAGAAGAGATAATTGAATTTTCCAGATGGAAGGGGGATGTCTTCATAATAGATAACTCTTAGAAACTGAAAGATAATATATAAGTATGTATGTATGTATAATGCATGACTGAAGAAGACTAATGTCCAGGGATATTGCTGAAATAGAGAAGGGAAGACTACCCTTACTATCGTTCTTGAGGGTATCACTTTAAGCTCCGACAATATGAGGGTTTTTGTACAATTATTTTGAAATGCATTGATTTAACTAAACCCAACATCTTTTGTATCTGTATACCTGAGCAGTATCTATTTGATCAATAAAACCATCTTGATGGAATCATTCCCCAATTATTCCATCCAATCGAATCATCAATATTCTCCTAGATACACTTTAAGGAAAACAGTGAAAAGTGACCATTCAATATTCTGTGGACTCTAATCAATTCGCAATTCAAATTATCCCAAAGAGGACGAGGGATGGTAAAATGTTTACCATTAAATGTGTGTGCCAAAGGTCAATCCCAAAGGAATACATTGAGAGATGCCGAGTAACAGGGCAAGCATTGAGTGTTTCTTAAGATGTTGGCAAAGATCAATATGTAAACCTCAATAAATTTCACTTGGCTGCGTTATCTATGTAAGGCTGGTATACCTCTACTTGGTGTTTTTGTAATGGTTGGAGAATATTGGATAAGCATACCGCGAAAGTAAATGGACCAATTGTATTGCATCCCACCACACCGCACTACATACCCAGATTTTCAGAAAAGGTCTACCAATAGCTTGCTGAATGATATCTCCCTTATGTATCTCTCTGCGAAGATTTTCATGTTGTTAGTACGGAGTAAACTGGGATCACAGAGTAGAGATGGAGGGGATGGGATGCATTTCAATACCTTCTACTACATATTTTTAGTTATGTATTGTGCGCTTTCTGCGGAAGAATTTGAGTTTTACTTTGAATTCTTATTATAAATCTATTCATCCATAAATCAATTTTCTAATATGATTTTTCTTATAAAAGAGATATTTTGTGTGGTATACACGCTTTTCCGAATGCACATTGCAATCAATGCAAGTACTCGTACTTT